>CM067167.1:222181069-222222586 GCA_034093135.1 Erigeron breviscapus | reverse complement strand
AATCCATAAACTTCGCTGGAGCATTTGTCAAACCGAATGGCATGACAAGGAACTCGTAATGACCATAACGAGTTCGGAACGCTGTTTTGGCTACACTTTCTTCTTCAACCTTTAATTGATGATAGCCAGACCGTAAGTCAATCTTTGAAAAACAGAAGCACCTTGAAGTTGATCGAACAAATCATCAATGCGAGGGAGTGGATACTTATTCTTCACTGTTCTTTTATTCAGCTCGCGATAATCGATACACATACGCATGGATCCGTCTTTCTTCTTTACAAAAAGGATAGGAGCACCCCAAGGAGAGGAACTCGGACGAATGAAACCTTTATCTAAAAGTTCCTGAATTTGCGTCATCAGCTCCTTCATCTCCGTCGGAGCTAATCGATAGGGAGCTTTGGCTACAGGAGTAGCACCAGGAATGAGATCAATAGAAAATTCAACCTCACGATCAGGAGGAAGACCTGGAAGATCTTCAGGGAAAACATCAGGAAACTCGGAAACAACCTCAACATCAGAGACTGTAGGCTTCGCGATACGAGAATCGATGACATAAGCTAGAAAATGTGACTTAGTTTGCCGTATACAACGAAGGGCTTTCATCATCGAGATCACCTTAACATTTCTCGGCTTCTTGTCACCATAAACACAGACACCTTTACCATCAGGGGTAGCGATACGAACTATTTTCTTTGCACATAAGACGACAGCATCATTTTTAGACATCCAGTCCATACCAAGTATAACATCAAAACTAGGGATAGTAGCAGGTAGCAAGTTAGCAGTAAAACACCGACCCTCTATCTCTAAAGGACAATCAGAATAACCCTCACGTACGATAGACGTTGTGCCGTTAGCCACCTCTACTTCAATAGGACACCTTAAGGGACTCGTAATCATGTCTAGTTTAGGAGCAAACAGAGTAGACACAAAAGATTTGTTCGCACCAGAATCAAATAACACATTAGCAAGTTTGGAGTTAACAATAAGGGTAGCAGTAACTACCTGGTCGTCATCTTTGGCCTCTTCAGCCGTCATCTGATAAGCACGGGCTTTGGCTTTGGAAGCTTCCGCTTTCTTTCCCTCATCTTTCTTCATTTGGGGACAATCGGCAATACGGTGCTTTGTATCTCCACATTTATAACATCTTGCTTTATCAGTGCATTCATCAAAAGTATGACCTGTGCTCCACACCTATTGCACCTGCGGGTCTTAGCAGAACACTGACCAGAATGAAAAGCCTTGCAGCTAGAACACCATTTTCCATCCTTGTCTGTCTTTCCCTTATTAGAGGACGAAGATCCCTTGAACTTCTTACCAAAACGATTTGACCCACCAAACCTCCTCTTATTGCCAGACTTCTTCTCATCCTCTTTCTTTTCCACTTTCTTATCCGCCGCAAAATCATCATCAAGCTTTTTAGACTCTTTGATAGCTTCAGTTAGAGTCTTATGCTGCCTGCATATACCTCGATAACTCGGAGGCAAACCATCAACATAGCAAGCAACCTGATCTGCATCAGTACGGAACAGATGGCCCACGAACTTCATCTTCTCCAGAAAGGAACGAGCATAATCATTGATTTTACCCACTTCAGCCGTCAAGGCACGAAACTCTTTTTCCATTTTGCGCTGCTCATGAACTCCAATATACTCTTCAATAAATTTCTGTCTGAAGTTAGCCCACGTAATAACAGATACCATAGCTGGAGTCATCGAAATGTAATGCTCTTCCACCAATCTCGAGCACCTTCTTTCAACATTCTACTCACACACAACACCTTTTTATCCTCTGGACAGTCACAAGCTTCAAAGACCATCTCAGTATCATCAAGCCATTCCATACAGCCTACTGCGTTAAGTGTTCCATTGAATTTCTGAGCTCCACACTTCTGGAAACTTTCGAACTTAAATCGAGGAGCTTGAACTACATTAGGAGGAGCCACATCAACATTAACAGGGGGAACGACAACATTATCCACTGGTGGCTCAATGTGGTGAGATGGCACTGAGTAGTTGCCATTAGTTCCTTCAGCATTCTCAGCAAGAGCGTTGTTCAGTTGCTCTTGAGTCTGTGCTAACTGGGCTTGGAGTCAGCACAAGATTGTACAGTTCAGCTGCATTAGGGATTTGCTCCACCACTGCTTCGTTAACTCTAGGCGGATTGCCGGGAGGTGGAGGCATAGGACCTAATGGGCTTGGCTGATTGACTTGCTGGGGGTTTCCTCGATTTCTATTCGCATTGGCTGCAACAGCAGCAGCATTGGCAGCATTACTAGCACCGGCACCTGGATGGACAGGTGGGGTAATGCTTGCAGTAGCTCCGTCGCGTTGGATGTTGCGGTTGCGAGTGTTAACCATTTTCCTTCAATAAAATGGTGGAGTCGATAAGCGCAAAATAAAACAAAAAGCTCGTTGAGATAAGGCTAGAACATATCATCGTAACGTAAACATCTCGTAAGCCCTATCACACTCGCACTCATCCCAACCCATCCTACATCACATGCCATCACTAGCTAAGGCATCCTACGAGTACCTAGCATGCACATCTTAAGTTTAAGTCCAAACCCTATGGTCAATAGGCCTTGGTTCACTTAAACTACTTCTCTGATACCAACTTGTAACACCCGTTTTGTAAAAAAATATGGATTTCCAAAAATTTTCGCCTAACGGCGTCAATAAAGCGGAAACAGTTTATTAAAAACCTCAACCAATGAAAAACAGTTGAGAAACATAAGTGGTGTTACTAATAGCATCAAATCAGTAATAAAGAAATCCATAAGATTGCCCAACATAAAGCAACCATAACATAGTCATTACAATAGTTCCATAAAGGAAACCATTAACATTAAGTCTATGCGAAGTTATTGGGTAAACTAAAGCCATCTTGATCATCTACCCATCTCTCGCCAAAGCTTCACACGACATCTCACTGCTTAACCTGAGGGGTGTCAACACATAAGAAGAAACAAGTGTTAGCTATAAAGCTAAGTAAGATAACACCAGGTTTAAGCAAAACATTTCATCCATTTAACACGTCACTTTAAAACATTACGTCATTTGATTTAGGCATTTATATCTCCACATAACGTATCCATATCACATATAAGCATAGAGTCCATGACCCTAAGTGTGCCTAATCAATTTCGTCATTTCATCTCATCTCATTAAGTTGTGACTAGGTCACCGTTAAGTTGTAACCGAAGTTACCGTTAAGGAACGACAATGTCGATCCATGAGTAGCACGTTATGTTCATGACATTAGGTGGGTCATCAGGCCACCCGAACTACTCGCCACATATGACTTGTTGCAAGGAGCCACCCGAGCAACCATTTTAACGTACCCTCCCACATACGGGCACTACGTACTCTTCCACATGCGAGCACGACGTACTCTCCCACATACGAGCACGGTTTATACGTACCTATTACCACAGCCAGGCACGGGTTATGCATAACACTCATCATCTAATTAGCTCGAGCATTTACCACGTTTAGTTTAGGTTTCCACATTACTCCTAAACTAATCCACATCTATCATCTTTTCACGTTAGGGCCCTTAAAACGTGCACGTGTCATGGCAACCTAAAAAGGTCTAGTGTTCTAGATGAACAAGCCACATATACATGCACATATCAACATTACAACACGTCATTAACCACCGTTCATTATATCATATCACATCATATCATATCGTTAAGCATATCATCATCATTGCATATCATATCATAACCATGTGTACGGGGAAGCATTTTAGGCATAAACATCGCCATCATTAATCCCCGAGTACCTCCCATATCAACCCAACCACATATGAGTTATACATTACCGTTTTGGAGGTTATAGTTTACAAACCATTTTCGTTGCACCCTCAGCGTGACAAAAGTAGTGTATCTTACCTGGTAGTAGTATGTGCGCGCAAACAAAAGCTAGCAGTGCTTAATAGTAATCCCCGACACCTATCGTACATTAATATATGAAATATAAGTCATTTGGGACCTTAAAACGACTCTCGTATGACCTTAGGACTGACTATGTAAAAGTCCAGATTACACCTTACGAAGTTAGGCCTTAACTTCGTTTACTCTGTTCTTACGAACTTGAGTATTAACTTCGTTACTTTACAACTTACGAATTTAGACCATAACTTCGTTTGGCTTCATTTTACGAAAATAGATTACGAACTTAATATTCGTTGGGTTTACTTCACGAAAAAATGGCTTAAACGAAGATAGTTTTTAACTCACGAATTTAACAAAACTCCTTCTTACGAACTTGGCCAACGAAAATAGCATTAGAACGAACTTAACATAACTTACGAAGATAGTCATAAAACGAAGATTAACTTCGTTCGAACACTGGTTCGACTGTTTTTCAAAAACGACTAAGTTCTTCGATTTTTCAACCTTGGATTCATCTAGGCTTTTCCCAAAACATGATTTTGACACAATTAAACACATTTTGATCATCCGGATCGATTACAAACTCGTTTGACACCATTTTGTACGTTAACTCACCAAAACGCTTCTTTAACCTTAATCCTTTGACAAAACCTTTTGAAATCAGTTTTTGACTCACAATAAAACAACCCTAAATCTAAAAATATGATCAACAAACCGATCATTACCTGTAATTAACAATGGCCGATCGAAATCAAGCCCAAAAGACACCAACAATCTACGTAAAACTTGAAGAGATGCTTTAGAATTTCAAGAAGGATTGAAAGGTTGCTTAGGTTTGTTCTTTGAAGTGATTATGGCTGCTAAAGGAAGGAGATTAGGCTAATCCTAGCCCTAATCCCGTTTTTCAACTTTCACTTTTGTCAAATTTAGTCCCTGGACTTCATATTAGCTTTATTTCACTTTAAAACACCTATTGGGGATACATATAACACACCAAAGCACTTTCGCACACTACAAAGGCCTTTTACACATCATTTAATCCACTTTATTGTCACTCATTAAAGATAAATAAATCTCACATATAGGGCACATAAACATATAAACACACATTTTATCACATATCAAATCACGGACTTAGAATTTGACCTAATGACGTTAGGTAAAATAAAACAAGTATTAAAATAAAACAAATATATATATATATATATATATATATATATATATATATATATATATATATATATATATATATATATATATATATATATATATATATATATATATATATATATATATATATATATATATATATATATATATATATATATATATATATATATATATATATATATATATATATATATATATATATATATATATATATATATATATATATATATATATATATATATATATATATATATATATATATATATATATATATATATATATATATATATATATATATATATATATATATATATATATATATATATATATATATATATATATATATATATATATATATATATATATATATATATATATATATATATATATATATATATATATATATATATATATATATATATATATATATATATATATATATATATATATATATATATATATATATATATATATATATATATATATATATATATATATATATATATATATATATATATATATATATATATATATATATATATATATATATATATATATATATATATATATATATATATATATATATATATATATATATATATATATATATATATATATATATATATATATATATATATATATATATATATATATATATATATATATATATATATATATATATATATATATATATATATATATATATATATATATATATATATATATATATATATATATATATATATATATATATATATATATATATATATATATATATATATATATATATATATATATATATATATATATATATATATATATATATATATATATATATATATATATATATATATATATATATATATATATATATATATATATATATATATATATATATATATATATATATATATATATATATATATATATATATATATATATATATATATATATATATATATATATATATATATATATATATATATATATATATATATATATATATATATATATATATATATATATATATATATATATATATATATATATATATATATATATATATATATATATATATATATATATATATATATATATATATATATATATATATATATATATATATATATATATATATATATATATATATATATATATATATATATATATATATATATATATATATATATATATATATATATATATATATATATATATATATATATATATATATATATATATATATATATATATATATATATATATATATATATATATATATATATATATATATATATATATATATATATATATATATATATATATATATATATATATATATATATATATATATATATATATATATATATATATATATATATATATATATATATATATATATATATATATATATATATATATATATATATATATATATATATATATATATATATATATATATATATATATATATATATATATATATATATATATATATATATATATATATATATATATATATATATATATATATATATATATATATATATATATATATATATATATATATATATATATATATATATATATATATATATATATATATATATATATATATATATATATATATATATATATATATATATATATATATATATATATATATATATATATATATATATATATATATATATTTACATATATATATAATTTATATGTATGCAAGTCAACTCATGTCCATTCGTCCTTGATTGGGTTTATGTAGCGTATGTATTAATACATATGTATAAATCGACTCAAGTTTACTCATTCTCAATTAAGTTTAGGTTACCCCCGACGTTGAACCATGATTTAGACTTCATTATATCACTAGGGAAGACAAGGAGAGGCTGGGATGAAAGCTCGAAACGGATCGTGTATTGAAAATATTAAACTCAAAAATCTGGAAAAAGGGAGAACCACACCACCGTAAATTACGGTGGTGGTGGCGTAATGTACGGTGGCTGAGCATAGGCCCAGCGTAAAGGACGAAAAAGGGGGCGTAAGGTACGGTGGGCCAAGACTTGGCTGGCGTAAGAGACGGTGCTGACCACCGTACCATACGGTGGTCTGGAATTACGTATTTCAGCGTCTTGCAAACCAAAAATCAGCGTAGACAGAGGGTTAATGGCGTAAGGTCAAATTGAGGGTTACAGTCTACCGTAAGCTACGGTCAAGGGACCGTACTAGACGCCACAAGAGAAAGAAGCAGCGTACGAGACGCTGGAGTCGGCGTAGGTTACGGTGCAAGGGAAGTGGGTGAAAATCTGGGCTAGACTCAAGAACAAACTGCAGTTGACTTATTGGTCAACTTTGACCTACGAGTCTTGAAACCCTAATTTTCCATTTTTAACGGATTTCAACCCGAATTTTGGCCAAAGATCAATTATGTTAGACTTGTAACATGTTTATAAACCTAAACCACTGCAAAGATTCGACCCATAACAACTCACAAGTGAAAAATCTGGTTTTTGACCCATTTGCCCATTTCAAACCCTAATTTGACCCATAAACGTTTTTGAATTGATTTTTGACTCAAAAATTCTTGTATAAGATTAGGAATAAGTTTTCAAATATGAAATGATTATATTGAGACAAGTTTAACTTACCAAAACTTCCAACAAGGCCTCAAACCCGAATTTAAGCTATTTGTGAAGAATTCTTGCACCTTAAACTCCAAATTTATGATATGATGATTGAATGATGATGAGGGTGACAAATCTTGAACAAATCTAGCTCAAACACATTTAATGATGTAGTAAATTTAGAGAGAGAGAGGAATATGGATGCAAGAGTTGGTGTTCTTGCATTCAATGGTGAGAGAGAAAGAGATGAAGTGAAATGGATGGATGAGATGAGGGAAGAGTGTGATTGGCGAGTCTTGGATAGGGTTGGGTCATTGGGTGGTCCATGAGTCAATTGGGTCGACCCGTGGATCACCCAAATACATTTCTAGACAATTAAACGTCACGTTACGACACGAAATCGACTTAATACGATAATATAATCTCAACTAGTATTATTCGTCATAAACTCATCAAATAAGCATTAAATCGTCTTAAGTAAATAAATTAGTTTGATCACATTGCACGTATAAATCAACGGGTCATAAATAATTTAGTCACGTTTACTCATGTTAATTACACGTCAAACTAGTCAAATTTCACAAATGTTACATAAGAGTCGACTCGTGACTCGTAAGAGTCTAACAACTATGTTTGTAACGTTGACCTCTTTGTCCAAAATCAAAACCTTCAAATCTTGTTTACTTTTTACTCTTGAAAGGGCTACATACAGTTGGCCATGACCAAAGACTCGATTCTTTAAGTACAAACCAATTCAATTCAAACTATGTCTTTGACTTTTGTTAATAGTTATGGCAAAACAAACAGATAAAATGAAATTATCTTCTTTGAAATTTAAAAGATATTATTCTATTTGATAAAGTAAATTTCATTCTAGGAATGAAAGTAATTTTCCCAACATGTTATCTTAAAGTAATAGGGAAAAGCGATGGCACTTTCTAAAATCACCACCAAAAACTACAACTTTCCCACCAAACGGCTCATTCATGGTGTTTGGGTTAGATGATCTGAAAATGTCTCTAAAAGTCCTATCCGAATATTCAAATGCTGCTTACCATGGGGACTTCATCCCAAATAATGAGTTTTGTTTTACATATGAGACTACACTATCAGGATGAATACAATAAAATGATGTTTTATCAACATTTATCGGAATAACAAAGCTGGAATGAGCTGGCTATCCAACTTCGAGTAATAGGGATGCAATCTCACTTGAGGCAAGATTAGACACAATTTGTCACTTAGATCGGATTGCAGCAGCTAACGTTTTCCATTCAAATGTCTTTCATGTATCACCATAACTGTAACACCCGGTCATTTTAAAAACATGGATTTACAAAAACTTTGCCTAACGGTGTTTAAACTTTGCGGAAAACGTACATATAAAACTGCCCCATCCGTAACCGGATGGTACCTTTCATAAAAATGGTGTTACTAAATCGTATCTTCACAACAATAAATGATAAATCCAAGTTATGGCACCAAAATAAATGCCATACATCAATACATAAAACATAAGTCATTAATAAGTAGCCAAATAATGGCTAACGGGGAAGTCTAAGCATCGGGAAACTAATGCTAATCTTCCTTTATTCTTCTAAAAAACCCATCTCATGATCCACGCACTTCACTAGCTTATACCTGCTTATCCTGAAGGACACAACATTTTCATAAAAGCAAGTGTTAGCTAATAAAATTAGCTAAGTAAGATACACACATTTTGATAAAACGTTCTTCATTTTACTTTCATAAAACTTCGTCATATTTTACTTATCAAAACATAATCACATTACATATCATCCACAACAATCATAGGTCAACCCATACTTCCCTTTTCCCACATTGCATCACATTTCATTTCATATCAACATATACATCATATCATCATATACTCGCATCTTAATCAATATCTTATATCATATCAACATAGACTTACCACTTAAACGTAACTTCATATCATATCTTGGCATATCACACATAAACTTGTCACACGTATTCATATTAGCACATGTAGAGTATTTACTCTTAATTGTGCCTATCACCCATTATATCACACATATCAACATATCTTACTTAAAACTCACGTCACATATTCTTATAATCAACTCAATCAACTTAATCAACTTTATTCTCACGTCTTATTTAATCAACTTGTTCTTTAATCAACTTTACATATTACGCACTAGCTTTGCAACTAGCACAATTTTCCACGTCTTACGCACTAGCATTACAACTAGCACGATTTCCCACGTCTTAACTTTCAGGAAAGGCAATGCCATTTCCATAGTATCCCGTAATGCTTTTAACATTGGTGGTTAGTCACTCCACCCGGAAATACTAGTCCCACATAACTATGCCGCAAGGAGCCACTCAAGCGACCACATACGCACTAGCTTTACAACTAGCACGGGTTAAGCTTAACAAAACATTATACTTATGCTCGAGACTTCTTATCTTTATTAGCTTAGGCTACACTTTCACCTAACTAATCACTTATTCATCTTTACTTTACTTTTTACGCACTAACACTAAGGCTAGAACGGTTTCCCACGTTTCACATTTACTTTAACATTAGGTATATTCATCACCTAATTGATCCCACATCTACTTTAGCGTTTAATCTCACTAACGTGCACAACTCATAATATTTCTTACGTGTATCTAGTGATTTAGACATTTCATACTTAAGTGCCACATATAAGCTATCACATATCAACATTAAGGCATATCAACGACATTATCAACAACACATATCATAATCACTTCATGGCAACTTCATTGTAATCATCACAATACACATGCAATTAACTACTTTTACTTTAAACGTCAACATATCAACATAAATCATTTCAACATGCATACATTCCCACATAACCTCCCGCATAACCCGGAAAACCCAACACATATAAGATAATCCGATTAAGAGGTTAATTATATAAAACTACATTTTGTTGTGCCTACAGCGTGAGAAAAGTCATGTATCTTACCTCAATGGAGTACTCAACAATCACAGTTGAGTTTACCGTGATTGACAAGTGTTCCCGACAACCTATGGTACAATAATAATTGAAATATAAGTCAACTAGACACTTAAACGTACTTTGACACACTCTGATGTACAATATCGTGGTGAATATCGTGGTGTATATCGAAGGTATCGTGTTCCCAAACAAAATACCAAACAGTGGTCACGAAGGTACCGTGGTGTGTATCGGCGGTATCGCAGACCAGATTAGCTTTCAACCCCTTTGGACTCCCAATCGAATCCTATACGACTTTTACACCTTAAATCGACTTTGAGACATAAAATTAACATCTTTTATGGTACAATTGATGACTTTAATCCATCAATTGATTCCTTGACCATTCACCAACATTACCCATTCCACTGATCACCCGAATAACTCGAAATCGATAACAATGTGTAATTACCCCATCCCAAACCCTAAGACCAGGAACAAGATCAATTTAATTGACTCATATGATCACAAATCAAAGGGAAATCACCTATATTACCTGTATATAATCACAAGGATGAAAGATCTTGATCAAACTTCAATCAAACACCAAGAAACATGTGGTTTTGGATGGAGAATTGATTTGAGAGGGAAGAGGGGGCGGCTTAGGGTTTCTTTCTCACGTAAAATCTGAAGAATGATAATTAGGGGAACCTAATTATCATATAACCCCTGGCCATCACCTCCTTAAGTTCCATCTTAAGTCCCTCAACTCTATAAACGTTACATCTAAGGCTTTTCTTTCTATCGGGAATACTTTATAACTTACCAACACTTGACTTTCATAACTTTACTTTTAATTACTCTCATTCAACTTACTTTAATCATAACATATTAAATACATAAGCATTTAATCACATAATCCAATTAAGGCACATAACTTGACGGAACCTATCGTTAACTAACGGACAAGTCAACAAGTCAAACATGAAAAGTTTGGGATGTTACAATTCTCCCCTCCTTAATAGGATTCTGTCCTCAGAATCATCTTACGATATCAACACCTCCATTTCTCATCTCACTACTTTCCACACACGTATAAGTCAACATTTTTTTCCACATTTACCTCTTAAAATTCAACCACCTTTCCAACCATCTACCATCTCCTCTTTATCACCTTCATTTCACGTTTTCATTAGTCAATGTGAATACCATCAAATAAACACGTCGGCATCATGATACATTTACAATTATGTTCCAGGCCATAATTGTAACTATATCATTCCTCACACGTGTACCTTTAACTATACTCACACATCATAATGTCCAACATATCCTTTACAACCCATCATGGCAACATTATACTAACTACAAACACATAATAAACACACATTTCACATACACATATAAAGATAAGTATCATCGATTAATCTACTAAGGAATTACTTTGTTAGGTATCTCATCATCACACTCATCTTCCACAGTAGTCATTTGATATGCACGAACCTTGGCTTTTTGAGCATCATCCTTCTTCGCATCATTTTTCCATTGAGGACAATCAACAATCAAATGTCCCGTCTCACTACACTTGTAACATCGAATCTTATCTTTGCAACTAGAAGCAACATGTCCCTGCTTACCACACCTATCACATCTTCTAGTTTTCTCCGAACATGGTCCACTGTGATGAGCTCTACAAACCGAACACCACTAACTAGCTTTCCTATGATCCTTGCCCTCATAAGTCGAACCATTCCTAAACTTCTTTCCAGAATCTAATGACTCATCGGACCTTCTTTTGAATCCAACCTTCTTGTCATCAACAGTCTTTACAGTCATCTTCTCAGACTTGTAATCATCATCCAACTTCTTAGATTCTTTGATAGCACCTGCGAGTGTAGTATTCTGCCTACAAATACGTCGATAACTAGCCGGAATACCATCCACATATGCAACAACCTTATCTTCTTCATTAGGAACCAAGTGCCCTACAAACTTAATAATAGAATCATCACACACACTTATTACATCTCCGAGTTTTTGTCCACACATGGAACAACATAAGCCGACTTGCAACCAGAACTCCAGCCATTCAATTTTTTTTTAATTACCCTTGAACTTCTTACCCGAAACCGAGACTTCCTCATTCATCCTTTTGAAAGCGAACTTCTTTTCGTCAACTTTTGCATCTACTTTCTCATAGTAAACCTCTACAACTTCCTTTACATACATGAAATCTCATACCTCTTTTCCTTTATGGTCCTTGTCTCTAACCGGTGGGTTGGAGTCAATTCAGCGAATTCCACCTCACATCACACTTCAGCTTCAAGCCCAACTCTTATCATATATAACATACTAAGGCGTAATGGAAACATTCATTGACTACACATCACGCATAACTCAAGAATACAAATTTGTCAAATTCTGACAGGGGAATTCGCACATTACCTTAGGAGATCGTCTATCGTAGCAACAAGTACATTTATCGACGGAGGAAGCGAGAAAAGTGAAGGAATAAGGCAAACCGACATAATCTTACATAACAACAGCCAAAACATATTAAGCCTTAATCCTACTCTCACACTCATCCCAACCCGTCCTAAAGGCATTTATCATAAAGCTGAAGCATTACTACTTAAGCCTATCATTTCTCATACAGTTTAAGTCCAAAACCTATGGATTTTGGTCGGTCTTTGGTTCACTTAAAACCATTGCTCTGATACCACCATGTAACACCCGTCATTTTAAAAACTTGGATTTACAAAAACTTTGCCTAACGGCGTTCAAACTTTGCGGAAAACGTACATATAAAACTGCCCCATCCGTAACCGGATGGTACCTTTCATAAAAATGGTGTTACTAAATCGTATCTTCACAACAATAAATGATAAATCCAAGTTATGGCACCAAAATAAATGCCATACATCAATACATAAAACATAAGTCATTAATAAGTAGCCAAATAATGGCTAACGGGGAAGTCTAAGCATCGGGAAACTAATGCTAATCTTCCTTTATTCTTCTACCCATCTCACGATCCACGCACTTCACTAGCTTATACCTGCTTATCCTGAAGGACACAACATTTTCATAAAAGCAAGTGTTAGCTAATAAAATTAGCTAAGTAAGATACACACATTTTGATAAAACGTTCTTCATTTTACTTTCATAAAACTTCGTCATATTTTACTTATCAAAACATAATCACATTACATATCATCCACAACAATCATAGATCAACCCATACTTCCCTTTTCCCACATTGCATCACATTTCATTTCATATCAACATATACTC
Source organism: Erigeron breviscapus (assembly GCA_034093135.1). Lineage (NCBI taxonomy): Eukaryota > Viridiplantae > Streptophyta > Magnoliopsida > Asterales > Asteraceae > Erigeron > Erigeron breviscapus. The sequence goes on along the minus strand of CM067167.1, from coordinate 222,208,637 downwards.
GCATCTTAATCAATATCTTATATCATATCAACATAGACTTACCACTTAAACGTAACTTCATATCATATCTTGGCATATCACACATAAACTTGTCACACGTATTCATATTAGCACATGTAGAGTATTTACTCTTAATTATGCCTATCACCCATTATATCACACATATCAACATATCTTACTTAAAACTCACGTCACATATTCTTATAATCAACTCAATCAACTTTATTTTCACGTCTTACATCTTTAATCAACTTGTTCTTTAATCAACTTAATCAACTTTATATATTACGCACTAGCTTTACAACTAGCACGATTTCCCACGTCTTACGCACTAGCATTACAACTAGCACGAGTTCCCACGTCTTAACTTTCAGGAAAGGCAATGCCATTTCCATAGTATCCCGTAATGCTTTTAACATTGGTGGTTAGTCACTCCACCCGGAAATACTAGTCCCACGTAACTATGCCGCAAGGAGCCACTCAAGCGACCACATACGCACTAGCTTTACAACTAGCATGGGTTAAGCTTAACATAACTTTATACTTATGATCGAGACTTCTTATCTTTATTAGCTTAGGCTACATTTTCACCTAAACTAATCACTTATTCATCTTTACTTTACTTTTTACGCACTAACACTAAGGCTAGAACGGTTTCCCACGTTTCACATTTACTTTAACATTAGGTATATTCATTACCTAATTGATCCCACATCTACTTTAGCGTTTAATCTCACTAACGTGCACAACTCATAATATTTCTTACGTGTTTTTAGTGAGCTAGACATTTCATACTTAAGTGCCACATATAAGCCATCGCATATCAATATTAAGGCATATCAACGACATTATCAACAACACATATCATAATCACTTCATGGCAACTTCATTGTAATCATCACAATACACATGCAATTAACTACTTTTACTTTAAACGTCAACATATCAACATAAATCATTTCAACATGCATACATTCCCACATTACCTCCTGCATAACCCGGAAAACCCAACACATATAAGATAATCCGATTAAGAGGTTAATTATATAAAACTACATTTGGTTGTGCCTTGATATAACCAGAAACGAGCTTAAATAAGTAACAATGGAGGTTTTATGGTTAGTGTGTGTAAAGTGTGTTTGTGTATGAAATGGAGGTTAAAGATGATCTAGAGAGAGAAAGTGTGTTAACTATGTGTTTATTCATTCAAGGGTTAATTACAAGGTTAATGAAAATTACATGGGGAATGGAGTATTTATACTCTAATCTCAATTATAACTATTACTCCTTCCACTATTGAATATTTACAATTTAACACCATATTTATATTTCTAACAATCTCCCCCTTGGTGTTGAATTGTAAATGTTGCATCGTCTTCGGTCTTTAAATAACATGATGAGCCCATTTGTTGAAAATCTTCAATTTTGATCGGACTTTGAAACTTTCTCATTGTCTTCAACGTCTTGTATCAACCTTGACTTTGAATCTTCTCAACAAACAAATATATTTGACGATGACTTATTAAATCTTGATCTTCTCTTGCAACTTTGAATACTTTGGAAGCATCTTTGAAATCTTTGTAGCTTTTGAGCTTTCACAACTTGAACTTTTGAATGTTGATTTCAACTTGATGTTGCTTGGAGAAGTAACTTGAATCTTTGAGTAGCATGCGGAAACTTGGTTTTGACTTGGAATTCTTTTGAATACTTTTGGATGCGAAATCTTGGTTATCTTTGAATTCTCTTGGCAACGTGGAAGCTTGATTTAACTTTGAATTCTTTTGGCTTTGCGGAAGCTTGGTTTTTGAATACGGAAACTTCATTTCTTAGTTTAACTTGTCTCTGAATCAACAATCATCTTGGAGCACTTGATCCTTTGATCAATTAACACTTGCTCCCCCTCAAACAAACATCTATCTTGGAGCATTTATATCAACTAAACGGTTATCTTCAAATTTCTTGTCCCCCCTCGAACAAACAATCATTTCGGAGCATATTTAACGACTCATGAGTTTACTCTTGCTCCCCCTCAAATGAACAATCTTTGGATCTTAACAGTCCAAGTATCTATCAAAAGAACAATCTTCATTCAATCTCAAACTTTTCTAATCATCAAACAAATGGTCAATTATTCAATAAATCTTTCAAATATCGACCATGTACATCATCTTGAATATACTCGATCTCGAATCAATCCTTTAACTTTCTCAAAACAATCTTTCAACTTAGCACGATAATTATTCACTCTCTTCACCTAAACTAACGATCCTTTGAACATCCAAACACAACAATCATCCTCGAACAAATTCTACCAATCAAATTCTACCTATATCCTTGAACTCTATCTATCAATCATATAATAATTTCTCCCCCTTATGATGAAAATGTGAAACGGTTTCATCATACAATAATGATTGATAGCATACACGGTAGATCACAACAAACAATATTCAACCAAATTAACCCAACCCAATTCCCAATTCCCAATGAACCTATTGGTGAACTAGAATTTGAGGTTGCGTTGTTGGAAAAAGATTTTAATATGGTGTTTGTGTTCTTTGTGTTTGTGTGAAGAGAAATGAAATCCGGATAAAAATGATCCGTTGACACAACCAAAAATCAAAAGGATTAATGGTGTGGCCTAAAAATACGATTACTATTTTTAGGACTTCACATTATCATCGAGAAATGCACAAAGCTTATCTCTAAATGGTTCGGTCTATGGCTTTTCAACCGATAGATTGCTTTAAAGAATGTAATACATGGTCAGTGTCACCAAGGCGTTCGATAACCATGTCTTACTATCCTCAAAGACTTTTGGGAAATAAATCCGAGTCACATAGACTTCTCGTTTACTCAACAAATTCATAAAATGAAAATGTGAGACCTACGTTCAAAGTTGTAAAAGATGTTAGCATTGGTAGGATTTCCATTCGATCATCGTGGAATATCAAAAATTTGATATCACTACGAATGTTCCGGCAATATCACAAAGATATGCGATGTCACAAAGACATATAAAGACGCATTGTGTCCTAGTAAAAGAAAAGATATATCAAGTACGCTCTAGACTTGATAGTGATTAAATGAAGTCGGGGACCGGAGCAGAGTGTCGCCCTTTTTCAATATCAACGTCTTCCAAATGAAGAGTTGATAGAAATGTGAAAATCTCCGTGAGAATAAAACAAGTATTTGTTAATAAACACTTGAGTGGTTAGGAAAAGATGTGCATTGCTTCACTGGGTCCATGAAGTCTTCTTCAATATCGAGAAATCAACAAATGAAATCCGATAGGAACGTGTTGACCCGGCTTTTTGAGAATTTTGGGGAGGGCTTTCATTACTTTTAGCCCTTTCTCACATCATCTTTTTCACCTTAATCTCTCACTTTTCGACTACTCCCTCATGTCCTATTTGCACAATCATCATCACACTCATATACCCTCACAATCTAGAATTGAGAAATTAACTCCGGGGTTAGATCTCATCGGCGATGACAAGATCATGGAGTTTTTATGAGTGCCCTAAACTCTCGTGTGCAAATCTAACACCGAACTTCTTTGTATTTGATCGAAAATGGTTTGAAAATCATCCAAAGTGTTATAAAATGGAAAATGAGTTTAAACACTTGGAAGTTTTGGTTTTATAAACAAACTCCCCCTAAATATATGCATGATATAAACAATGTTTTAGCATATAAAGGGTGAGTTAAGAGTTTGAAAGTTGCTCACAAACATTAAAAATGAGACAACAAAGGCAGTACACAAAGGCGTTCGATGCCTTGCATCTCATCCTAATACTTTGTGAGAAACTCAAAGACAAAGTAAATAAAACAAATGATGAGAAGAGAAAATCTTTTTGGATTTTTCAAAAATAAAGTAATTACAAAAACGGTTTTAGCACGGGTTATACTCTGAAGTGTGTATAAGCCACCTTTCATCAAATCACTTGGAAATCACTTTTGGAACCCATTTGAGATTGGGTCCAATGGTTTTTGAATTCTTGAAAGACCAAATGTAAGTCTCATCGATTTGATGAATGGATGTTGCATTCCACGGTGAACTAAAACCCGGTGGTTTAGTTGAAAAGAGTTTTCGTGGAAGCAACGGTGAAAAATCATTTGAATTCTTTGAAAAACTTCCAATCTTGGGAGATTGAGTTGGAAAATGATTTTTCGAAGCAAAATCATTCACTTTTTGCACAACTACTTTCACAGGTTTTGGTGCAAGATTAAAAAGTTCCGAAAAAGAATATTTGAATGATTTTGACTCAACCGACTGATCTTTTAAAATTGGTTTCCATTTAGATTTAGTCAACTGAGATTTTGCTTGAGAAATGTGTGATGAGTTATCCTCGAAGGATAGAAAAGACACTAAAGTAGTTGTTCCATCAAAATTTGGTTTCTTAGCATACTTCTTACCCTTTTGTAAGGAGTAATTAGTAAACTGAGAGACTTTTCTTTCAAAAAGGTTTTGAAGATTTACCCGTGTAAACCTTCTTTGGAATATCAGGATCAGTCTGAATAGAAGTTTCAACAGTCTCAACCTTAGCACAATCAGTCTGCACAGAAGAGTTCACAAACATAGGACAATTAGTTTGAGTACAAACATCAATCATGACTTTGGGAAGGTCAGAATTCACAGATTTGGTTTGTGTTTGCAATTCAATCTCAAGGTTGAAAATTTCCTTTGTCAAAGTTGTTTCTTTTGACTGAAATTGCAAACACTTGTCTTCAAGACACTTGATTTGAGCACAAAAAGTAGATCTTTCTTTTTCAAGTGTGGTCTCAAAAATGGCGGACTTGTTTTGCAACTCATGGTTGAGGTCAGAAATCTTTTGTTGCCAAACAAGTTCTGTTGACTGAGTGTCCAAAACATTTTGATTGAGCTCTTGGAGAGAATTTTCCAACTCATTTGTTAATTTGAAAATCTGGGATTGCAAATGATCATTTTCTTTTTGGAGACTTTCCATGTTAGACAAAATGAGATCATTTGCAGATTTGAGCTCTTTATTCTCAGATTTGAGTTTGTCAATTTCAGATTGAAAACTTTTCATGGCAGACACACTGAGATTATTAGCGGATTTGAGCTCTTTCTTCTCAGACTTGAGTTGCTTAATTTCATATTCAAGACTTTCCATTAACAGTTTTTGCATTTGCTTGTTCAACTCTTCGAGTTTATCAAAGTCGAACTCTTCGGTTGACATGTTGACTAAAACTTGATGACAACTTCAATGAAAAACAACTCAAAATAAGAATAAAGAAAAAAAATTAAGCCCAACACTACAACAATGTAAGGCCAACAAATTCAACTTAGCCCAAAATGAAAAATTAAAATTTCAGACCAAACAAAAACAAGAATCAGCCCAATTAATACCAAATTGCAGCCCAATCCATGAATACTAAACGGTTTAGACCAAATTAAGTACTAAGGTAAATGAAAATGGACACGGGTGGACTTTCCTAGCCTAATACGCTTTTCCCCAAATCACATTCACACGCACACTTTGATAGGACAAGACACGTAGCATATGTAATTCAATTAATAACATGTAAATTCAATTAAAAAAAAAATAAAAATATGATAAAGGCCAGCTAAATTCCTGCAACACGTTTAGACTACTTGGAAATGACAACTCACTCACCACTTTCCAAACACAAATTTTCAAATTGACAGAATATGTGTGTTACTGAATGTAGACACACATTGTGTCCACATACAACATGTGACAACCCTGTTCTTTTGAATTAGAAACAATATGAACTGACAACACGCCTTACTCTCTTTGACTCCTTCACGTGAAAGGTACACCACCCTTACACACCAACACTTAAACCAAAATCCAGTATCTCTCTCTCTCTCACAATATTTTAATGCACAAAGAAAACATAAAATATCTCAACCCAATCACTCTCTGGAATTCAAAAGGTTTCTCAAAAAAAAACTTTCTCCTCAAAAATCCTTTTACTTCTTCTTAAGTAACACACACGCCGGTGTTCCTCTTGTACACACACAACACAGAATGATCAAGTGAAACAAACATAAACTCACACCAGAACACCACTCGATCTGCCAAAGTTCAAGATTAAAGAACGAAAAAGCTATTTGCCTTGGATGCAGAGCTCAGTGCTCGGCAAATGGGGTGTTCAAAAAAAAAACAAATTTCTCAAATTTGTACACAAAAGATGGTACAAGATAAAGAATCACTTAGAAAATGATTTGGATTTTTTTTCCTTCCAGTTTTGGTCTATTAACACTATTTTCCGAGCTTATTGCTTTGCAAATGATTAAAATGGGAAATTTTCAGTTTGTATGGTTTGCCGAGCAATGAGCTCGGCAGATAGTTGAAATTGAAAATCTTGGTCGAAAAAGTTTCTAAGTGTGAAATGTAAAGGATGCCGAGATAATATCTCTGCGAATGAGGGTTTGGGAAAATTTTTTGGTTAAGTCTGAATTGAATTGGATGCCGAGCAATGAGCTCGGTAATGTGTTAAAATGGGAAAAACTTTGATCAAAAATTTCTAAGTCTTTCAGTTATATTGGTTGTCGAGCAGTGAGCTCGGCGGATAGTTGAAATGGGAAATTTTTTTGCTATTAGTATTGATTGCCGAGCAGTGAGCTCGGCGGATAGTTGAAATGGGAAATTTTTTTGCTATTAGTATTGATTGCCGAGCAGTGAGCTCGGCGGATAGTTGAAATGGGAAAATTTTGGCTATTTGTATTGATTGCCGAGCAGTGAGCTCGGCGGATACGAGAATTGGATTTGTGACCGGTGATTTGGTGATTGGGTGATCGGTCAGCTCGGCAAATGCGGGTTTTGGTGCTGGTCGAGTTTTCACAAGTCAAGAACTTGTTTAAGGTGATTGCCGAGCTCGGCAAATGGTAGTTTTGGCACATCGACTTCTGCAAATAAAGGTGATTTCTGCAGAAATTATGAAGAACACGGCGATGAACAGTAACCACGGTGGCCGGAATCTTCAACTACCTCGCCGGAAATCTTCAAAACACAATTACTTCCTCAATTCTTCGAATTAGAACTCGAAATCACCACCAAAATATTCTAAATCAAATTCCGAACAAATCCTTTCCAGAAAAACTTTCAAACACCTTCGCCGGAAAAAAATGGTAATCTCGCCGGAAAACTTTAAAAATGCGATTACTTTGTTGTTCCTTCGAGTTACGACTTGAAACTAACACCAAAACACTCAGAAAACAACTCCGCACAAACCCTGACTGCAAATTAAGCCGATTAAAGTTCGCCGGAAAATTCACCCAGTCGCCGGAAAATGCAACCGTCAACAAAAGTTGTTGAATCGAAAAATTGAAAACATCATTCTGATCAGAATTTCACCGTGATTAAAACCTTATCAATTTCGGATCGAATTGATGCAAAACAGACAAGTAATCGAAGAAAGAAGATGCTGAATAATTTTGTTGATTTTTCTTTTTCTCCTTTTTCCTCTTTTTTTTTTAATTAAATGAAAAATTGTTGATACAAACAATGTAAATTGTGTAAAGTAATGTGTTACTGTTATGGAATCTGCTTTTGCACTTTGAAAAATGTGTAGCTTTACTGTAGCAAAAACTTGACTTTTCTTATTAAAGCTATTTGCCGATCTCACACTTAAAACACACAAACTCAATGAAAATTGATCTGAAACTCGAAATTGAACACTGATTACTCAAATCAAACACTAATCCATTCCTAAACGATGATCAGAATTGCAATTAGCCTCAAATCGAACAGTAACAGAAATTTCAGCAAAGAATTAAGCTCAAATTCTCTAATTTCGAACAAAATCAGTTATGAATATGTTTGCGGATCGCTCGGATTAACCGATTATGCTCTGATACCAATTGATATAACCAGAAATGAGCTTAAATGAGTAACAATGGAGGTTTTATGGTTAGTGTGTGTAAAGTGTGTTTGTGTGTGAAATGGAGGTTGAAGATGATCTAGAGAGAGAAAGTGTGTTAACTATGTGTTTATTCATTCAAGGGTTAATTACAAGGTTAATGAAAATTACATGGGGAAGGAGTATTTATACTCTAATCTCAATTATAACTAATACTCCTTCCACTATTGAATATTTACAATTTAACACCATATTTATATTTCTAACATGCCTCCAGCGTGAGAAAAGTCATGTATCTTACCTCAATGGAGTACTCAACAATCACAATAGAGTTTACCGTGCTTGACAAGTGTTCCCGACAACCTATGGTACAATAATAATTGAAATATAAGTCAACTAGACACTTAAATGTACTTTGACACACTCTGATGTACAATATCGTGGTGAATATCGTGGTGTATATCGAAGGTATCGTGTTCCCAAACAAAAGACCATACAGTGGTCACGAAGGTACCGTGGTGTGTATCGGCGGTATCGCAGACCAGATTAGATTTCAACCCCTTTGGACTCCCAATCGAATCCTATACGACTTTTACACCTTAAATCGACTTTGAGACATAAAATTAACATCTTTTATGGTACAATTGATGACTTTAATCTATCAATTGATTCCTTGACCATTCACCAACATTACCCATTCCATTGATCACCCGAATAACTCGAAATCGATAACAATTTGTAATTACCCCATCCCAAACCCTAAGACCAGGAACAAGATCAATATAATTGACTCATATGATCACAAATCAAAGGGAAATCACCTATATTTCCTGTATATAATCACAAGGACGAAAGATCTTGATCAAACTTCAATCAAACACCAAGAAGCATAGGGTTTTGGATGGAGAATTGATTTGAGAGGGAAGAGGGGGCGGCTTAGGGTTTCTTTCTCACGTAAAATCTGAAGAATGATAATTAGGGGAACCTAATTATCATATAACCCCTGGCCATCACCTCCTTAAGTTCCATCTTAAGTCCCTCAACTCTATAAACGTTACATCTAAGGCTTTTCTTTCTATCGGGAATACTTTATAACTTACCAACACTTGACTTTCATAACTTTACTTTTAATTACTCTCATTCAACTTACTTTAATCATAACATATTAAATACATAAGCATTTAATCACATAATCCAATTAAGGCACATAACTTGACGGAACCTATCGTTAACTAACGGACAAGTCAACAAGTCAAACATGAAAAGTTTGGGATGTTACAATAACCATAAAGAAGAAAAAAAACACCTCCCACGTTTCTATTTACAACATCCATTGTCGTGCCATGCCCGGTTCTTAATGATGTAACATTATACGCAGTTGTCTCATCATCAACCAACTTTCAAAAGTGAATTTGATTATTATCTGGATGAGGCATGGTGTCAAAATCAGTCAAAGAACGACCAATCCTTTTCAAAACTTGGTCAATTTCGTTTAAGGCTAGATTTTTGATCCCATCCTCTTCTAGTTCAAGATTGGGTACACATACATTTGTATAAATAAAATGATTTAGAAACTCAACCTATATATAATGTATGTTAATCTTAATATTCGTAAATAATAGTCGATTTGGTTTAACTTATGTATAATATAAAATATTTGTTTTATAGGATAATAGTAATAGTAATAATTGTAACACCCCAAGCCAAGGCTCAGAATATCACGGAAATCATATAGCATAAGGTGGATTAATGTAGAACATGAACTAAATGCAAATAAAGGATTCAGTGAATCCAAACAATAAGATAAACAAGTACCAAAATACATAAAGAACAAGTCGTCATCAAAGATTTCAATAGAACTTCAACAGATGGTTAACGGTTCTAAGCACAATGCAAAAGAAGGCAAATGGATCCTTGATCCATATAAGTCCAAGTCCGGGTTCGACAGCAAGCTAATAAATCGATCATACTTCAAGCCTTGGAATAACTTGGATACCTGAAAAGTGTACTAAGCATAGTCAACACAAGGTTGGTGAGTTCGTAGTAATGGTCCACAAGGAACCATAGACAGAAATCATAAAGTACGAGTGGAGGCTAAACATGACTTACAGTGAGCCTCTAAGAAACACAATAATGTCCAACCACAAGATTACACAAGTACAAGAAGCGTGTAATCAGAAATGCATATATGATATGAGTATCAATGCAATGCCATATGCGTAAGTAAGCCAGAATGCCTATCTTATGCGTGACCTCCAGTCACCTATGCAACGATACCCTTCTGTCATCTCAATGAACAAGGCTGTATCTCAAAATAATCGAGATATATATGTCTATATACTCGGAGTCAGGAACTACATCCAAAATGGGTGCATACATCTATACACCAGGATGTCGGCAATCCCCTGCCGAGGGCTCATCAGCAATGTATGCAATGCTTACAATCAATTGTAAATGCATCAATCACAAACCAACAATCAATAATCGTCAATCATAAACCAATAGTCAATAATCGTCAATCATGAACCAATAATCAATATTCGACGAACATGAGCCAACAATCAATAATCGTAACGGGGCTCACTTGACAACAGGGGGACAAGGCCGCATTTCAACGGGGCACACTTGTCAACAGAGGGACAAGCCGCATTTCAACGGGGCACACTTGTCAACAGAGGGACAAGGCCGCATTTCAACATACATAAGTCAAATCCTCTATCAGTGGAATTTATGCACAACATATGCATCAATCAACATCCATTCATCACAATTCCATTAATCATCAAACATCAATTTAAGTTAAACTATACGTACATACACTTAAGAGGATTCTACTTCCTTCGAGTCCCAGATGCTTATGTATAGGGTTACCCGCAGCCTTCCCACCACATCTAAAACCCAATGAAGGCATAACCGACTTCCATGTATGTACGTCTATCCTAATATTAATGAAATACTTAACAAAACATAAACCAAGTCATTCAAGCGTAATAACCGTCTCGACAATTCAACATTTAAACCAAATCACTCAATCAATCAACAACGAAAAGAACCATCACATCAATCCAACAATCAAGCCCATCAATCAATAAATCAATAAAAGCAAGTAAACAAGCAAGGTTTACACTTTTCAGCCCGAATCTCAAGCGAGTAGGGAGATACGAAACTCACCTTGGCTTCCAAGCTACGATTACGAGTTAATAAGGAGTTATAAATGCTCAACAACCGCTACGAGTCCGCAACCTAGCAATAAATATCATATTATCATCAAAGTCAACTTCTATAATCCTATACAAGTTGGTTTAGTAAGATTAGGGTCGAGTCACAACTCTTAGACGTCTAACCGCTTTCCCGCGTAAGAACAAGACACATTCGACTCGACATTTTTGAAAATGGAGAAAGATTCATGAAAAATGAATGTTACCAAAAGAAAGTAGACTCTTATACGATTCCAACGATAGGTCATATGACTCGATTGGACTTACGGATCAAAAGTTATAAGCGTTTGAAGTTGACGAAGAATCGCTTGTTCAGCAACTTATCACTGCGCCGCAGTGGGGTCTGGCACCTCCCACTGCGCCGCAGTGAGCCAATTCTGCAGCAAAACTATGCCAAGAACGATCCTAAACAACCCAAAACACATCCAAACACCATTTTAGTCCTAGGGATCGACCAAAAGACCTTTCCAACTCGATTTTGAGCATAACTAAGTATCAATAAACCTAATTACACATAACCCAATCCACCATTTCGACCAAAACATCAAAATCACCACTAAATCATTCAAACCCTAATTAAAATCCTAATTAACCCTAACTCCATTTTAAGTCGTTTTAGGGCTTGTAAATGTACAAGACGACTAGAAAAGCATAAACAAACATAAATAGAGGCAAATGGGATGAATTAGACTCACCAAAACTTCCTCTTGAGCTCAAACCCGAATTGGTCAAAATGGGTAAAAAATGAAAGAACTTCAACCTTTGATTCTTCGTATAGGCGATAATGTGATGAAGACGATGATGATTCTCAAGTTAAACCCAAACCCAAAACACCAAAAGATGCTAGGGAAAAGGAGAGTTAGAGGTGGATGGTCTTGTTTTAATTGAGAGAAAAGAGAAAGAAGAAAAGAGAAGAGATAGAGATTGTGTGGTGAAAGGGAGAGATAAGGGGAAATGGGTCAAGGGGGGCTGATGGGTCGTGGACGACCCACGGGCCGACCCGTTTCTCTTCTCAAGCCAAATTACAATTCGTTAGACATTCGAACACCGATCAAGACATATTATCGACCCGAATATAACACATTGTCATTTAATTCACAAAACAACCCAAATTATTTATTAACTTAAATTGTTAGTCATATTATATGAAAAGTCAATATATATATATATATATATATATATATATATATATATATATATATATATATATATATATATATATATATATATATATATATATATATATATATATATATATATATATATATATATATATATATATATATATATATATATATATATATATATATATATATATATATATATATATATATATATATATATATATATATATATATATATATATATATATATATATATATATATATATATATATATATATATATATATATATATATATATATATATATATATATATATATATATATATATATATATATATATATATATATATATATATATATATATATATATATATATATATATATATATATATATATATATATATATATATATATATATATATATATATATATATATATATATATATATATATATATATATATATATATATATATATATATATATATATATATATATATATATATATATATATATATATATATATATATATATATATATATATATATATATATATATATATATATATATATATATATATATATATATATATATATATATATATATATATATATATATATATATATATATATATATATATATATATATATATATATATATATATATATATATATATATATATATATATATATATATATATATATATATATATATATATATATATATATATATATATATATATATATATATATATATATATATATATATATATATATATATATATATATATATATATATATATATATATATATATATATATATATATATATATATATATATATATATATATATATATATATATATATATATATATATATATATATATATATATATATATATATATATATATATATATATATATATATATATATATATATATATATATATATATATATATATATATATATATATATATATATATATATATATATATATATATATATATATATATATATATATATATATATATATATATATATATATATATATATATATATATATATATATATATATATATATATATATATATATATATATATATATATATATATATATATATATATATATATATATATATATATATATATATATATATATATATATATATATATATATATATATATATATATATATATATATATATATATATATATATATATATATATATATATATATATATATATATATATATATATATATATATATATATATATATATATATATATATATATATATATATATATATATATATATATATATATATATATATATATATATATATATATATATATATATATATATATATATATATATATATATATATATATATATATATATATATATATATATATATATATATATATATATATATATATATATATATATATATATATATATATATATATATATATATATATATATATATATATATATATATATATATATATATATATATATATATATATATATATATATATATATATATATATATATATATATATATATATATATATATATATATATATATATATATATATATATATATATATATATATATATATATATATATATATATAAATATATATTAATATATATATATATATATATATTATATATATATTATATATATATATATATATATATCTTTTATTACATATATTATATTATATATATATTATATATAATATTATTTTATTATTGTTATATATATATATATATATATATACATATCGCGGTTAACATTAAGTGCAATTAGTTGTAAACAGGTAACACTTATTATGACGATTTGCCTTATAGTTAGCGCATTAGTGACATGTTTTACCCTCTGGTCGGCGGCTCAATCACTGAAGTCAAACGTTTGCTTTCACCTCCGGCCTTCCATTCTGGCAATGGCAGGGCTCGTGTCCACGACATCCACTCTTGACGGCACCACCTTTGTGTGATAGACAATGATCTAGGGATCCATTTAGGCCTAAAAGATTTGAGAATCGTACACTATAAGGGCTCAAGCTTCTCACATCTCACTTGTGACTCTCACTACGACACTCAATTGGTTCATCGTTTCCCATCTTTATGAGCTCTCGGTTGCGCATTAAGTTAGGCATCCAATTAAATCAACCTTTACTAATCGCGTACGTGTTTATATACCACCCCATATCGTTTAGACCTCAACTCCATTCCCGCGACGCTCGTGCTTGCGCATATATTACATGTTGGGTAGACTTTTAAATTTTTATTTTATTTGTTCAATCTATGGTTAGCCTGACCAAGGTCGTTCCTTCTCGCCCATAGTAAGTTTATAGTTGTATAGCAGCTCACAATGAATTGTTACGTTCCGTTGTCGCCATCGATATTGAATTCGCAATTAACTCCACTGTTATTCGTTTATTCTAATCAATCCACTTTAGTTAACTCAGGCATTTTCCTAAAGTTCAGTCTTAAGGACGTATAATACAACGGGGTTCTCATTTTCATAATATAACTATACTTATAGTCTCTATGTTACTGACTAAATCATACATTAAACAAGAGGAAATAACGTAGTCAAGTAGTTCATAATGGTCGTACCAGCTATACCGTTTACATCTACGCATGCGTCTTCAATTCCTAACTATGTATTCCATAAGTAAGTCAGGCGACAAGATTTTCGAGATATTCAAATAATTGGGCTAACATGGCAACCTATACACGCAATTGTCCAAGATTTCAATTACCTTTACGCATGCATTACCAAGTCCTAAGGATTTATTTCACCAAATTAGTTAGGCACGAAATTCAAGCATATTCGACAATTAGGATATCATGGCAATCATATTTGTTCTACCGCATTTCCTAACAATTATTTACATAACCTAGTTAGAAGGTAAGATTTTGTAGGTCTATCAACTAATCTCGCAATACCAAGTCGTACATACAATCTCTCATACGTTGGGTATAACTATGCATAAGTTTTCAATCATTACCAATTCTTCCTTATAACTAGGTTAAGAATTTACATTTTGGAGCATACTCAAGTTTGAAACATGTCTACCGTTCTTATTCATATAATTGTCCATTTATTAAATATTTATACATACATCACCGTATTCGCTTATCTCAGGTATACAATTTAGCCTAACAACCTACTTTATACATGCCAAACTATCAAACTAGTAAACCAATCCTTTCATGAAAGTGTTTGTTGATTAGCACACCTACATATGCATTATCTATTTCCGTTACATCATGCATAATGATCACGCTTAACCACATAGTTTCTCATACTTTTGCCACATAACTAATATGTTAAATCGATTCCTAAAATTCTCCATTGATTAATACATTTTACGCATGTATCACCAATTATCTCATAACCCGCATACAATCAAGTTTAACAATGTCTCATACGATTTTAAGTTCACATACTATTAGGCAACATACCCCCATTGTTCACCGATTACAATTAACATCTTAGTGTTGGAATATCAACCGTTTATAATACATAAGAGTTAGGATGCTTACAACCTTGATACCTTCTTAGGGTGCATATCAACATATTTATCACATTGTATCCTAACCGTTTATCAACATGTTTAAGTCAGACAACAACGAAAACATTTACAACATCCACGTGACCACTACGGGGCATACATACATACACATCACACATGCATAACATATAGGTTACTAAATCATACTAGTTAACATGTCATTCCACTAACAAATCCAATAATAGTAATAGTTCTAAAGTCTATGACCCGGGGGTTTGCTTCACAATTTAACTCAGGTTGGCCGCATTAATAGTTAGTGTTTTAACGCCGACACACTACACACGTTCACTGTCCTTTACTAAAGCCGACATATATATATCCTCAACTAACTGTCATATATCGTGTTATCATACCAACATATCCTACGTGTTTCATTTCACTATGTTAAGAACAACATATCAAAGTTCTCAAGTAATCGTTATCTATCATGTTCTCGCCATTTCTATAAAACAAGTGACAGGTTGACCCGAGAGTTAGTCTCAAATGCTCACATATTAGTCACACTATTAGTCAATGCTCTCATACCGATACTACATACTCATTTCATAACATTATGCTAAGGCAAAAGTGTTAGAATCCTAAAGGATTGTTACATATCATATCATCAAGTCGAGTTCATTACAATAGTTCATCATTAATTTAAGTAATCATGCTCATTACATCATACCATCAAACAATTAACACAAAGGGTTCAAGCTATTAACACGAATGATTCAAAGTATAATCCGAATTTGATATACTCTCTAGTTATTGACCGGGTATGTATACAGGGTGTACCAACGGCTAACCCTCCACCCAATCAACTTCCATTAAGTATATCGGATCCTTATTATACTCTAAGCCACACGTGCGCAATCCACGATGTCATTAACTTGTTATAATGTTGGGTAACCATAAAAGAGTTGATCGGGTTCTTTTAGGGTTGCCACAATATTATACTAAGTTAATGGCATAACTTCATTTTGCTCTAAATCATCAATTAGCACCAATCAATAACAATACATTATCACATAGTACCCATATCAAAACAACACATTGATCACATAGTACCCATATCAAAACAACACATTGATCACATAGTACCCATATCAAAACAACACATTGATCACATAGTATCCATATCAAAACAACACATTGATCACATAGTATCCATATCAAAACAACACATTGATCACATAGTACCCATATCAAAACAACACATTGATCACATAGTATCCATATCAAAACAACACATTGATCACATAGTATCCATATCAAAACAACACATTGATCACATAGTATCCATATCAAAACAACACATTGATCACATAGTATCCATATCAAAACAACACATTGAATTTAATCTATCACACAAGAGGTCTTAACTACGAACTCACACGGGGATTCACATAATTCACATTGCACACGAATTTCCTAACCATGCATGCTATATGAAGAGTTTTAACTTAAGCCGTAGTCTAGGTCAAACCGCCTAATTCTCTACGACCACGCATGGGCCACCATTCTGTAACACCCCAAGCCAAGGCTCAGAATATCACGGAAATCATATAGCATAAGGTGGGATTAATGTAGAACATGAACTAAATGCAAATAAAGGATTCAGTGAATCCAAACAATAAGATAAACAAGTACCAAAATACATAAAGAACAAGTCGTCATCAAAGATTTCAATAGAACTTCAACAGATGGTTAACGGTTCTAAGCACAATGCAAAAGAAGGCAAATGGATCCTTGATCCATATAAGTCCAAGTCCGGGTTCGACAGCAAGCTAATAAATCGATCATACTTCAAGCCTTGGAATAACTTGGATACCTGAAAAGTGTACTAAGCATAGTCAACACAAGGTTGGTGAGTTCGTAGTAATGGTCCACAAGGAACCATAGACATAAATCATAAAGTACGAGTGGAGGCTAAACATGACTTACAGTGAGCCTCTAAGAAACACAATAATGTCCAACCACAAGATTACACAAGTACAAGAAGCGTGTAATCAGAAATGCATATATGATATGAGTATCAATGCAATGCCATATGCGTAAGTAAGCCAGAATGCCTATCTTATGCGTGACCTCCAGTCACCTATGCAACGATACCCTTCTGTCATCTCAATGAACAAGGCTGTATCTCAAAATTATCGAGATATATATGTCTATATACTCGGAGTCAGGAACTACATCCAAAATGGGTGCATACATCTATACACCAGGATGTCGGCAATCCCCTGCCGAGGGCTCATCAGCAATGTATGCAATGCTTACAATCAATTGTAAATGCATCAATCACAAACCAACAATCAATAATCGTCAATCATAAACCAATAGTCAATAATCGTCAATCATGAACCAATAATCAATATTCGACGAACATGAGCCAACAATCAATAATCGTAACGGGGCTCACTTGACAACAGGGGGACAAGGCCGCATTTCAACGGGGCACACTTGTCAACAGAGGGACAAGGCCGCATTTCAACGGGGCACACTTGTCAACAGAGGGACAAGGCCGCATTTCAACATACATAAGTCAAATCCTCTATCAGTGGAATTTATGCACAACATATGCATCAATCAACATCCATTCATCACAATTCCATTAATCATCAAACATCAATTTAAGTTAAACTATACGTACATACACTTAAGAGGATTCTACTTCCTTCGAGTCCCAGATGCTTATGTATAGGGTCACCCGCAGCCTTCCCACCACATCTAAAACCCAATGAAGGCATAACCGACTTCCATGTATGTACGTCTATCCTAATATTAATGAAATACTTAACAAAACATAAACCAAGTCATTCAAGCGTAATAACCGTCTCGACAATTCAACATTTAAACCAAATCACTCAATCAATCAACAACGAAAAGAACCATCACATCAATCCAACAATCAAGCCCATCAATCAATAAATCAATAAAAGTAAGTAAACAAGCAAGGTTTACACTTTTCAGCCCGAATCTCAAGCGAGTAGGGAGATACGAAACTCACCTTGGCTTCCAAGCTACGATTACGAGTTAATAAGGAGTTATAAATGCTCAACAACCGCTACGAGTCCGCAACCTAGCAATAAATATCATATTATCATCAAAGTCAACTTCTATAATCCTAACAAGTTGGTTTAGTAAGATTAGGGTCGAGTCACAACTCTTAGACGTCTAACCGCTTTCCCGCGTAAGAACAAGACACATTCGACTCGACATTTTTGAAAATGGAGAAAGATTCATGAAAAATGAATGTTACCAAAAGAAAGTAGACTCTTATACGATTCCAACGATAGGTCATATGACTCGATTGGACTTACGGATCAAAAGTTATAAGCGTTTGAAGTTGACGAAGAATCGCTTGTTCAGCAACTTATCACTGCGCCGCAGTGGGGTCTGGCACCTCCCACTGCGCCGCAGTGAGCCAATTCTGCAGCAAAACTATGCCAAGAACGATCCTAAACAACCCAAAACACATCCAAACACCATTTTAGTCCTAGGGATCGACCAAAAGACCTTTCCAACTCGATTTTGAGCATAACTAAGTATCAATAAACCTAATTACACATAACCCAATCCACCATTTCGACCAAAACATCAAAATCACCACTAAATCATTCAAACCCTAATTAAAATCCTAATTAACCCTAACTCCATTTTAAGTCGTTTTAGGGCTTGTAAATGTACAAGACGACTAGAAAAGCATAAACAAACATAAATAGAGGCAAATGGGATGAATTAGACTCACCAAAACTTCCTCTTGAGCTCAAACCCGAATTGGTCAAAATGGGTAAAAAATGAAAGAACTTCAACCTTTGATTCTTCGTATAGGCGATAATGTGATGAAGACGATGATGATTCTCAAGTTAAACCCAAACCCAAAACACCAAAAGATGCTAGGGAAAAGGAGAGTTAGAGGTGGATGGTCTTGTTTTAATTGAGAGAAAAGAGAAAGAAGAAAAGAGAAGAGATAGAGATTGAGAGAAAAGAGAAAGAAGAAAAGAGAAGAGATAGAGATTGTGTGGTGAAAGGGAGAGATAAGGGGAAATGGGTCAAGGGGGGTTGATGGGTCGTGGACGACCCACGGGCCGACCCGTTTCTCTTCTCAAGCCAAATTACAATTCGTTAGACATTCGAACACCGATCAAGACATATTATCGACCCGAATATAACACATTGTCATTTAATTCACAAAACAACCCAAATTATTTATTAACTTAAATTGTTAGTCATATTATATGAAAAGTCAACGGGTCAAAACTCACGGATGTTACAATAATAATACAATTTTATGCTTTATCGAAGTTTCATGTATTCTTTATTTCATTATATAGTGTGAGCAATTATAGGTCTGTTAGCCATTTAACAATCTTTTATTTTTAGATTGTTTTAATACGGTTCTAACTAAAATATTACTTTTAAATAAATATGATATGATACAAAATGTTGTAAGAATATAGTAAAGTGAATAAAAGTTCTTTGGGTTGTGATAATCAAATAAAATGTTATATTGAATGAATAATATATTACGTTGTATTATATACGTAAGAAGTTACTTTCGAATTGAAGCCAAATCTTTATGTATATATTAAGTTTGCATTATGATATAAAAATATCACAACTATGCCTACTGGATGAAGTCCAATCAAGCAACACATAAGTTAAAACTAATATACAAATTGAAAGCTCTTGGCCTCTTGACACACAAATCCACTAAAACGTTAATGACCGACAATGTTGAATGATCCAAACCGACAATGTTGAATGATCCAAATAAAAAAATAAATATTCAGGGGCTTCGTTAGTTAAATAAAATTAAGGTTAGCGTAGATGGCTATTATTTGTTACCCTTTTACACGAGGTCGTGTGATTGAATCCCACCGGCAAAAATTTTTTCTTAAAATTGAAAGCATAACTATGTTGATGTGGCAGCTTACATGAGGTAAATGTTCATTTGAATCCTTAATTTTCTTGAAATCCAAGGGCCAAATCCTAGCCATTTGATCATCTCAATCAATGGCTAGGATTGAAACTTATGCCTTAATTATAAAAAAAAACGAATAGACATTTATGTAAATTTGCTTAACGAAAAAAAACCCCTCTTTCCCCTTTCATCCTCCTGATGGAAACACACACACAAACACACACTCTCCCTCTCCTCTACTCCGGCGACGGTAACCATCACCACCACCGCTGCCACCATCATCTCGCGCTCCTCCTCCTGTCTGGATCTCCATCTCAAACCACTAACAACAACAACAAATGGATGATTATGTTCTAGATATATCCATCTCAAACCACTAACAACAACAACAAATGGATGATTATGTTCTAGATATATCCATCTCAAACCACTAACAACAACAACAAATAGATGATTATGTTCTAGATATTATTAGAGTGAAATTTTATGTAGTTAATGTTTTTTATATAAAAAGTAGATAAACAAACCGTTTTTATCCATGATTTGTAGTTCTTTTCTATTATTTTTTGTTTTTTCATATGATAAGAAGTTGTTTCATTGGTTGTTGTTGTTTAAAAATTTTTTAAAGAATTTTTGCCCACAAAGTGTTTGATGAAATGTCTAAACCAAAGTGTATGTACTAAATCAAATTTGATTATATACGTATTTGCTAATTATACATCCAATCATACTTGATTGTACCTAGATCTATTCTAATATTCGAATTTGTTAACTTTTATTAGCTAAATAATTGACTTTGTTGTTTGGTACAATATTGCCTACAAGGTGTATGATGAAATGTTTAAACCAAAGTATATGATTTACAATTAAATCACATTTAATTGAGTATTGCATACAAAGTACTTGATGAAATGTCTAAACCAAAGTTTGATAATATGATTTAATCACCTTTATGATTCTGAATAAAATCAAATTTGATTGGTCAAATCAATCAAACTTGATAGGTTTTGACAAACACATATGATACGAAATACAAAAGATTCAAGCATACAATCAAATTTGATTGTGTATAGGTTTGTTGATATAAACTCCATTTGTTTGTTTAAATGTATGAATAAAATCAAATTTGATTTTGTATAGCTTTTTGAATCTGTACGTATACAATCAAATTTGATTGTGTATAGGTTTGTTGATATAAACTTCATTTGTTTGTGTAAATGTATGAATAAAATCAAATTTGATTTTGTATAGCTTTTTGAAATGTATATATACAATCAAATTTGATTGTGTATAGGTTTGTTGATTTAAACTTCATTTGTTTGTGTAAATGTATGAATAAATCAAATTTGATTTTGTATATTTTTGTTGATATAAACTTCCATTTGTTTGTGTAAATTATGAATACAATCAAATTTGATTGTGTATAGGTTTGTTGATTAAAACCTCATTTGTTTGTGTAAATGTATGAATACAATCAAATTTGATTTTATAGGTTTGTTAATATAAACTCCATTTGTTTTTGTAAATATTTGAATAAAAACAAATTTGATTTTGTATAACTTTTTGAAATTGTATGTATACAATCAAATTTGATTTTATAGGTTTGTTGATATAAACTCCATTTGTTTTTGTAAATATATGAATAAAAACAAATTTGATTTTGTATAACTTTTTGAAAGTGGTCCCTTTTTAGGGTTTTAGAATTGCGTCCTTCCCCCCGAAAGGGTGCCCTTTTTAGGGTTTTAGAATTCGTCCCCCCCCGAAAGGGTGCCCTTTTTAGGGTTTTAGAATTCGTCCCCCCCCGAAAGGGTGCCCTTTTTAGGGTTTTAGAATTCGTCCCCCCCCGAAAGGGTGCCCTTTTTAGGGTTTTAGAATTGTCCTTCCCCCCGAAAGGGTGCCCTTTTTAGGGTGGCTAACCCTCGACCTTCAAACCCTAACCCTTTTTAGGGTTTTAGAATTCGTCCTTCCCCCCGAAAGGGTGCCTTTTTAGGGTGGCTAACCCTCGACCTTCAAACCCTAAACCCTAGAGCGGTGGCCGAAGGCCCCGTTGTCATGATTCCCCCTCCGAATCAAATTTGATTTTGCACGTCCTCCCCCCGAAAGGGTGCCCTTTTTAGGATTTTAGAATTCGTCCTTCCCCCCGAAAGGGTGCCCTTTTTAGGGTTTTAGAATTCGTCCCTCCCCGACGAAAGGGTGCCCTTTTTAGGGTGGCTAACCCTCGACCTTCAAACCCTAAACCCTAGAGCGGTGGCCGAAGGCCCCGTTGTCATGATTCCCCCTCCGAATCAAATTTGATTTTGCACGTCCCTCCCCCCGAAAGGGTGCCCTTTTTAGGATTTTAGAATTCGTCCTTCCCCCCGAAAGGGTGCCCTTTTTAGCTTGGCTAACCCTCGACCTTCAAACCCTAAACCCTAGAGCGGTGGCCGAAGGCCCCGTTGTCATGATTCCCCCTCCGAATCAAATTTGATTTTGCACGTCCCTCCCCGACGATGACAAGCTTTAGGGTTTAGGGTTTGAATGTCGAGGGTTAGCCGCAACCTTCAAACCCTATACCCTAGAGCGGTGGCAGAAGACTCCGTTGTCATGATTTCCCTTCCGAATCAAATTTGATTTTGCATGAACCTTCCACCGAAAGGGTGCCCTTTTTAGGGTCGGCTAACCCTCGACCTTCAAACCCTATACCCTAGAGGGCGGCTAACCCTCGGGCTTCAAACCCTAAACCCTAGAGCGGTGGCCGAAGGCCCCGTTGTCATGATTCCCCCTCCGAATCAAATTTGATTTTGCACGTCCCTCCCCTACTACATCCCGCTCTAGGGTTTAGGGTTTGAAGGTCGAGGGTTAGCCGCTAACCCTCGGGCTTCAAACCCTAAACCCTAGAGCGGTGGCCGAAGGCCCCGTTGTCATGATTCCCCCTCCGAATCAAATTTGATTTTGCACGTCCCTCCCCTACTACATCCCGCTCTAGGGTTTAGGGTTTGAAGGTCGAGGGTTAGCCGATAGGCTAACCCTCGGGCTTCAAACCCTAAACCCTAGAGCGGTGGCCGAAGGCCCCGTTGTCATGATTCCCCCTCCGAATCAAATTTGATTTTGCACGTCCTTCCCAAAGGGTGCCCTTTTTAGGGTCGGCTAACCCTCGACCTTCAAACCCTAACTCTAGGGTTTAGGGTTTGAAGGTCGAGGGTTAGCCGTTAGGCTAACCCTCGGGCTTCAAACCCTAAACCCTAGAGCGGTGGCCGAAGGCCCCGTTGTCATGATTCCCCCTTCGAATCAAATTTGATTTTGCACGTCCCTCCCCTACTACATCCCGCTCTAGGGTTTAGGGTTTGAAGGTCGAGGGTTAGCCGATAGGCTAACTCTCGGGCTTCAAACCCTAAACCCTAGAGTGGGAACCCTCACCCTTTTTAGGGTTTTAGAATGCGTCCTTCCCCCCGAAAGGGTGCCCTTTTTAGGGTTTTAGAATGCGTCCCTCCCCGACGATAACAAGCTCTAGGGTTTAGGGTTTGAAGGTCGAGGGTTAGCCGGCTAACCCTCGGGCTTCAAACCCTAAACCCTAGAGCGGTGGCCGAAGGCCCCGTTGTCATGATTCCCCCTCCGAATCAAATTTGATTTTGCGTCCCTCCCCTACAACATAAATTTGATTTTATACATCCCTCCCCTACTACATCCCGCTCTAGGGTTTAGGGTTTGAAGATCGAGGGTTAGCCGATAGGCTAACCCTCGGGCTTCAAACCCTAAACCCTAGAGTGGGAACCCTCACCCTTTTTAGGGTTTTAGAATGCGTCCTTCCCCCCGAAAGGGTGCCCTTTTTAGGGTTTTAGAATGCGTCCCTCCCCGACGATAACAAGCTCTAGGGTTTAGGGTTTGAAGGTCAAGGGTTAGTCGTTAGGCTAACCCTCGGGCTTCAAACCCTAAACCCTAGAGCGGTGGCCGAAGGCCCCGTTGTCATGATTCCCCCTTCAAATCAAATTTGATTTTGCACGTCCCTTCCCTACAACATAAATTTGATTTTATACTTACAAATTCAAAAAACTACGCAAAATCATATTTGATTTTATGCATACATTTTGAAAAACAAATGGAGTCCATATCAAGAATCATTTACAAAATCAAATTTGATTTTATGCATACATTTAGAAAAACAAATAGAGTCCATATCAAGAAACCTACACAAAATCAAATTTGATTTTATGCATACATTTAGAAAAACAAATAGAGTCAATATCATAAAACCTAAACAAATCAAATTTGATTTGATACGGACAGTGTTAATAAGTTATACAAAATCAAATTTGATTGTATGCATACATTTAGAATATCAAATAGAGTCCATATCAATAAACCTATATAAAATCAAATTTGATTTTATGCATACAGTTTGAAAAAGCTATTGAAAATCAAATTTGATTTTATGCATACATTTAGAAAAAACAAATAGAGTCCATATCAAGAAACCTATACAAAATCAAATTTGATTTTATGCATACAGTTTGAAAAACCTATTGAAAATCAAATTTGATTTTATGCATACATTTAGAAAAAATAAATAGAGTCCATATCAAGAAACCTATATAAAATCAAATTTGATTTTATGCATACAGTTTGAAAAAGCTATTGAAAATCAAATTTGATTTTATGCATACATTTAGAAAAACAAATTGAGTCCATATCAAGAAACCTATACAAAATCAAATTTGATTTTATGCATACATTTAGAAAAACAAATAAGTCCATATCAAGAAACCTATACAAAATCAAATTTGATTTTATGCATACAGTTTGAAAAAGCTATTGAAAATCAAATTTGATTTTATGCATACATTTAGAAAAAATAAATAGAGTCCATATCAAGAAACCTATACAAAATCAAATTTGATTTTATGCATACATTTAGAAAAACAATTGGAGTCCATATCAAGAAACCTATATAAAATCAAATTTGATTTTAGGGTTTTAGAATGCGTCCTTCCCCCCGAAAGGGTGCCCTTTTTAGGGTTTTAGAATGCGTCCCTCCCAGACGATGGCTAACCCTCGGGCTTCAAACCCTAAACCCTAGAGCGGTGGCCGAAGGCCCCGTTGTCATGATTCCCCCTCCGAATCAAATTTGATTTTGCACGTCCCTCCCCTACAACATAAATTTGATTAAATACTTACAAATTCAAAAAACTACACAAAATCATATTTGATTTTATGCAGAGTCCATATCAAGAAACATTTACAAAATCAAATTTGATTTTATGCATCTAATGTCAAAAAGCTATACAAAATCATATTTGATTTTATGCATACATTTAGAAAAACAAATGGAGTCCATATCAAGAAACCTATACAAAATCAAATTTGATTTGATACGGACAGTGTTAACAAGCTATACAAAATCAAATTTGATTTTATGCATACATTTAGAAAAACAAATTGAGTCCATATCAAGAAACCTATACAAAATCAAATTTGATTTTAAGCATAAAACTACACAAACATAGATACGTAAAGCTTACATAATCACATTTGATTCTAAACATAAAGTATCGCACATACATGTAGTTAAAATCTTCAAAGCTCAACATAATCAAATTTGATTTGTCAAACAAGAACACAATCTGTAGACAAATGATCAACCAATGAAAACTATCATCCAAGTATAAAATTTGTAAACATCTAAAAATTATTTATTTCTAAACATGTATAATAAAGAAAAAAAATGCTTGTCGCACTTGCTACAATTTCTCTGACAGTTTTCAAGTGTTCCATACTTTTTTCCAAGCACTGGTTGTCGTTTATAATCAACTATTGACACAAAAAACTGCGATCCATCTGGTGTTTGAAATGTTTGTGTAACATTTGTTTTAGGTGTTTTTTTCAGCACTGGAACTGTATGAAAATATACATGTCAAAAATAATAATCAGCATAACGAGTATGAAAATATATATAAAATCAAATTTGATTCTTATAGAAAACAACATATTGCAATGCAAAATCAAATTTGATTGTACACAGATAAACTTACAAAAACACAGATACCTTAAAAACTACAAAGCTGCACATAATCAAATTTGATTTTAAGCATAAAACTACACAAACATAGATACGTAAAGCTTACATAATCACATTTGATTCTAAACATAAAGTATCGCACATACATGTAGTTAAAATCTTCAAAGCTCAACATAATCAAATTTGATTTTAAGCATAAAACTACACAAACACAGATACCTTAAAAACTACAAAGCTGCACATAATCAAATTCGATTGAAACTGTACAAAATCAAATTTGATTTTAAGCATAAAACTACACAAACACAGATACCTTAAAAACTACAAAGCTGCACATAATCAAATTCGATTGAAACTGTACAAAATCAAATTTGATTTTGTATAGGTTTCTTGATATAGACTCCATTTGTTTTTATAAATGTATGCAGAAAATCAAATTTGATTTTGTATAGCTTTTTGACACTCTATGCATAAAATTAAATTTGATTTTAAGCATAAAACTAAACAAACACAGATATCTTAAAAACTACAAAGCTACACATAATCAAATTTGATTTTAAGCATAAAAATGATTTCTTATCTTAAATGGGTCGGGTTATTTTTACAAAATTCCTTGATGTATTTATTTCTTCCAACTATAAAAACACGCTCTTGTCTTTATCTTGAAATCAAATTTGCTTTTTGTATTAAATCAAATTTGATTATGTATACAAACAAATTTAAGCCCATATGATACGTACAATGTCAAAAAGCTATACAAAATCAAATTTGATTTTATGCATACATTTAGAAAAACAAATGGAGTCCATTATCAAGAAACCTATACAAAATCAAATTTGATTGTATACATACAGCTACAAAAAGCTATACAAAATCAAATTTGCTT
>CM067167.1:222101069-222171069 GCA_034093135.1 Erigeron breviscapus | reverse complement strand
ACCCGATTTGACCCAGAATTCATGTGTTTGACTTTAAAGTAAGATTGTAAACATAAAATGACAAGCTTTAAGACAAGTTAACTTACCAAATCTCCCACCGATAGTCGAAATCCGAATTTAAGCTTTAAAAATGGTTTTTCTTGCACATGAACTTTGATCTTTTGGTATAAAGTTATGAGGATGATGTAGATGGGAAATTTAATGCAAATTTAACTTAAATCACACTTAATGCTTCAAGAATTTAGAGGGAGAGGGAGGGAGAGTGTTTGGGTCTTGCATTTAGAAGAGGGAGAGATAGATGGATAGAATGAATGGATGAATGGAGAAGTGGTGCAAGAATTTGGGGGAGATAAGGTTGGATATGGGTCGTGGGTTTCACCCACGGGTCGACCCGGTCTCATTTACTAGCTTTTTAAATCGTTATTTCTTATCGTCTAACATCACATCGTCAATTGAATGGTCAATCGACCCGTTAAGTACAATACTCGTCATTAAGTCATAATATACATGTAATTACGTCATTTACCGGAATCATTAGTCAAACTACATAATAAATCAATTATGACAAAAGTCGTGGATGTTAGAGTTGAAGTCCATATGTATTTTATGTTATTGCAGGAAGAAGTGGATTTTCTTGGAAAATTAAGCAATCCAAATGTTGTGAAACTAGTGGGATATTGCAAGGAAGATGAACAATTTCTTCTTGTATATGAGAATATATGCAAATGGATACTCTTGAAGACCGTCTTTTTAGAAGTAAGCTAGCTATGATTACCATGTAGTAATTTTTTGTACATCAAGAATTAAAAATAACCACCCTCAAATAATTTTTAATCATTATGTACAACATTTTACTCACCTTTAGCATTGCTTTAAGGCCATGTTTAGAGAACTCCAAAATAAAATATCATATATACCAGTAGTTAATTATTTGATTTTATAAATGGGATGTTATTAATTAAAGGTGCAGGAAAACCACTCCCATGGAGTACAAGAATTAAAATAGCCATTGGTGCAGCACAAGGCCTTGCTTATTTGCAGGACATGAGACAAGCTGCCATTTACTTGGAATTTAGATCTTCAAGTATATTATTAGATGAGGTTAGGATATATATATATATATGCGGATATTCAAAATAAATATTTATAGAAACATACATATTCTTATTTTCAAGTTTTTAATTAATTCTTGTAGGATTTGAACGCAAAGCTTTCGTACTTTGGCTTTGCAAAGAAACATCCCAACTCTTACGGCATTGCCATTCGCGTTGCAGGTGATGGTTATGAGCCTCCTGAATATGCGTTAACCGGTAAGTTCTCCTGACTCATTTTATTAGCCTACATATGGTTGAAAAACTATCATATATATGGTTTGACTACTTGTATATTCATACAAGGACCAAAAACCTTTGTTTTAAATAAATAAGTTTGTTGATTTTAATATTTTAACCTAAGGTTTTTAAAGAATTTAATGTATAATTTAAGAATGAATTCTTGCATATGTATTTCCTCATATCAATTGTTTATAAAACTGTCTGTTGAGTAAGGTTTTACGATTTAACTGCAGGTTGTGTGAATGTCAAAAGCGAGATCTATCGCTTTGGTGTCATGTTACTAGAACTAATAACAGGTCTACGTGCATTCAACCAAGATCGGCAGCCTAAACACAGACATTTGCTTAGCTGGGCTCGACCTGCACGGCACGAGGAAAGGGAACTTACAACACTACAAGAAATCTGACTTTAGGAGACCGCCGACTTTTAGAGACGACATTTTGTCGTCCCCAAAAGTCGCTAAAAGACAAATAAAAAGTTGATTTTTGACTTTTTTGGTCAAAAAAGTTTTCGAGACGACAATGTCGTCTCCAAAGATAATATATAATTTCATTTTCATTTATTTTTTTGACAAAAATAAATTAAACAATTATTAAACTTTCGGAGACGACAATGTCGTCTCCAAATGTTTTTCGGAAATTATTTGACTTTTCTTTTATTCCCGCCAAGTGAAAAAAAATTCCCTCCACACTTTTGGAGACGACAATGTCGTCTCCAAATAATTTTCCCAAAAAGTTTGTTTTTTTAATTCCCACCAAATAAAAAAAAAATTCCGAATTTTTTTTGTTTTTCATTTCCCTCCATATTAAAAAAAAAATTCCCTCCACACTTTTGGAGACGACATTGTCGTCCCCAAATAATTTTTCAAAAAAAAATTATTTATTTAAATTCTTTAAACGGAAAAAAATATCACAATATATACAGCATTTTAATTCATATATATTTATTAATTTCTTTTAAACAATATTATTATTGTGTTATATAATATTTAGTTTAAAAATATAATATTTTATATATGTTTATATTTAGATGCCTTTCTTGTTATAAATACATACATACATATAATTCATGCATAAAAGTCATGTATACATTAACATATACTAAATATGTGTCGTCGCAAAAGTCGTCTCCAAATGCTTTTGGAGACGACAGACGGGACATTTGGGGACGACATATGTCGTCTCGAAATCCCAAATTTCTTGTAGTGGAAGATAATTGACCCACGGTTACAAGGCCCGCTCGGGTACCCTATTGAGGGAGTAAAGAAAGTCGCTGAGCTCATACTCAATTGTACTGCCGAAACAATTGAAAAGCGACCTCCAATGGAAGAAGTTGTTGCCAAGTTACAAGACATTAGTGCTATCACACCCTCCTAATTCTTTTTTAGATATTATATATTGATGTGAATTTTATAAGATCAAACAATATTACTTTGGGTTTATTTGTAGATGATAGGCAAGTGGTATGCTATATAGTCACAAAATCATGTTACATAAACATAAGATATATTTAAAAACTTTTTCAACACAATGATCGATCACCATTATAGGTGAACTACTGTTTAAATAACAAGACAAAATGTTTTTTGATGTAAATTATGCATTCACAATTATATCCAAGAGTACTTGCTAGAAAAACTTTCTATGTAGTCGAGTAAGAGTCACTATAATTGACAACCTTGTCCAGCCGTAAACATTCTCGATAACCTCAAAGTAAGCCAACCTTAAAGCCCTGATGAAGTACAAGCTACTAGTTAGTCCGATAAACCCCACAGCAAAACCTGGAGCCATGCCACTATAAAACCACAAGTCTTCAGCTTCATCTTGACCTTCATCTTCATCATCATGATTGTATGAGGCTTCATTTCCTTTGCAACTCCTTGATAACGGTGGTCCACATAGTCCGTAGTTCCCTTTATAAATAGATGGATCGACTAGAGTTTGGAGCTGATTTCCAATCGGGATTGCACCAGATAAGTTATTGAATGACACATTCAAGTAGCCTAGAAAGTTCAAATTATTCAGACTTCGAGGAATCCGACCAGAAAGCCTGTTCATCGAGAAATCTAAAGATTCCAGTTGATTTAGATTTCCAAGCGAAATTGGAATCTGCCCATCAAGTAGGTTTCTAGAAAGATTCAAGTTCTTTAATCCCACAAGATTCATCAATACATCCGGAATCTCTCCAACAAAGTTGTTGCTTGAAAGATCTAAGGATGTAAAAAATTGTATTGTCTTGGTGTACACCAATTGATGCCCCTTCGTGGAAGCCACAATATTTTCGTCATAGTAATCAATTGTATATCCTGTGCTAACTGGATTAGTCATCATACCACTTAAATTCCCAAAGCAACGAGAGATCGTCCCACTTATGTTATTTTGTGCCAAGTTTAAATGTTGAAGAGCATGGAGTTGACAAAGTTGCTGCGGAATCTTTCCCCTAAACTTATTTAATTGGAGATTCAAGATTCTAAGGTTTGGAAGATTTTCTCCATTCCAAGACTGGATAATACCCATGAAAGAATTGTACCCTAAATCCATGGTAACCAATTCCGTCAAATTTTGAAAAGAAAACGGCAGATTCCCCTGAAATTTGTTGTTATGCAAGTGCAATGACTTGAGTTGTGTAAGAAAGCCCAATGAATCTGGAACAATACCACTTAGCGTGTTATTTGTAAGATCTATCACTTGCAAACTACTCAAGTTACCTAAGCAACTAGGAAGCCTTCCAGAGAACTTATTCTGCGATAAATCCAAAACTTTGATACTAAACAAGTTGCATAAATGTATTGAAACAGAGCCCGTGAAATGATTTTTTGCAAGACTAAGAATATGCAAATCTGGGTTCCTCGTTGCATTGATCTGAGGAACATGTCCAGACAATAAGTTATCTGATAGATCTAAAATCATGACATTTGAAGGAAATGAAGTAAGTGATCCCTCAAATTTGTTTGAGTTCATCTTCAGAAGACTTAATGGACCAGAGCCATGAAATGCTGGCAGTTTGCCACTAATCTGGTTGTGGGACAAATCCAGGTCGGAAATAGAAGACAAGATGTCCTCAAACCACTTTGGTATGGTATCTTTGATATTTGAATTTGAAAGATTTAATGTCTGAAGATTTTTTTGTGTTTGAAGCCAGTTTGGGAAATGAGGTCCAATGTTGCAGGAGTCTCCATCAAATTCAAGTAATTGGAAGGGAGGATCCCATTGAGAGCTTACCGTAAATGATAATGAGTTTGAAGACAATGCCAAGACACTTAGATTATTCATTTTGCTAAAGTGAACTTCAGATAGAACCCCAACTAATGAATTATTGGAGACATCTAAGCTTTCAAGCGTTGAAAGTTGTCCAAAACTCATGGGAATGTTCCCACTTAACTGATTATCATTAAAACGAAGCTTTTCTACCCTCGGAAGTAGTCCAATGCTCTCAGGTATGTTCCCACTCAATTGATTCATAAAAAGATCCAGCTTTTCTAGCCTTGATAGTAGTCCAAAGCTCGCAGGTATGTTCCCACTCAACTGATTAACCGAAAGATCAAGCCTTTTTAGCCTCGAGAGTAGTCCAATGCTTGCAGGCATGTTCCCGCTCAACTGGTTAGCACTAAGATCGAGTTTTTCCATCGTTGAAATTCGTCCTAAGCTTGCTGGTATGGTCCCATTTAATTGATTATAAAAGAAATTCAGCTCTCTTAGACATGACACGCCACCACGTGAGGGAGGTATAGGACCAGAAAATTCATTTACTAAAAGGAGAAGGTGTTCAAGCTTCTTAAGTTCCATAAACTTTATTGGAATGCTTCCGTTGAACTGGTTGTATCCAAGATTAAGATACTTTAAATTATTTAGCATGCAATCAGAAGTGTTTCCCATAAAATTCATAAGGTCTCCCTCAAAGCTATTCGCTGACAAGTCAAGAAAACTTAAATTGCATAGCTTCATATCCGGAGGAAATGAACCATGGAACTGATTGGCATTAAGATCTAAATGAACGAGGCCAGTCAAATTCGAAAACAGATCTGGGATGGAGGTATTAAAATAACTTTCAGAAAGGTCGACGTAAGAAAGATGGGTCAATGTTCCAAGAAAACCTGGAATTTGACCATAGAAAGAATTATCTTTAAGATTTAGATGCATGAGGTTAGTAAGGTTGGATAACCAGACAGGAATGGTGGAATCGAGGTTATTGGAAGAGAGATCAAGTGAACTAAGAAACGTAAAATTGATAAACTTAATGGATGGGAGATTGATATCACACGAGGCCAAGTTCAACGTAAGCAAAGAAGGCATCGTGTTAACGGAATGGAACCAATCAATATCGGTACCAATAGATACCCATGATAAATCCAAGTGCTTTAACGATGATAATGAAGATACCCACGACATATCATCCATGACTAAAGAATAATCACCAAAATAATACCGTACCCCATCACTGTCTTTGACAATATTGATACTATTAAGATCAAGATATTGTAACCTTGAGAGATTTCCTAGACGATGAGGGACTACACCACCAAATCCTGAGTGAGAGAGGTTAAGGTATTCTAAATGACTATACGACCCATAGAATTCTGGAATATCTCCTGTAAAGTTATTCACACTCAAGTCCAAGTAAAGCAAATGCGTCAAATTAAGTAACGAAGGGCTTACCTCACCTACGAGCCAGTTGTCTGTGTATACAGTCCTCCCTGTGAAAGACACCGGAGTTCTAAGATCAAGTTTCACAACATGACCATTTCTCTTGTCACACCCAACTCCCTCCCACTGGCAACATTCTACTCCAGTCCATGTTGATAGACGATTTAATCTGTCAGTGAGGCTTTGTTTGAATATAAGCAAGGATTCTCGCTCTCTTTTGATACATGTAACGTTTGAAGAAGTCGTTATCATGGTGTAATTGCTGCTAGTGCTAAATATTTGTAAGAACAGGAAAGTAAAAATGACAAGAAAAATGGTATCCATTTTGGAGTAAGAAAGATAAGAGTTCAAAGTGATCAGGGGATGATATATAGTATAATAGCATTGCATATCATGCATATTGCATATGTATAATAATTCTTGTAAATGTAGAAATAAACTATTTAATTAAAATTAAAAATAAAGATAATAACCATTGACAACGCCTACTCGGGGGTCAACTATTAGAATTTAGCAGCATATTTGTATGATGAATGGCATCAAAGTCTTTCAAGAGCTGATAGCCACATGCAGAACAACTTGTAAATTTCCGTTGACTTTGACTTATATGTGTAAATTGCTTTTTGCAGTCAACGGTTGTGTCTTGCAGTGTTTTTCAGAAAAATCTTTTCCTACTTATTGAATAAATTTTTTTAATTTTATTATTCATTCAGACTTAGGACAGTTTAGAGGATATAAAAACCTTAGTTCATTATCGATTATGTAGTTTGAACTACCAATGAAGATTTGAGATCTACCAATAAACTAAAACAGGATTGAGATGTTCTTAAAACGACACGTGGCGTAATCCTTGATTGACACGTGTCCTTTTAATTTATCTATTTTATTAAATTAGCTTTTTTAATTGTATATAGATTCAATTTCCTTATTTGACTTAGAATTAAACTCTAACTCTTAGCTTATAGATACAAAACACATTATAACCTTATTTGATTAATCGTTTTCTCATTAATAAAGTTGTCTCTTTTTCTTTCTCAATTCTTCAAATTCTATTACTTATATTATTTATAATAAGTTAATAACATGAAGACTTCAAAAAATTGAGTTTACGATCCGAAATCACAAGGCTATTTTCCGTCATCCTCTATGCTTACAATTTCCGATTTTGATGTGATTTTAAAAATTTAAGGTAAATCCAAAACTTTAACTAAACATATGTATTATATTTATCACATTACTGTTTATTATAACTTAGCTTCGATCATCGGTATACTTTAACCATAATTTATTTCATACTTACAAATCATGTATGAGGCATACTCGAATTTCTTTATGATACAATCTATATAGCTACCGTACATCGTACGAGTATTATAACTAGTATATATATATATCATGGTTTTAGGTAAAATAAAACAAGTATTAAAGTAAAACAAATAAAACAATAGGTTTCTCTTCAGTGAAAATCACCGTGCATCATGAAAATCAACGTGCATCAATTGCTTCGTGAATCTTCGTGTATCAATTTAACCATGATCTAAGGGTCAAGAGCTTGTCCTATTTGTTTTACTTTAATACTTGTTTTACAATACCCAACCCCTACCCTATCATAAAGACATTGTACTACGACATATCATAAGGAGTAATGCATACTAGTGATGGGTGCGTAGCGGAAATGACAAACGATTGAAATGCGACGTATAAGTTTGTAATAGGTTTAGTAAATATGTTCGGATAGTCATTTAGTTTGTATGGGTGCGCTGACATTAAGTAGATGGAAATCAGAAAACAAAGACGAAAAAACTGGCATGCATAGTTTTAAATTAGAAGGGTAAAGTGAAAAATGTTAACTAAAAAAAGACGGAAACTATCTTCAAAAAAATGAAGGATAATCGAAAATTTATCTGAAATCTGATCAAAAGTACCATGTCTTTACAGTACTTGGAGTCACGAATGTTCAAAAGTCTTCAAAGTGCTTGTGACCACATAACATGCAAGTGTTGAATGATTTGATTTATGTCAAACAATTGTATTTTCAACGTAAACATTGATATCAACGGCCAAAGACTTTATGTTTAGATAGAGTAATATGTTTATTTTGAACGGCATTTGTTATTTCGAAATTGTAGCAAGTCACTAGAACAATTACATGTTGAGAATAGGTTCGGTAGAGGACTCACACAACCATTGAAACCAAGACAGATTACATTTTATTTACTACTTCTATTCGAAACCCAAAGAAGAGCAAAAATTTTAGTATCATGCAATCATGCATCAGTAGCTTTCCTGCAGAATTCAGAGTCCCCAAAAATATGATCTTGTTCTGGTTCTTCCAAACCATCCAAAGTGCTGTTCTCATAACCGCGTCAAACATCTTCCTCTGTTTAGTCTTAATAAACTCATTTTCCATGAACTCAATGAAGTCATGAAGCTTAGTGTAGGTATACTAACACAGAGCGGCCACCAATTATTGATATCTTCCCGAAACTTCTTTGACAAAAGAGGAAGGGATTAGTAGATTTTGAATACTATTATTTGATTACTTAACTTTGACTTATCTAAGTTAATGACCAAATGTTGATAATAAAGTAGTGGAAAAATATATAACTTAATCTGAAAATCTATATGGAAATTAAGATTTTGTGATGATAGTTGTGCTAGCTGATGTTGAAATAACCAAAATCAGAAGGCTTATTTTCGATCAATTCTACTAATACTGATGTCATTAATGTATTCTATTTTCTATATCTTTCAATGTAGGTACAAAATCATACCATATGTTGAAAGAGCTGCATGTTTCGGGAATGTGCTTTGCTTATGAAATCTATCGGAGTATGAATGTCTTTTTGCACAAGTGCTTCCCGACGGCCATCAGATTGGGACCAAATGGGTGCACCAGTTGATTGGTTTTAGTCTTAGCTTGGTTATGCGAATCTGGAATCAGACCTGGTCAAAATGTTGATCCTTGATTGAAAAAAAAAAATAGGAAAAAGAAAGAAGAGAGTGTTGCTGGTTTGCTCATGTGTTGAAAAGGTTCTGACTTAGTTTGTCAAAATGGGTGGGTTAGGTGATGGGTAAAAATGGCTTTGGGCAAGGGTTGCATGTGCTTCCACCAAGGAATAGTCTTATTTTAGAACGATTTAGGATGTTGTATTCGTTAAAAAGATACACTTTGTATTATGTTTTACTAGATTGACTCATTTGACTGTTTTTCTTCACCAGATACTCGCCAGACAAGATTGCAATGTTCAGTGAGAATCAGGAAGATGGGGTTGTTCCAGTCTCTTTTACCCAAATGGGCACGATATGCAGCTTTCAGAAAGTTCACTAGGTTTGGCCCATTAACAGTACATCACATGTACCATCTGTACTATTTTAGCGATATAGGTAGTTTGTAGTTCCATATTATATTATCTGCAACTACCGCAGTACCGCTTCCTAAAATTATCCAGGTCCTTTAGTTCTTGTTATTAGATGCAGAAAGGATGAGTCTAAATAGTAGTTTTTGTATGATCGGGTTACGGTGAGAAGATTTTCATTTATAAATAACCTTGGAATGATAGAAATAACACCAAATCACTCTTCTAAAAGGCTCACAGTATAGGTTTGAGGAAGAGTCATAATAATATGTCTCGATATTACTGAAAAAAACAATGACAGACCATAAAACACGTACTTTCTGCTATAGAACACAAAAAACTAATACAGACAAGATTGGGATAATTTCTCTTAAAATTAAAGAATAAAAGATATAGATATCACACAACATCCACTTGTTACAAAGTGCATAGTTATAAAATATTTGAAGCATTGTCTTTTGTCTTGCTGCAACTTCACCATTGTTGGCCGGTCTGAATACCTCTATCCATTGCAGAAGGGTACCTACAGATATTTTACAATGTCAACAACCAAGTCACTATATAACAAGAAACCTAAATCCAGATAAATATTGTTTCAATGACTTCTAGCTCATGCAGTAACCATGTTGTACATTACTCTGGATGAGTAAACATGGAAATGATGAGCTAAAAACTTATATTGAGAGTTTTCATTGCTCTCTCTTTTATTTACAATTATGTAAATATGGTTAGTGAATCGAAGAATGTACCTCACTAGAAAAGCTTCCTCCTTAGCCGAGCAAGATTCAATTGAATGGATAGGATTAACCAACCATAAACATTCTCGAAGAGTCTCAAAATATGCGATCCTCCAACTCTTTATAAAGTGCAAACTACCAAGTAGTCCGATGAATCCAACAGCGAAACCTGGGCCCATGCCAACATAAAACCATAAGCCTTCTGTGTCGTTTATTCTCCTCAACATCATTGTATGATGAGTCGTTTCCTTTGCAACTCCTTGATAATGGCGGGCCACAAAGCCCGATGTTTCCTTTATATATAGACGAATCGTTTAATTTCTGCAACTAACTTCCAGTCGGAATTGGGCCAGATAAGTTATTGAACGACATGTTCAAGTGGCTTAGAAAGTTCAAGCTAGTCAAGCTTTGAGGAACCCGACCGGACAACTTATTCATTGACAGATCTAAAGATTCCATTTCCTTTAAGTTTCCAATTGTAATTGGAATCTTTCCTTGTAGCAAGTTACCAGAAAGATTCAAATTCTGCAATCCTGCAAGATTCATCACAAGATATGGAATTTCTCCAATAATCTTGTTGCTTGAAAGGTCTAAGGATGTAAGAAACTGTATGTTTTTGGTGTACTGCAACTGGGTTCCCTTTGTGGAGGCCCAAATGTTTTCTTGATAGAATTCCGATCCACTGTAATACTCTTTATGCTTATTCGTGATCATGCCACTTAAATTCCCAAAGCAAAGAGGGATCCTCCCTGTTATGTTATTGTGTGCCAAGTTTAAATGTTGAAGAAAATTGAGTTGACAAAGTTGTTGTGGAATCTTTCCCATAAACTTGTTTGATTGCAAAGTTAAGGTTCGAAGGTTCAACAGCTTTTCTCCAATCCATAGAGGGATACTGCCCGTGAACATATTATTCCCTAAATCCATGGTAACCAACGTCGTCAAATTCTGTAAAGACATGGGAAGATTCCCCTCTAATCTGTTGCTTTATAAGTGCAATGACATGAGTTGTGGCAAAGAACCCAATGAACTTGGCAGAGCACCTATTATCTTGTTCTCTGAAAGATCCATCGATTCCAACCCAGTCAAGTTCCCAAAGCATGGAGGAAGCACGCCAGAAAAGTTATTATTTGATAAATCTAGAACTGAAATACTAAGCACCTTACACAAGTGTACTGGAAAACTTCCGGTTAAACGGTTGTTTGAGAGTTTAACAAAATTCAGATCTGGGTTCGTTGTTGCATTGGTATAAGGAACATACCCGGAGAGTAAGTTATCTGAGAGTTCCAAATTTATCACATATGACGGGAACGAATTGAATGGTCCGTCAAATTTGTTCGAGTTCAAACGCAGGGATTTTGTATTATGAAACTTTGGCAGTTTGCCATACATCTGATTGTGGGACAGATCCAAGTACCAAATATGAGACGAGACGTTCTCAAACCACACTGGTATCATATCTCTAACACTTGAGTTAGAAAGATATAACCGTTGAAGATTTTCCTGTGTTTGAAGCCACTTTGGGAATTGGGGTCCGATATTGCAGAAGCTTGCGTCAAAATGCTGCAATTGGAAGAAAGGAAATCCATCGAGAGCTGACATTCGATCTTAATGAATTTGAAGTCAAATGCAAGAAGGTTAGATTCTTCATCCTGGTAAAGTGATTTTCTGAAAGTTCCCCAACCAATGAATTCCAAGAGACATCTAGATATTCAAGGTTTGAAAGTTGCCCAAGACTCGTGGGAATGTTCCCACTCAAAAAATGATTACCAGCAAGGTTTAGCGTTACTAGTCTCGAAAGTAACCCAAGGCTTTCTGGTATGACCCCCCTCAATTGATTACTATCAAGAGTTAGCTCTTCTAGCCTCGATAGTTGTCCAAAGGTTGTGGGTATGTTCCCACTCAATGAATTATTGAAAAAATCCAGCACTCGTAGAGATGATAGGCCACCAAGCGAGGAAGGCACAGGACCAGACAATGTATTTTCTGAGAAGATGAGGTGTTCAAGTTTTCTATATTCTCCAAGCTTATTCGGAATACTCCCACTGAACTGGTTCCCCCTAAGGTCAAGATCCTTCAGACTATTAACCAAGCAATCTGGCAACATGTTTCCGAAAAAACTGGCAAGGTCTTCCGCAAAGTTATTCTCGGACAAATCGATAACAGACAGATTACAAAACGTCACATCTGATGGAAACAAGCCATGAAACATATTTCGGGTAAGATCCAAAACTACAAGACTACTCAAATTTGAAAACTGAACTGGTAATGAAGAATCAAAGGAATTTGACGAGAGGTCGATAAAAGCAAGAGAGCTCAACGTTCCAATAAAATCAGGAATTCGACCATGGAAGTCGTTTTCATAAAGATTTAGATGAATGAGTCCGGTAAGGTTTGATAACCAAACAGGAATGGTGGAGCCGATACCATTTCTAGAGAGATCGAGTGATTTAAGAGATGTGAAATTGATGAACTTTATGGAAGGAATATAATTGATATCACAGCAGGCCAAGTTCAGTTTTTGCAAAGATGGTAGCATGTTAAGTGAATGGAACCAATCAGTATGTTCACCCATAAATATACCTGATAAATCCAAGTGCTTTAGCGATGAAAGCGAAGACACCCACCATATATCGTCCACTAAAAGGGGAGAATCATAATAATAGGAACCGGGGGTATAGAAGAGATAATAATGAT
Source organism: Erigeron breviscapus (assembly GCA_034093135.1). Lineage (NCBI taxonomy): Eukaryota > Viridiplantae > Streptophyta > Magnoliopsida > Asterales > Asteraceae > Erigeron > Erigeron breviscapus. The sequence continues at coordinate 222,158,302 of CM067167.1, read as the reverse complement.
ATTGTAACCTCGAGAGATTTCCCAAATGATGAGGGACTATGTTACAAGAAAATTGAGAGAGATTGAGAAATGATTTGTATATTTGATAACTGCCCAATTACATGAATTAATTCGGTATTTATACAACAAAACAATCGTAACTAACTTCTAACAACCATTTGAAATGTTACAAAACGCCCCCTCAAGTATTGAAACTATTTATTTTGCACCTATTTCTCATTTAATATGTAACAATACCCTCTCCTTTTTAAGAATTTTGTCCTCAAAATTGGAACTGGGAAATCTTGCTTGGAAATCTTCAGCTAACTCCCATGATGCCTCTGACAGTGGCAATCCATCCCAATGCACCAGAAATTTCACCACAGCTTTTGATCCTTGTTTCTCTAGTTTCCTGTCAATTATTGCTCTTGGCTGGAATGAAAATTGCTTCCCAGTAGGTAATGCAGAAGGAGCAGTAGGAGGTCCATGAGCCTTTTTCAACAGTGATACATGGAATGTGGGATGTATTTGAGCTTCAGATGGTAATTCCAGCCTGTATGCTACCTTCCCCACTCTTGCAGCCACCATAAATGGACCAAAGTATTTTGCAGAGAGCTTCCTATTTTGATGAGGTTTCATTGATTTTTGTTGGAAAGGGTGAAGCTTAACATAAACCCAATCACCCACTGCAAATTCTCTATCAGTTCTATGACCATCCACTAACTGTTTCATTCTATTTCTTGCCTCTTCCAAATTAGATTTCAATTTCTGAATCATCAATTCCCTATCTCTATGAACTTCCTCCACAGCTGCTATGGCAGTATCACCAGGAATATAAGGAATGTGCAAGTTGGGTTTTACACCAAATAAAGCTTCACGAGGACTCATTTTTATGCTTGAATGCCATGTGGTATTATACCACCATTGAGCTAATGGAATCCATTTGACCCAAGTGAGAGGTGCATCCATGCACATAGTCCTTAAGTAAGATTCCAGACATCTGTTAAGAACCTCAGTTTGTCCATCTGATTGTGGATGATATGCTGATGACATTGCCAAATTTATCCCTTGCAGTCTCATAAAATCCTTCCAAAAATTGCTTAAAAATAATGGGTCTCTATCAGATACAATTGTGGTTGGGCAACCATGTAACTTGAACACATTGTCCATGAACACCTGAGCCACATGTGCAGCAGTAAAAGGATGGCTTAATAACAAAAAATGCCCATATTTTGTGAGTCTATCAACCACTACTAAAACTGTATCTTTTCCTTGTACTCTTGGCAACCCAGAGATAAAGTCCATTGAAATGTCAGTAAAGATGGACTGAGGGATAAGCAATGGTTGTAACAAACCTGGTGTGGCCACAGTTTCATACTTAGCCCTCTGACAGATACTGCATTCTTTAACAAACTTGTAAACATCTTTGGAGCACCCTTTCCAGTAAAATAAGTCCTTGATCCTGGCCAATGTTGGCACTGCACCAGAATGACCTCCAATTGGTGATGAATGATATAAAGAAATAATATCATTTCTAAGAGCAGCATCCTTGGCAATTATAATTTTGCCCTTCCTTTTGAGAACCTTGCCATTCCAAGTCTTATTTGGAACAATTTGACCCATGCTCAGCTTATGTATAAGAGCCTTAGCATCTGCATCTTGATTCCATGCAGCCTGAATTCTATCCCATAAAATTGCATCTACTGAGCTAATTCCTAACTCAAAAATAGCCATCCCTTGCACCCTTGACAAGGCATCTGCCACCAAATTCTCTGAACCCTTCTTGTAGCTAATCTCATAATCATACCCCATTAATTTTGAAAGCCATTTTTGTTGTAAAGGTGTTACAACTTTTTGATCCAACAGATACTTCAGACTTTGGTGGTCAGTTTTTATCACAAAATGATTTGCAGCCAAATAGTGGTGCCATTGTTTAACTGCCAAAATTATAGCCAATAACTCTTTTTCATATACTGACCAGTTTTGTTGTCTAGGTGATAATGCCTTGCTAATGAAAGCAATTGGGTGACCCTCTTGCATTAATACAGCACCCATTCCCTTTCCAGATGCATCAGTCTCCACAATAAATGTTTTGGAGAAATCAGGCAGCTTAAGAACTGGAGGTGACAACAATACTTGTTTCAACTTATCAAATGCTTGTTGGCTGTCTGTTGTCCACTGAAACCCCTCTTTTTTGAGTAACTCAGTCAGTGGCTTGGCTAAAATTCCAAATCCTCTAATAAACCTCCTATAATAGCCTGCTAGGCCTAAAAATCCCCTAAGCTGCTTCACATTTTCAGGTGTTGGCCACTCTTGTATGGCTTTAAGCTTGGTTGGGTCAGTAGATACTCCTTCTGCAGTGATTATGTGGCCTAAATATTCTATTTTATTAGCTGCAAAGGCACACTTAGACTTTTTTGCTTTCAATGAATTTTCCCTCATGAGTTTCAATACACTCTCCAGATCATTTAAGTGTTGTTCCCAACTAGAGCTATATACCAAAATATCATCAAAAAAGACTAAAGCACATCTCCTTAAAACAGACTGAAATGTGGTATTCATTAATGCTTGAAATGTGGCTGGTGCATTTGTAAGTCCAAAAGGTAACACTAAAAACTCAAAATGCCCTCCATGAGTCTTGAATGCAGTCTTATAAATGTCAGGTTCATACATACGTACCTGATGATATCCAGACCTCAAGTCTAATTTAGAGAAAATTGTTGAACCCTGCAGCTCATCCAATAATTCTTCTATAAGTGGGATTGGATATACATCCTTGATTGTAGCTTCATTCAAACGTCTATAATCCACACACATGCGCCATGAACCATCTTTCTTCTTCACTAAAACCACTGGTGCAGCAAATGGGCTTTGACTGTGCCTAATGACCCCAGAATCCAATAATTCTTTGGTCATTGTTTCTATTACATCTTTTTGGGCTTTTGGGTATCTGTAGGGTTTGAGGTTCAGGTTTGTGGCATCACTCTTGAGGTTTATTCTGTGATCACAAGGTCTGGGTGGTGGTAACCCAGTTGGAATTTCAAATATATCATCAAATTTCTGCAATAATACTTCTAATTCTTGATTTCCCTAACAACCTTTCAGCAAAGGGTGATGCATAGTAGTGGGTTCAGTACTGGTTTGTAAAGATAATAATTCAGCTTGGACTACTTCTTTTCCATACCCAATTATGGAATTCATTTTTTCCATTGAACACATACTAACCCTATGCTGCTGCACTCCCTTCAACTCAAAATTCTGACCACCCACTTGAAATTTCATGGTTAAATCCTTAAAATTCCAAATTATATCATTTAATTTTTGCAGCCACTGAACTCCCAAAACAATGTCATAATTGGTTAACTCTATCAACAACATATCCTCCTTAAACCAGTTACCTTGCATGATCCACTGAAAATCTTTGCAAAGATTCAAACAAGCCATATTGTTACCACTAGCCACTGTCACCCTCACATTTGGTATATTGATAACTGGACACACTAATTTCTTTGCCAATGATTCATTCATGAAATTATGTGTGCTACCACTATCAACCAAAATATGCAACTTCCTTGTACCCACGGTGCCTACTACTTGCATAGTTGAATAGGATGGAATACCCATTATTGCATTTAATGAAATATGGGGTTCACCCTGCACCATGGTGCACATGTCCAACTGTGGTTGTTCCTGACCCGCTGGCAATACATTCAATTGTTCAACTAAGGCTAATTCCTCTTCTGCCTCATCTACTGTCACCATAAAAATTTGCTTCTTTCCCTTACAAACCCTTTGGTGACCGGCCACCCATTTTTCATTACAATAAAAACATTCACCCTTATTTCTTTTTTCTTGCATAAAAGAACTAGTTACACTTTTGGGTACCAATGCATTTGAAGGAATTGCATTGACTGGTGTGGCCAGAATGGGTGGTTTGGACAAATTGCCCATATTGCCACTGTTATTATTCCCAGTTCTTGGTACATAACTCCTACCAGTACTACTGCTACCCCAAGATTTATTTCCCAAAGTCTTATTGGCCTGATTTTGCATCTTTGACAAAGCATATGTGTCCTTAAGTGTCTTGGGTTGGAACATTTTAACTGGGCATTTTATCTCAGGTTTTAACCCTTCAATGAACAAACTAATTGTATATTCCTCACAAAGATTTACCTTATTAAGTAATCGATCAAATTCATCACAATAATCTTCTAACTCACCAGTTTGGGTCAAAGCTTTGAGAGAACCCATTGCATCCTCCATAGTTGCAGAAGAAAACCTTGCCACTGCAGATCTTGAGTATTCCTCCCACTGAATTTCATCCATTCCTTTTCCACTTGACTTAATGTACCCCTGATGCCATGAAAGTGCCCTGCCATCCATGTGTATTGCAGCATATCTCACCTTCCTATCTGCAGGAGTGTCATCAATTACAAAAAAGTGCTCACACTTGTATAACCACCCCTCTACATCATCACCCTCAAATCTTGGAAAATCCAACTTAGCCAAACGGTTATTGCTGAATCTTTCCCCATCTGGTCGCACCACGATCGATCTTTGCTTCTCCATGGCCGCCATTTGTGCCAGTAATGTTTGAACGGTGGATTTCAATGAATTCATCTCATTTTGAGTTGTAGAGACTTCTTTGGCTAATCTTTCATTGTCTTTTGTTAATTTTTCCATTTCTTGGGTTTGATTTCTGGTTCCCATGGTTTAATTTGTGAATTTAGTGAATTAGGGTTCGCCGGAGAACAGAGCTCGCCGGAGAAGGTGATCGGAATCGTAACCGCCGAGAACCGAACGGATCTGATACCAATTTGTTACAAGAAAATTGAGAGAGATTGAGAAATGATTTGTATATTTGATAACTGCCCAATTACATGAATTAATTCGGTATTTATACAACAAAACAATCGTAACTAACTTCTAACAACCATTTGAAATGTTACAAAACGCCCCCTCAAGTATTGAAACTATTTATTTTGCACCTATTTCTCATTTAATATGTAACAATACACCTCTAAAACCTCATTTAATATGTAACAGACTACACCACTAAAACCTGAGAGAGAGAGAGGGGTTAAGGTATTCTAAATACTTATACAATGAGGGAAGGACAATCGATTGCCAAAGATTTTAACCTTCGACTGAATGTCATTTTATTATAATGACATTCAACACACCGCCTAATACTTCTCACATGTATACGTCCCAGAGGACTTAGAAATATCAAAGTTGACGATCAAAGAATAAAAATTTCATTAATACCTTGGAAAAATATGAACAAGTAATAACGATTTCATGGGTACCTTGGAAATATATGAACAAGTAATAATGAACACAGATCATACAAGAGATTATAATTACAATCACTAAATATTTCCATAACTGATAATGAATGAGCTAAATATAAATATTACATTGCGTACAACAAATCTCGAATGTCAATAGAGCTTATTCAGTAATAATGCTACCTAACAATAGACTTCGCAACCTCTGAGAAATCATGGTAAACACATTTCAAGGTTTCCTTCCTTCTAATGTACATGATATCTTCACAAGCTTCTAACCTGTTTTATGTCATCAAAAGACATCCTTAGCATTAAATAATTGTCATCTCAAAAAAAAAAAAAAAAGAGCTTAAGACACTTTTTTTTTTGTTTGGGGGGTTAAAGGGTAATACCCTGGTAAACTTCTATTAACAATGGCAATTTACAGTAACAGTAGTACTAAGTCCACTCAATAACTGAAATATACAAGGCCAGTAACTATAGCACCAACTAGCGTAAGTTATCAAACTAATCACACCCATTAATGATGTTTGGTGATATATAAGACACATTTAGACAAACTATAAGTATGTATTATCGTTGATGTCAATAAAAGATTTACCTAGTCAGAGAAGACACTCATGAGATCATTTTGAGAGATACGATGCGTGATTGCCATTCCTCCCACTTTAGAATTCTCTATAAACTCATTATTTGGCTCCTGTTTGACTCTCTTTCCACCACCACCATTATAATCCCCATGATACAAGTTGCTGCTTGATGGAGATTCAGCTTCATACACAGCAAACCGGCTTGGAATATAAGTCCCTTTACCCACAAACCCGAGATTCCTCAGAGGTCCCTGATCGAGCTTTTGAGAGGATTTACCAAACGAAATTTGTTTCTCGCCTAAAGTTTGACCACTTTGACTATGAGTTCTCTCCTCAGTATCTACTGGACCACCAGTTATTTTCGTATTCGTATCCCTTTCAGGCCTTTGACCAACACCATTTAACGAACCATCAGATCGAGGTAATACAAGACTGTAGTTGATTTGGGAACCTTTATTAAAGTTAGTCATCTGATTTACCGAAGTACCACTAATTCCTGCTTGAAAACTAGTGGAAGATTGAGCTGGGACCACAAGACGAGAAGGCTGAACAGTAATCGATTGTTTATGAAGCTGCTGACTTTGACTTTGCATCATACCCATTAACATGTTATTTCCATTTTGACCATCCACTCCACTGTGATTACTGACCATGTTAGAATGCCACCCAGAATGCACATCTTCTATGACTGGCTGCGGGATTTTCTTTACAACACTTGATGAAGGTGGTTGACTACATGACACGATATGATCCACAGGCATGCATTTAGAGGGCTGCAAGAGCGGTTGATGGTCAATTAACGGCAAGCCTATATTACCAGTTGGCCGCCCTAAGAGCTCTGCATGGAGTGCTGCCAGTGTTTGAGGAGGGATTTGACCAGAGGCCGCCAATGCTTGAATCTCAAATCTTCCATACAAACCTATTTTTGGATTTTGTTCTATTGACCCGCAAAACGAATTAGGACCACCTCCTTGCTGGGACATACCGCTTAATCTCTTCAAGTATAATCTGAATTTCTGCAAAAAGAAGAAATTATTTAAGATAAAGATAAAAATATTCAACTCACAAGTAAAAATAAGTAACCCCAGCCCTTCACCATGGCTGGAGTTCAGACTCCAAGTATTTGAAGTCCTGAAACTCCCCCTAGTCTTTTTTTTTAATTACTTTCTTGGTACACCAACATGTGATCAATAGTTAAAGATAAGCGCCTAAGCGGGATGATTAATGCAGATTAATAATAATGTCGTGGAATCAATCAATATGTGTGCAAGGTCTATTTTTTACCTAAAAGTTAACCACTAACCTAACCACGAGTTAAAATGAAATTGAGTTTCACCAAAACAAGGATAACCACAAACTAAGGTTATATCAAGTTTAATTTTTGGCAAAACCACCACTGGGGTTAGGTTAAAGGTTTCTCAGAATTCAGAAGCTACTGTTTGGATCAAACTTTTGCCTATATATTCAAATATATGGTGTTACTGTGTCGATAACTACCTGATACAATTAGTTACAATAGAATTTGACAGTCTTTATTATAGTTCAGCAATGCTTTTAACAGAAGGAATATGATACACAAACCAGAAAAAAGCTAACAATTGAAGTTGTACAGATGGGACGCGAAGCAAACACACCTGCAGATGACTTGCAACATTTTCTCGGGTCAAACCAGGAACATTCATCAATTCAAGAATTCGCTTTGGTACCGCCTCTGACAAAGAAAGTAACAGAAATGAGCACACACACACACAAAAGGCATAATAACATAAACGCATAATTCTTAGAAACCATTTTCTCACATAATTCATCAATTTAAGAATCTATATACTCCCCCACCCCCCAGGGGGAACCACCTGCATCGCCCTTAATGATTCAACTAAAACCCCTACTTGATAAAACCGAAACCATTCTCTCACATAATTCAACCAAAACCCATCGATTAGAAATCAGCAACCATTCTGACCAGCAACCACCACCCACCATTCAACCAAAACCCTTTTCCGAGTCAAACCAGTAAATCATATGTTTGAATGACAACAAATATTAGGGAATAAAGCACAAAGAAAGCTGTGATATAATTTGTCTCATTCATAACATAAATGCATTCCAATTTCATATAATATGTAAAATCAACATTGAATAAACCAAATGAGTATGTGGCACAATAGGCAGGTCAAGCAGATCAGATAACGAGTAGAATGGACACAAGTTAAACAAGTAACAGACAGGTCAGAACCCAGTGAGAAGACCCACAAACACTTTTAAAAAAAACTACTATGATTACAACGATAATCTAATTTTTAAAACTGAAAGAATTTACAAGGTTTTATGCATTTGGGATTTACTCTGGGTGACTTCTGAACCACTCGCTTAACACGTTTTCATTGTAACCATATTATTTATTTTAACCACTTAAACTTAATATACCTCAAATGAATCAAGTACCTATAAATGGGTCAAAATTGCTAACTCTGTTTATAATCATGCTGAAGTATTAATTTGTAAAGAAGAACATACTATCAATTCCAAGTTGATTCACGGCATTAACAAATTGCTGATGCAACTCCACAGACCACACGACACGTGGCTTTTTTGATGAACCAGGGTCCTCGGTTTCTAGTTCACCGTCATCTTCTTCTTTAATACTTCTCCGTTTTTTATGAGATGTCAAAATCCCTCCCCCTCCTTCATTTACAGAAGAGGCATAATCATTTTCATCGCCACCTAGTTTGTGGTGGTCCTTGTCATCCACACTTCCAGAATGTTCATAGTCTTTATTTTCATTCCACTTTTTCCTTATAACATGCTGCCATATATTCTTCAACTGTTCTTGACGTATAGGCTTGATCAAGTAATCACATGCCCCGTGTCTAATTCCCCTTAAGACAAGGTTAGTTCTTCCATCCGCTGATATCACTGCAGACAATAAAATCATGTTTAGTGTGCATAAAACATTCACTAAAAAAAATCTAAATTAAATATGTATAAATAGATGGAATAATAAGGGGGAAAACACACTAATAACAGGAAGGTCCATTTCCAAGCCAACAAGCTCAAGGAGTTTAAAGCCATCCATATCAGGCATGTGTACATCGCTTAGCACCACATCAAAGCAGCCTTTCCTTTCCCTTAGTAAATTCAAAGCCGTAGTAGCCTGGGAGCATGTCGTAACTGCACAACTCAAGTAAATTAGCAACGCTAGGATCTAGAGTAATAGGTATATGCATATAGTCAACGAACACACTAATAAGAAATATATATGGATTAATACCTAGGAATATTGAATCGTGGAAGTGGGCGCTTATATTGTGACATTGCTAAAGAGGAGAGAACAATTGCTATCAGTAAATTCTAGAGGTAGCAACGTTTTCCACTTCATAAATAGAAAATTTCCAAACTTACAACTAATCACATTTCAGACGTTTTCTAGAGATTGAAAAAAAAACCTTTGCAGTCTCTTAAAAAATGAAATTGGAACACTAGAAAAAGTTTAAAAAACAACCTAAAGATCACATCTTTAAGCATTTAATGGTTTCATTTCTGAGCTCATTACTCACTACTAATTTTTTATTTTTTTTTAAGCATATATGCAATCATAATCATGATCATAACATAGCTAAAAAAGATATAACCTTTTCCATGTAAAGCCCATTTATAAGCAGTAATTTCACTAAAATAAATTCCAAGATTTAACTTTTCATATTAACTGATATGCATTTATACTGGCCCCAAAAAAAGTTACTTACTTTCTCATTATCAATCATTAATCTTGGCAAATTCCTAAAAAATTCCACACCAACTATTCACACACACACAAAGTAAAAGAAAAACACTAATATACCAAATAATACAATAATTTTTTTTTCTTTTTTTTTTTGCTAACTATACCCTTAACTCATAAAAGTGTACATGCAAATAACTATCCTAAAATTAAGAGAGAAAAAAAAAACAAGTTAAAACAATGACTAACCATGATATGAGCATCTTCTAAGCATCTGTTCCAAAATCTTTAAACAAATAACATCATCATCAACAACAAGAACTCTTAGCCCAATTGGAAATTGATCCGAAACACCCTTTTCGGGTTTACAACTAACCGACCCGGACCCGGATCCGAAACTGTTCCCTGTAGTCATATTTCAGCAGCCCCTAGTTCATTTTCTGAAGTGGGTCATAATAAAAACAACAAATTTAAGTAAAACACTTTATAGGGAGCCGATCTAGTAGAGTAATTTAAGGTGAACTTGGTGTGTGTGTGTTTTTAAGTTAGAAATTAGAAATGAAAGTAATGATTGAGGAATTTGGTGGTATTTATTATGGGGAATTGAGCTTGCTGTGATTATTATTTGGGGGAAATTGAATGTTTGTGTATGTGTGTGTTTGTGTAGCTGAGAGTACACAGGAGAATAAAACGTAAGAATGGATATAGTATAATAAACACATAAAATGAAATGAAATACTGTAAGAAGGATAAGTGAAAATCAATAATAAATATGATTAGTTTGATAATTTTATGTTTTAAAATTTTGGTAGTGATACAGGTTGATCAACAACAACAACACACCCAATCCCTGCGCGGGGTATGGGGAGGTGAGCTGTAGACAGTCTTATCTCTACCCAGAGGTAGAGAGACTGCTTCCATAAGGACCTCCGGCCATCAAGATGTAAAAGTCGGCAAGAGTGAAGTGTTTAGATACCATACCTGTCAGTCGAGAAGATCATAAGAGAATATACCTGTTTGCTGAGTCCAGCTACCTTGAGAGTAGGAAAGAGTAGCAAATATGCGACCTGCCAATACCTTAGCAGGTTCGACAATACATATACAATAGAAACCATATTAAACATATTAAACAACATAAAAATGCAGAAACATCATAACCAAGACAAAATATACACATAAATAGGGATTGACTAAGGAATTCTTGGCCCCGATGGACCCAAGAAAGATATTATATATTATCATACAGGTTGATCAAATACTAGGATTAAAGGTAAAAAAATATTATGACTGTAATTTATGTATTATCAGTTTATCACTAGGTTTTTAGATAGATGCAATTATGAATATATGAGATAACAGATTGATGTTAGAATACAATTAAAACAATTTGCATATCTCAAAATTAATATGGATAGAATTTTTAATAAAGAGATATACGATGTCTTCAATAAAAACATACATATGTATTATATTATATGATATATGATGATGGTTGGAAAAATCAATTGGAGTTATGTCTTTATTGGCATATATATATGTATTATAATTTATAAAACTGTACTGAAAGTGACTTGAGGAGTGGTACATTATGTACATAGAACTTTGATAGATTAATTATCACAATTTTGGAAATTTTTTTGGTCTTTCGGACATTTTGCAAAGCTTGAAGCTTACAAAATAATAAAGTCTATATTTTAAGCCTTTTTATTATTTTCTGTAGTAACAATGTGGAATAGTTTTGTATTTTGTCATGATATGTCATTTTTATAAGTTGGAATATATGTTGTATGAAATATATAAGAGAAAGACGTGTGTTAACCGTAGTTTCTTCTTTTGTGTGTATATGCTCGCTAATTTATCAACATGGGAACTTCATTGTGGTATATGATCCGACGATAGATATATTTGTTAGATGAAATATATATATATATATATATCTTAATTTGATGTAATTTGTTCTTCACAATTTCCCAACTGGGAATTTGATTACATACAATCATTTTCCATTCAGACTTAATAATAATTTATATAGAAATAGAAGGCGAACGAGCGGACAACAAGCTGCGTTGCCACTCTTTTTTGTATAACGAAACTAAGACGTTTAAAAACTACATTCATAGATCGTGGCGTCATAAGATTTCTATGCATGACCCGTTGGATCCTTCCAAGTATCTCAACGGCCTCAGGTGCAAGAAACTCAAAGGTATCAAATGCAAAGGGTATAAACACATGTTGGTTGTCAAAACACGCCTTCTCATATTTTGTCACTTTGCATGAAGCAGCTTTTAAAGCAGCATGAGCGGCAATGAAGTTGTACCCTAAGCCCACAAGAGGAAAGACTCCTCTTAAATCCACACAAACATGTTTTTCTCAGTCCAACCAAAGACCAAAATGTAAGCGGGTCTGAGAGTAAATTTTCCTTCCAACGGGTTAGTCAAGAAATCCACTGGCGGAAATTGTTGTTAGATTTAAAGTGCATAAGAAAACAAAACGAAAAAAAACACTAAAAAGTGAAAATGAGTTAGGACGACTTAAATTATTATTTTGGCTTGAGTGATAGGAACTAAAACAATAATGTTAATTCTGATAAATGAAAAAAGCACAAGTTGGGGGATAAAGAAGCGTCTTGTTTAAAAGATATACTATATTCTTTTTTATCAGTTTTTATGTACCCTTATTTGGGCCAACCAAAACTTTGAGCACACGAATATTTTGGACTTTAACCCAAAATGGTATAGGATTTGATTGATAGAATTCTTAAATACTAATCGCCCAGATTTAGATACAAAATCAAAATAGATGATGAGTTTAGGACGATTGTGTCCTTAATCATTGGATTTTAACTTAAGCCAGTGGCAAAATAGACTTCGGTGATAAGACTCGTGAAAATCAAGACAGATTTGGCACTTAAATATGAGAAGCGATATTATATCTACGTTTCTTGTTAATTATTAATTTTATAACATTATGAACTTAATCAATTAATCAGTTCCGTAATATAGACATTATTAATGCAAGCTACTTTCAGTATTTTTTTATTACCTTATGTTTTCGTTAAATAAATTTAATTTAACGCAATACAAACATGAATAATATATAAGTCTAGAAAGAATTGTTGGCATTCAACAAGGTTACACTCCTGAAAAAGTGAACAGTAAAAAACTGTAAAGAGCACTTATTAAGTCTATCTTTTAAACACATTAAATATTTTCCATGGTTTACAGGTGGAATAAAATACGAATGAAACTTAAGAAGTATGTTTTTCATCACAAATTCACAATAAAAATAACACTGTATTAAGAGTGGGATGGGTGGTGTTTCATCACAATTGGGAACTTTCAATGTGAAACACAATCTTATGTATCACGGTTTTATTACACTAAAATCAAGCTTACGTTGTCACCTCACCTTACCTTATTAAATAGATAAGAGCACATCATTCGAATCCCTTTATTATATGATGAGGATGAGGATGAGGAAAATGATGGAATATAACCCACATTTCGATTTCGATGATTGTGATGAAACAACACCCCATCCCTTCATTGATATTTTTGACCCTCTGATAACGACCGCCATCAACAATTCAAATACTTAAGCTAACGATATTTGGCTTTCTATAAACGTGTTTCTTTTCTTCATTTTTTTCCTTTTTCAGTTTATAAATTATAATCTAACACCAAAGTATTTAGCTTTTTTTGGCCCATTTTTTAAAATTCACATTATAAAAAAAAGAATTTCCTTCATTATTCCCTATTTAACAAGACTGATATTGTTATTGTTGTATTCCACCTTCAAAGTATCTATATATACATATGTATCCAAACCACTTTACTCAGTAGTAAACACTCTAGCCTCTGCAGACAGAGGTCAGAGGTTCTATCCCCATCACATGGAAAGGCCGAAAGTATGTTTCTAACATTTAAGTAGATACTGGAAGCAGTCTCTCTACCTTGGTAAAGGTAAGGTCTGTCTACATCTTAACACCTCCCCCTACACCGTCGAGGTATTGAGGTCCAAAACCTGTAGAAGACATTAGTGAGCCGTTCCTTTTTATCAGGGGCGACCCTGGAAATTCAAGTGCCCAGACCGAGTCGGGAAAAATATACTCCTATCTCTTAGGGAATCCAAATATAATGCTAATTTTTTTATAAATGAGATTTTATAACAATAACTAAATCATAATATTCATAATTCAGTGGCCGGAGGTCCTTATGAAAGCAGCCTCTCTACCTTTGTGTCGAGGTAAGACTGTCTACAGCTCACCTCCCCCATACCCCGTTCAGGGATTGGGACCTTGTTGTATAATATTCATAATTCAGTCAGTGGAATCAAACATATCTATCTATATAACTTGAACTTAAACATATGCAATATATGTAGAAAAACTTTTAACAAATTTATGCCCCCTTCAAACATGTGCCTGACCGGAAGTCGGGTTTGCCCCCCTCCGGGCCCCCCCCTTTTCTCTCTCTCTCTTCTCCGGGCCTCCCCTGCTTTTTATCTAGGCAAGTGACGGTATGGGGCTAGATTGAAGTCATTTCCTAAGGTTTGGGCCGTCCCATGACTAAGTGGTTTCAGTTTACCAAATTAAGGCATGATCCAGGACTGCGGTCCTAACCGGTACCTGTCTATGCTGGTCCCAGGATCAGTTCCAATAATAGAATTCAATGGTCCTGGTTCAGATATGAATGAATGATTGAAGGATGTTGGCTGGACAAGGTCTTTCACGGTTGTTTGTCCTTCAATACACACGACTATACAAACTAGTCCTGGGTTACATTAGGCTTAAAATTCGCTCTTTAAACCATAACTTACAAAATAGTTGGTGGAAAAAAAAACTTACCTATAATGCATAGAGTAGGCATTAATAAACATATGTATAAACATGAAGCTCAATTAAATACCAGATTTAAACTTCATTTCAACTTGTTGCTTGAATTCATCATGTTCCTCCACTTATCTTTGAGGTCAATGGGTGTACGGCCTTTTTGAAATTTTGAAGCCGCAAGATCCAAGATTTTTCTCCAGGGAAAACGTCTTTCGGGAATGCCATTATAGGTAAACTTATACACCCATTTCTGCAAGCCAACAGAATGACTTGTAACTATAAGATGATTGAACATGAAAAAGTTGACATCTCTTAGATATACATCTAGTCCAAGAATCATAGAACAAAAACATGGCAAAGATTTATATATTTGTGGAAGAAAAGCGTAATAGAAGATTTATCATATATTCATAATAATATAAGCATGATAAATAAGAACTATATATCACAGAACCTGCACATATTACTATCTTTCTAGGCATACGGCTTTATTACCTTTAGTGTCTCTTCCTCTACCATCGTCCACGGTACTGAAATTCGTCTTCTTTGAGGAACATACAATGGCTTGTTTTGCTTTCTCAATCTTACCACGCTATCCATGGAGCTTGTTTCTCCTGAACTTCCTTCATTGGATGACTCTCTACCTTCACTTTCCAAGTTTTTATCAGCCAAACCAAGATTTGCAACTTCATTTGGTATTTGAGTATCAGCATTTTTGCCGTTTCTTTTGTTATAAGAAACCAGTTTATTCCTTGCGTTGCATCTCTCTCTAACATTACTTTCAGAGCTTCCATTAACTAAACCAAGAAGTACATCTTCGTTTTCAATTTGAGATCCAGCTTTATCGGTGTTTCTTTTCGTGAAGGAGGCCAGGTAATTCCGTTCTAAAGACACCTTTTTCTTGGCTACCCAATAGTCTGAAACTGATTGAGAATGTATACAAAAAGGGCAACAGAATTTTCCGGAAGAATCACAGAGGAAGGGTGCTTTAGAGGCCAAACACTTCTTGTGAAACACAAACGAGCAAGTATCAAAACTGCAAACTAATAACCGCCCACCTTTATTACACTTCATACAGCGACTTGCATCTTTTAGATGAGTAACCCCTTGTCTATCCTTACATTTTGAGCTGAAAAACGCTTCTTTTTTGGCGAGAGTATCATTCAGCTCTTCGAGATACCATTCAGCGTCACTAGATGATGATGATTCACTACTCTGCTCCATATAATCTTCATCTTCTCTACTTCCATCACTGATTGTATCTTGACAAACTTTATCACTAATACAATGATTCGATTGACTATTAAAAACATAACCATTTACTTCAAAAATTTTAGCCCCGTGTTGATCCAAATGTAGAGAAGTGGCCATTTGCTTCAACAATGTCAGATATGACAGGTTTTTCTTGCAGGAGCGTAGTATCGTTAAGCTGATGGATCAAAAAGGAGAGTAATCAAAAAGTTAACTCCTTCTATACTGAAAAGCTATAGCGTTTTCTCATCAAACATCGATTGCTCGAAACTTAATAGGCCGGGGAAAGTCTCGGGAGGTATGCAGGTTATACTATATCAATGCTTTACAATTATTCCTAATAAGTGAGGGGAATTGAATCATCTTCTGCGCGTCCTAAATCGGTTTTGTGGAAGCATGATCTTTTTTTCTTTTCTATGCACTAGGCCAAGGCCTCGGGTATACAAAATTGATATCATATATACAAGTATATATAAAATATGCTGGTGCTTTGATAATGTAACATCTACTGGTTGTTGATATAACAAAAACGAAAAATAACTTAACATAACATAAAGCATATTTCCACATTAAGGTGTCCAACAGTAAATTAACAAAACTACTTAAAGAAAATACATTTAACAATGAATGTGAGTAACATTTTAGTATTTTACAAAACCCTAACAAGAAAAAAAAAACAAACATTTTATATAACAATAAAGAAGTCAGCGGCACCAAAATAGATACATAAAAAAGCTTCAAAATTTAAGCTTTTTAATCATGGTTTTAAGCCAATAAAATAATTAAAATAAATGTTGAGTTTGAAGAATCAAAAACTTTAAGTTGTGCATATGAGAACGAAAGTAGTAATGATAAAGAAAAAGTGTTCACCTGAAGTGTTTGAGAACGGCGGAGGCTCCGTCGCTGCGGTGGTGGTGGTGGCGCCGGCGGAGACTAGATTTGGCCGGAAGTCCGGAACCGGATTGTGCTTAGAGCGGGAACCAAGTTTTACTCTCTACATATGGGTGCACGAACTGACTTGCGATCTAGGCCGTTCGATTTGATTGACTGTTTAGGCTTTGAGCAGTCTGTCGTATTTGATAAGGATATTTTCATTTATTTTTTTTTTATTTTTTTTTGTATATCTTCCATTTCATGTGCGAAATATAAGTTTAAGCTTTTAAAATTTTTTGAATAAGAGGGTGATTTCGATTTTAGCTGATTAGATGATTATTACATTTGCACAAAGCAAATAATGGAAAAAAAAATGTTTGACACAAAGTTGATTATCTGATTTTCATATAGAAAAACAACGTAATTTTAAATGCCATGTTAGGACATACTTTTTCAAAATTCAGTTTTTAAACACATATTCCTTATTGCAAACGCAATCACAAACACCTTCACGATTTAACAAATGTACCATGGACATGTGAAATAAGAAAATCTCTAATGAGTAATTGATGACACTTTTTTTAAAGAAAAAATCTTTAAAAAAATGTTTATATCATAGGTTGAATAACTTATCTGATGAATAGTTTGAGAATATTAACTTTTTGAGCAATTCTTTTTTTCAAATCAAATGGCAAATAAAACTTTCAAAAAAAAAATTTCCATTGAAATAGAAATTAAGGAGTAGATAAATTAAGCTTTATAGTAACTTACTACTTTAGCTTTATAGTAGATAAATTAAGCTTTATAGTAACTTACTACTTTAGCTTTATATAGTAAGCTAAAGTAGATAAATTAAGGAGTAGACACAATAAAAAGTTTTTAAAAACCTTTCACACATGTTAGAGATGGGGACAAACTCACAAACCTCTAATAAAAAGCAAAATATGAAAGCCTAAATTTGATCAATTTCAATTCTAAGGTAATTAGATTTGATCATAAATTTATAACTTGTATCAACATGGTTTCGAATGAACAAATTGTTTTTACCAATTTCTCTGATTTATTCATCAAGTTTAGTTACCAAACATCTCGAAAAAGTAAATGCATAGTAGGAAACTAATCAACAAACCGGTTTTCTTTCCTAGTAGAGTAAAACTCCAGTCATAAGCCAAAGAAGTTGGCTATACATTATGTCATTTACCAGTCTCCTTATTGCATGCTAAGTTATACAAGCTTTCCTATCATGCAAATTAACATCTATCCGTTCAAGTGCAACTCAAATGAAATACCAGAACATAGAATACAAAGCCATCATCCTTTTCATACAAGAAATACAGAATTCTGAAACATAACAGGTTTACAAACAATCTCGTTTTGACACCCTTTATTTAACACGAATCCACAATGGAGCTCTCAACCTAACTACATGACTAACCCAAATCTACCATCAAAACTGTGATAAAAGTAAACGCAGCATGCTCGCTATTGGGATCAAGAAGATTGTAAAAACGCAAGCAATCACAACATATACAATCGCTAAGCTTTCAAAAGAATGTATATGTCGTCAAATCAAAATTGAGTTTGTTTCTCCTTCAAACCATTTGTTCTTTCATCTTGAGTTACCTGAAATTTGAAAGAAATAAAACATTATCGACTACATTCAACAAGCACCGGCACACAGCAACAAAGTTATACATCGGTTACCGATGATCACTATATATTTCACCTCTAAAATAATTAGTCATAACTATGATAGAAATTAGCCCAAATATCACAAACTTGCAACCATCCAAATTATTTACACCAATTGTCTCAAGTGAGACTCAAATCCACGAACTTTTGGTAGATGGCCCAAAGGCTGATGCTCAACATATATTGCTAGGCGAAAAGCCTTTTGGCGCAAACACCACCTTAAGTTTTGAGACCCATGTAGATAAATTCTCAACCAATGGTCAAAGACCAATCTTAATTTATGATTTCTAAGTGTAAGGAATATTTCTCCAAAAGTAAATATTCCAAGTTAATCCTAAAACTATTGGTGGTAAGCTTGAATATCAAGATATACAATATTACAACCTAAAGGAGACCAGAATATGAACACTGATGTGTGACTGTGGATAGAAAAAGTGCAAAATATAGTTCAATGGATTCAGGGAACACAATGATCATATTATGTTAACCTTGAAAACAAAGAAAACAGACAATAGAAGATTATGCGTATTAAGGTCATGTTACGTTCTGGACCTGGCAAAAGTCAGCCAAAAAGTACTTTCTTTAGCATGAAAAAATCAGTGATATGTGTGGGATGCACCATTCCCGGCATTTTATGCATTATTCTGCCACATAATGACATGTTTAGATGGAGTGTCCAAGGACATAGTTACTCGTGGTATGACTCATTCTCCTAAATTTTGACTCATGACTCGACTCGTAATAGTCATGATTATTAGAGAGTATATATGTAAAATATATGAAGTACGTCTAAAAACAATTCACAAGTCAACTATCTAACACAGTTACTAAAATATATATTTACTTAGGAGTCATGGACTAGCAATTCATCCAGGCATAAACCTGATTACCAGATTACCCGTAATATCTGGAGATAAGATTAAGGGAGATATAGACAAGTCAATAAGACTCCATAAGACCGTCATTGTTCTAGATGAATATGATGACCACTTTGACCTCATTACTTAGTACTTAGTAAGGGGATGAAAAATGGACTCCATGAGACAGTCTCGGTTCTAGATGAAGATGCTAACCACTTTGAGCTCAATGGCTCATTACTTATGATCTCTTGTCATTTGCTTTATTATTATATCGCTAGTTAAACAACTTTAAATACCATTGAGTGATAGAGAGAAAATCAAGGGAAGAGAAGAAATGATTTACAATTTTCATATATGATTTATTACTAACAAATGAGGGTATTTAAACACGATAACCTCCTTTGACTCGTGTTTGACTTTCCTAACAGCCTCACACGGCTATTAACAACCATTCAAAATAGTTACACTCTGACCCCCTAGACATATAGAAACTATCAATATTAGCTAAAACTCATATAATGCCTATCAATGAGTGTCCTTGTGATACTATGCAATTGTGAGTCTATAACTCCTAACTATCGAACATGTAACAACTTAGTAACTACTTAGATAATCAACTGATGTTTGGCTATTCCACATATCTAAATATATTTTTACACATAGATCTTTTCTATTAGGACTCTTATATGAGTAGGGTCATGAGTATGAAGAAAATGAGTCACATCACGAATTCACACGTACGCTTGCTTGAGATATTACTTCGAGTTTTCTGAGATACGTTCTTCAAAGATAAAATATACAAACCCTTTATATTTTACTTCATTAAAAACCCTTTAATGATAATTTGACTCGTTATACTTCATTAAAAGCCCTTATTCTATTTTCTACAAGAATTTACATTTCCATCCTAACAAAACTTGCCTACTGGATAGAGCATGTTTTAACATAGATGGTATAGTTGCTACAATAACAGGTCCATATCTAATGGTGCATATGTCTAATCCACAAAGTAGCTTTGCCTAAAACAGCTTCATGCCACATACATGGTAATCAACCAAAATAAAAGAAACATTTTTACGCTAAGAAAGTCGTTTTCAACTTTCCTTAAATTAAACCATCTCAATGGCATTTTGATTCACGATGTATTCTTCTACCAAAAATCAAACCTGGCTAAATGTAACATCTTGAGTTACAGCAACATCTCTGCAATCTGGACAGCATTCAGAGCAGCTCCCTTGCGTATTTGGTCTCCGCAAACAAAGATATCCAGTCTGAATAGAAGAATAAAATCAATAATATGTCAAACATAAATACTAAAATATCATCCTAACGAATATTCAAGAGTTAGATACCCATGGTTTCCATCTTGAGACTCATCCTGACGAATTCTGCCAACTGCCACATCATCTTTGTTTGAAACTTCCAAAGGAGTCGGGAAGTGATTGTTAGCTCGATCATCAATAACAACAACACCAGGTGCTTTTCTCAAAATCTCCCTTGCTTCATTCTAAAAAAAAACACAAGTAACTCAGCATTTTCAATTATGAGCTTAAAGGCAACATATGTTTTCTATGTTGTGATAAGCATACCTCATCAAGGGGGCTTTCAAACTGTAAGTTCACACTCTCAGCATGTGCACGCATTACAGGAACTCGTATACATGTAGCAGTCACTTTGACATCCTTGTCATTCTAAAGTTTAAAAAGAATTCAAATAACACACAGTTAGCCTCTTCAAAGCAAAAAAAAAAAACAATATGCATAACAAGACTTACCCATATTTTCCTAGTTTCTTTAACTAATTTCATTTCTTCCTCATTATATCCATTTGGAAGCACTGGTGCATTGTGTGAGAACAAATTAAAAGCATACTGCATTTTAAGCACAATATTAGTTCAATGTTCCCAACTTAATTCATCAGTAAAGTTACAATAAGTCAAAGACAAAACCTGTTGTTTAAAGATATGACAAGTCGGTCGTTTCCCTTCAAGTACCTTCATTTCATATATAAACACAAAATTATCAAGCTCAACAAACGTCTTACGCATCACATATATAAAAAATAACAATATTGAAATCGAGGATGCAAAACCTCACGAGTCTGCAGTTCAAGCTCTTCCATAGCCGCAGCACCAGCACCACTAGCTGCCTGATATGTACTAACCACCATTCTCAACACCTACAATATTTACACATAAAAGAAAAACTAATCTCATCTGATCCATAAAGGAATAAAAATGCCTAATTTATACAGTCAAATGTCCCATATCTTTACCAATCTAGTCAATCTGTTATCTGCTTATGCATTCTTGTTTCAACTTTATATCAACCCATTCAAAAAAAATTATAACACATATCGATATCAAGTTATTATAACACGGTTGCAAATACGGGTAACAATTCAACCCAACACATTCAATGATAAAAAAAAAAAAAACAGAAACTTGGTTAAACAAACAAGTCAATCATATTGCAACATTTATCTCAATATCACAAAGTAAAACAAATGAGTAAAAAAGAATCTCACTTTAGCCCTCTTATGAAGAGGAGTAGCAGCCATCAAACAGATAATAGTACTACAATTCGGGTTCGCAATCAACCCGCCTTTACCGTTCCCAACCCGAATATGTTTCATTGCATCCGGGTTAACTTCAGGGATAACCAAAGGCACCCCATCATCCATTCTAAAAGCAGAACTATTATCGACAACAACCGACCCATTCGCAACCGCAATTGGCCCAAATTCTTTACTAATTGACCCACCAGCACTAAACAGAGCAATATCAACATTTTTAAAACTATCTTTATTCAATTCTTCAACCACATATTCATTGCCTTCAAATGTGTATTTCTTGCCAGCTGATCTTTTACTTGCGAGCATTTTTATTGACTTATATGGAAATGAACGGTCGGAAAGTACTGATAAGAATTCTTGGCCCACGGCGCCGGTGACACCCACGACGGCGAGTGATGGGGCGTCTTCACGGAGGGCCATACTGACGGAGAAACGATTTTTGGGTTGTGGGGTTTGTTTGTTATGGTGGTTTAGAGTGGTGGGTCCGGTGAGGAAACGGCGGAGTGGGATGGTTGGAGATTGCATTTTGGCCGGGAAATGGTCGGAGAAGGGTTTTTGAGAAAGTGGCGGCTAAAAGGGTGTCAGTCAGTAGGGTTAAATGGTTTAGGACTTGAAATAGAAGGATATACACTTTGAGTCCTTTGAGTATTTGAAGTATGTGGTATTGACCAGTTTTTCTTTTATACATCTACCAGGTATATGTATAGAAAAAAGTATTACGGATATTACTTCTTTCTTTTCATTATTGTCAATGTCAATTTTGAAAGAAAAAAAACATTATAAACGCGTTTCATATGTACTATACAATATATTATTTAAAAGTATGTTGAGTAGTTTAGGGATGAAAAATTAAAAAATTAGGATGTACACTTTTTTTACGACGAGTGCATATTAAAGATGAGAAATGGACGTCTCTTTCCCTACCAACTTTGATGCCTTTAATAATATGTATATAGTTACATACCATCAAACATAAAAATGTTCAAGGCCTCAACAGTCAAAGTAAAGATTATTGAGGGAGTGGGAAATGATACTAGTTATTTTAATTAAAGAAGTAAAACACTTTTTAGTCTTGAGGAAATTGATTGATTCTTTGTTAACACATTTAGACAAGTAGTTTTGTATGAGTGTATACTGTATAGATTATTCTTATCAGTAATGTTACATGCTAATTGAGATGTTTACAAATCATTATCACAACCTTGCAACACAATGGTTTAAAACCAAGTTAAGGTAGGGAGCAGTCAAGGGCTTAAACAGATGACTAGGATGTGCCTCAATGTAGTTCAAATGCTTCTTTGGCAAATGCATGTAAACAATCCAGTCGTCCTCGTTGACGGGACTGGGTAATAACATGACATGCCAGTCCCATCTGGCCGACGGGACATAGCATGACACAAACGCTGGTTTTCCCATTCCAAATTCCTTGTTACCTTTAAGCATAAACTTTACTCCCGCTGTCACCATGATTGAGGCTCCCTTCTCGTTTTCAGCAAGTGGTCGTGATATCAAAGGTTTTGGTCTTTGATCCTCAACCCAATCTATCAACCCTTTGAAGTGTTCTTTGGTGGATACACTCTCCAGCAACTCGTGTACCTCGTTTGCCACTCTATTCAATGGCATGTCCTTGAGATCCTGTGTAAAGTTTCCATAATCATTGTAAGTCTCAAAAACATGTTTAAGAGTTTATAAACTATCGATATTTAAGTCTAAACAAGCTAATTAGTAACCAATTTTTACATTGTTATACTTACCCCACCTTTTTTAAGATGTTTAACAACTCAAGTATAAAATCTTGTTCTAATGTTATGAAATGTTTAGCAATAAAATTGGTGGAATAGTTTGAAGTATATACCTTTGATTGGATCCCTATGGAAGGCATAGAAAAAACATTACCGCAACGCGCACCCATTTGTTTCTCCTTCTCAATTCCTTCACCGTCACTTAACCACCTTCTTCCATCCATTGGAATTATGAGGTTGCACATATAACCAAGATGGCCCGAATCCTCCAAGAACGAAGCAGTAATCTTCCATAAGAAAGACACAACTGACTCTATCTTAGACTTTGGACATCCATTCTCACTAGCCAAACCCTGAAGACTCTTGATTTGGTCACCTTTCATATAGTATATTTGATTTTTAAGCGCGTCTTCATATGGACTTGCAGAATTGGTTTGAGGTAATCTGAGATTCGACAAAGGAATATACATGTTGGCCACATAGGGTGTGTAGGTTCGTGGGCGTCTACAATTGAGGTCTGAACGACGAAAATTTGGAATTAGAGTTGGTGGTCGGGATAGAGAAGTCATATTTGCCCATGAATGGGTGAACAAGTTGATCGAATAGCCATCTACTACTCGGTGATCATACAAGCACGCTAACACCATTCCCCCGCATTTCAACATGGTGACCTTCAAAAAAAAAAAATGTAATTGAGATTATTACAGAATAGGGAATTTGAAATTATTCTAGCAATTTTTATGTAATTTAGCCATACTCAAAAGGTGGCTTCAAGTATGCAATTGGGTTCATTTATACCCTCCTACCAAAAAAGTATTATGTGTGCCTAGCTAATACTTCTTATTTTCAATATTTAAACTTGTATATAGTTAAATTAGAGTTTAACTATGCAGTGAGTCCTTAAGCTATAGCTCAATTGGACATTGGTGGTGTTGATGAGACCTATTTGGTCATAGGTTCAGATCTTCACAAAGAGGTTTTCTCATTTAAATGGGTTTCTTCAAATTCAACCGAGTATGAGCAAAAAATGCTCCTCGGTAAGGAGAAAGAGATTTTCACATAATAAGTTTCCTCTGAAATTGGAGTTAGATATATGAAGAGAATGCAGCTGAGCTCAAATTTTTCTTTAAAAAAAACTATGCAATGACTTCAAATTTGCTAAGTTTATTTAAATTTTTCTTTAAAAAAAACTATGCAATGACTTCAACTTTGCTAAGTCAAAATAAACAGAATACAAGATTCTAAATTGTTAACCTGAACGGCAAGCACCCCACGACGCCTTTTTGGCATTAGTTTACCTCCAGCATTCTTGTCAGGCTCATAGAAGTTGAGTTCTCGTAGCTCAATGTCAGCAGTGGCTTCAATAAAGACGACACCTCTGTTGTTGCAGTAAATCCCAAGCTCACTGCCCATGTTGGCCTTAATTTGTCCGGCAAGCGGGTAGTACAAACCGAGTGCTCGAGATAAAGAAGTCTTGAGGTCACTTATCATTGTGGTAACATCTACATGCTTGAATGGTTTCTTGTAATATATAAACGAACCCGTATCAATGGGTGGCACCAACAAGTCCAAGTTTGTAAAAGGCAGCCAGTGCTCATGACATGGTGGATTTGGTGTCACAACTTCAGTTTTTATCACCTTTATTTTTGCATCCATTAAAGAGATGTAGAGATACAACTAAATTTATGTGTGTATATATATGTACTAGTATAAGACAGAGTGTGTGCATGGAAATGCTTAAGAGCATATGTTATATAGTTGGTGATATAACAAAACAAAATAATACGGAGTACATGTTTATAACGTAACTATATCTTTAAGTTAAACAAATTTCACATAAGAACAAATTCGAGTTATATCATCAATAAACAGTGAAACAACGAAGAGAGCAAAGAGCAAGGACAAGGAAAAATTAAAGGTCAAAAAACAGAACAAATTTGAGGTATATATCATCAATAAAACAGTGTAACAACAAGGGTTAAGCAGCTAGGACAAGTAAAAAATGCCAAAATCATCAAATTGCCAAAGAACCTTCTATTTTATTCAATTCATCCAAAGTTATATATGTTGCAACTATATTGAAAATCACGTCTGTCATGATGTCAGTGCGTACGTGATGGCAACTATTTGCTTGTGGAATAAATGTTATCGATCATAATTATAACAAGTAGTCATAATATGAATTTTACCTCCACGCACACATGTTGCCCATAATTTTGTCACTGAATGACACTTTTCCTATTATTCATGGAAGTTGTCCTTGAGCTTTAGCTCAATGGTTGAGAAACCATCCTCCTTGCATGAGGTCTTGTGTTCAAGCTTTGGAGAGGACATAGGAATTAAGTCCCTTTATGAGGGCTTGACTTGGGTATACCCAGGTTCAAGTCTGAGGGGGCAGGGTTTACCCCTATTAATCGTCGTGCCTTCGGACGGATTAGTAGGGGGTTTTCCCCCATCGGGTATTTGAAATAGGCATTTCTACTTCGAGGGAGCTCTCTAGCGCGGACCCGGTTAAGACAACGTATGCTAGACCTCTCGCTGTCGAATCGCGACACGAAGTTTCCAGCGAAATTCACCTTCAAAAAAAAAAAAATATATTCATGAAAGTTTATACCTCGTGTTTGTTATAATAAATGTATAAATAGGTGTCTCGATCCGGCCCAAAAAGGATTTGCATTGAACTAATAATTGATTATCATGACCGGTTGCCAAGTCGGTTAGGGATGCTATAGGCATCTTGCTGTCGGGTTTCTAGTTTAATTAATTCAATTTTGTTGTACATATGTAGGATGCTATAATTAATGTATTGGCATTAATTTGATGGAATAATCTGCAGTTCAAACAGTCTGCAAGAATCTAAGTTATCCTTATGACGGCATCGATCAATCGTCTTAATTTCTCTCATGTTAACCCCCTCCGATCCAATTATATATGAAACGTGTATGGGTGTACCCAAATGCATAGCTACTGTATATAGTTGGTGTACGTATAATGTGCTACAAATTCAGTGTATTGACATACATTATGGATGAACTTGGGAGTAACCCACTTGGGAGTAACCACTTGATTGTATACACCACTAACCCTTTTATTAATTAGTTTACAATCTTATAACCCATAGAAATTATTAACAGATTGTTTTAGGAGTCAAATTATTTTACATTTAGGACAAAGAAGATTTTTAATAAGTTAATTATTAAGTTTTTTTTTTTGAAAGGTGTGGATCATTTGCTCGCAACAGAGAATTTAGCTTACATTGTCTTAACCGGATCAGCGCTAGAGAGTCTCTCACCCTCAACACCTTGTAGGAGGAAAATCCCCTAATTAAACTGCTTAAAAGCACAACATTTAATTGAGATAAAACTCAGCAACACTCGAACATGGTTCTTGCATCACTGAGAGACTTATGTGAGATACTTTGTACCATTTAGCTATTTGCTCGTTGGTAAAATATTAAGTTATATAATATTATATAATCTATTCTAAATTATAAAAATTTTAATAGAAGACAAATTTATAATATGATTATGTTCACTGTTCATGTCCCGTACAATTCGATGTGAACAGTAATCTTAATTATATTAAATGAAGGTGAACAATAATTTTTTTGTCCTTACATGAATTTCATGTATAAATAAAACAAATACAGAGTACTATTTATTAACATAAATATGGTTTGGAAGGAGTGGCGCGCAGGTTCAAAACCAGGCAACCCCTCTCTCCCCTGTTTTTTTTTTCTTTCATTTTTAAAATTACATTTTGCCCCCCTCTTATGTTTTTTTTTGTCTCTTCCCCCTTTTTGTTCTATTGTTTTCCCTATTTAGCCCCTGAAGTTATATATTTTATAAATATGATATATGTTTTTTATTTTTCTAATAACTTTTGTTGTATCTTTTTTTTGTTTATTTTGTATTTACCATTTTTGAGATTTATACTTTGTAATATTTTATTTTATGTACATTTTGATTTTTTTTAACATAAAAGTTTTTTGATACTTTTTTTGTTTTGTTTTTTGGTTTGTTTAAAACATTTCCTCTTTGTTATTTTTGAAAGTAAACATTAACATGTGTTAGATTATTTTTGGTCTTTTTAGAATATTTTGTTTATTTCTTTTAGTTTTCTAATTTTTTTATTTCAATAATAATTCTTTTTAAGCTAAGAGCAAGTTTTAAACTATTTTTAAATATTCTATTTTCTTCTATATTTCTTTAGATTTTTAACGTTTTATTCTATCTAATATTTTTACGCTTTGATAATGTGGTCGGGGTCTTGCCCTTAAATAAACATTTGTTTGATTTTGATTTGTTTTTCTAAAAGGGTTTTTAAACATTATGTTTCGCAAAATTGTTAATACTAGAATAAACACATTTACGTTGTCGTTATTGTGGTATTGTCCTAAAGAAAACGCAAATGGGATTATTGTATCTCCGCAACGCGGGGATTCGAACTACCTTAGTTGCAACTATTGCAGTAAAATTAAACTAAAACGCTTACTATGTAAAATAATATATATATATATTATATAATATATATATATATATATAATAAAGAAGGTTTGGCTTATGAATAGTAAGCCAGCCTGAACAGTAACCGGCTGGCTCGGCTCGGCTTAGCCGATGAACAGTACCGGCTCATGATGTCAGCTATTTTGTCTTATTCCTATTTTGTCTTTTTCCGTTTTTTTTATTTATTTATTACGATAGTATACTTTTAGAGTTTCTTATTTTTACCACTTAACTTTTGTATTTTTTAACTTTAGTCCAACTTTTTGTATACAAACTTAATTATAGTTCTAACTTTAATCATCAATTTTATTTTATTTTTTTACTTTCTATCTCTTATTTTAAGGCTTCTAACTTCTACCATCAAACTCTTGGTTTTGACCACCATAGTAAACTTTAAGTGTCCAAAATATGTTTGCATGACGCAACGTCGATCCCGGACAACGCCTTCCCGGGGCAACGCCCGGGGTCAAAAAACTTGTTAAAATATATTACAGTAATCTTTTTTCTAAATAGCATAAACTTTACCGGGTCCAAAATAACTATGACACCGTACCAATTTTACAAAACAATAATTCAACACACATATATAGATACTAATTCTTTTTAATTATTTGTACTAAGAATATATAAGTTTTAAATTTTAAGGTAATCAGAAGTCAAAGGTTTAAACAAATGACTTGCATGAGCCTCTATGTAGTTCAAATGCTTCATGGGCAAATGCATATAGACAACCCAATCATTTTCGTTGACCGGACTCCCCATGGTCATGATGTAACAATCTGATCTGGCCGTTGGCACATGACATGATCCGAAAACCAGTTTCCCCCACCCGAAATCCATCTTGTCCATGATTGAAAACCTTTGTCCTGATGATACCATCATAGAGATTGCCTTCTCGATTCCGGCAAATGATCTAGATATCAATGGTTTTGGCCTTTGATCCTCAACCCAATCTATCAAATCCATGAAGTGTTCTTTGGTAGCTGCACTCTTCAAAAACTCATGAACCTTGTTCGCGGCTGAACTCAATGTCATGTCAATTAGATCCTATACAAAGATTTACATTCAGCGTCATGTCAGCACTTTTAAAAATACTTCAAATATATTAACTACTCTGTAATACTTTTTCTAGTAATATTGTTTTATCCTAATTTTCTTCAAATTACGTTTGGCTAATCTATAATTAAGTGTTCACCTTTGACTGGATCCCTCCAAACGGGATGGATAAAACATTCCCAAAATGTGCATTCATTAGATTTTCTTTCTCGGCTCCTTCTCCATCACATAACCTTCTCCTTCCATCCACTGCAACGGCGACGTAGCACATATGTTCAAGATGGCCCGAATCCTCTAAAAACGAAGCACTAATCTTCCATAGAAAAGAGGTAAACGACTCAAGTTTAGATCTTCGGCATCCATTTTTGCTAGCCAATGTCTGGAGTCTCTTAAGTTGGTCAACCTCCATATAGTATATTCTAGTAGAAAATGTGTGTTGGTCTAGGACAAGTTCACTTTGAGGATCAATTGTAGTGAGCGATGGGATATCAGATATGGGAAGAAATACATTGGTGACTGAAGCTGAGTAGGTGGTCGGGCGCCTAGCATTGAGTATGGAACGTCGAAAGGAGGGCAACAGAGTTGGTTGTTGAGATCGAGTCATATCAGCCCACGACGAGATGAACATGTTGGCAGAATAACCATCTGCTACTCGGTGATCAAACATGCTTGCTATCACCACCCCACCGCATTTTAACATAGTAACCTGATATTTTATGGTCGAAAGCATAATTACATAGATGAAAAATAAACCAGACTATTGCAAAAGTACTGTAAGAACTAAACTAACGTGTTGTTGCATATAAGAAAAGTTTATCAAAAGTCTTTGGTTAAAACTAATTGGCAAAAACATATCCTTAGAACTAACAACTAGGGGTGTCAATGGGTTCAAGTTGACGGGTTCAGGTGTGCGGGTTGAAAATACTCAACCTGAACCCGACCTGATATCAAGATCGGGATGGAAATCGCAACCTGAACCTGTCAACCCAAACCCAGCCCATGAAAAATAGGGTTGAGTCGAGTTTCGGGTTTACGGGTCAAATGGATAGGTCGGTTGACGGGTTGATTTCAGGTCAAATGGGTTGTGAGTTATCAGGTTGGCGTACGCGGGTCAAGTTAATGGGTCGCCTTGTTAAAAATGTTATAAATTCAAATTATCAGTGGGTTAACGGATTGACCTGTTAAACCGAAAGGTTAACCCAAACCCAACCCAAAAACTCAGGTTGACGCATTGCAAGTCGATATTTCACAGCCATAACTCGGTTTTTTTCAGGTTTGTTTTAAGTCCTATTTCATATTAGTTCCAATAATGCAGCCCTACTAATAATGAATTAATGATGTGTTAGTGAAATATTTGTTTTTAAACAACAAATGAGGACATAATACTTTTTATTCATCGATCTTCAATGAAATCTAAACCAATAACACGTTTTAATTAGTTCTAAACATCTTAATACCACAAGGTTAAAAGAATTTTGTGGTGACTTCACTCCTTATATTATAAGACGAATTGAACATAAATGAAAGTATTTGTTTTCACCCTTTATGTTATGAAGCTAAACAAAAGTGCCTATTTAGTACTGTAATTATTACGTAGTTCACTACTATCGTGTCCATATAATATATAGTAACAAATAAATTTAAATTTGTTGTTAAAACCTGAATAGCAAGCACCCCATGGTGCCTCTTGGGCATTAGCTTCCCCTCAATGCTCTCATCAGGATTGTAAAAGTTAAGTTCTCGGAGCTCAACGTTAGCTACAGCTTCGATAAACTCAATCCCTTTGTTGTTGCAATGAATCTCGGGCTCACCAGCGTTGTTGTAAACAATCTCACCGGCAAGCGGATAGAACACAGATAGTGCTTGAGATAAAGAAATCTTGATGGCATCAACCATGGTGGTGGCATAGTCCATTGGCTGATCATGTGATTTTTTGTAACAAAAGAAAGAACCAACATCTATAGGTGGCACCAACAAGTCTAGGTTGGTAAATGGTAGCCAGTGATCATTATGCCATGGTTGTTTTGGTGTCACGACTTCACTCCTTATCAACTTAACGGAGAAATCTTCACTTTTAATAACCATTTCGTTATGTGTGTCTTTAGAGTTTAGTATGAGGGTCGGTATGCATGATACATTTATATAAGTAAATGGGTACCCATGCTATGCAGCGACAGTGATGGTGGGTAACGGTGGTACCCACGTTATGCATCGACAGTGATGGCGGGTAACGATGGAGGTGATGGGCGGCGGCGGTAGGGGCAGTGACGACGTGTTATTAATGTAAAAGTAATTAATGTAAATGGGGTAATGTTGTTATTTTAAAGATTGAAAAATGTATATTGTAAATAAGTTTATTATTTTAGATTAAGATATTTAAATTAGTAAATAAAAAATAAAGGTAATTTAGATACGGAGTATTTTAAAGACTGAAAGTTGAAAGTTGAAAAAGAGGAAGATAATTAGTTTTATACTGGACAAATGCCCGCGCGATGCGATAGTGTGACGACGGCGGCAACGGGTGGTGGTGGCGACGGGTGGTGGGGCGGCTGCGGTGATGGTAGCGGTGTGGAAATTAATGTAAACGTGATTAGTGTAAAAGAAAGTGGTATGGTTATTTTAGAAATTGGGGGTCATAATTTCATTAAGGGTATTATAGGTATCTTAGTTGAATATGTTTAAATAAGTGGACAAAAAAAAAGGTTATTTTAAAATTATCAACTACTTAGTTAAAAAAGTCGGAGGGAACAAAATACTTTATAACTTAGTAAAGAAGATAGGAGTAAAGATAACGTTAATTGTAAAAATGATCCATTAGGTTTAGTGCGTTTACAGGGCGGTCAATACGTTTTTTACATTGTAAAAATGATAATGATCCATTAGGTTAAGTGGGTTTAGTGCGTTTAGAGTAGAATTTATTTTTTTCTTCCTTGCTAGTTTCGTTGCACGATTAGTCTAATTTGACCGATCCGTCAATTATCAACCACTAAGTTGATTATTTTGGGGAAAGCTCACTAAAAAGACTGATAAGTTGTAATTGTACATAGTTTGTTTAGGACATATCTATATGTTTGTAGAATTTACAATAACTTTGTCATTTGACATGGTGTACATTCTTTTTCTTTTCCTTTTTTGATGAATTTACAAACCAAACATGATAATGTCATGGACTACAATCTATATTATTTCATAATTTTAATCCCTTCAACAAAATTGTGTATAAATGGATTAAATGGATGTCTGCGCGATACAACGATGATGGTGGTAACAGTGACGGCGATTGGTGGTGCTGGTGGTGGTGGCTACGTAGATATTAATAAAAATATAATTGATGTAAAATGTGATAGTGTAGTTATTTTAAAAGTTAAGAGATAAATACAATATATTATTTCATTAAGATTATTTAAGTTATATGTGTTAATTATAAAAAGAAGGCTTTTAAAAAAAAGATGAACATTTTGGGTATTTTAAATACTGAAAGTTGAAAGGGAAGGTGATGAATTTGTTTTATAAAGCAGTATAAACACTAATATACCTAAATACCTCTACTTTTTATTCACTAATTTAAATATCTTCATATAATATACCTATAATATCCTTAATGGAATTATTTACAACATACATCCTTAACTCTTAAAAACTACACTATTTTTTTACATCAATTACTTTTACAAAAATAACTACACTCCTACCGCTACCACCACCATTGTCGCTGTCACCACCACCTGAGACTGCCACCGTTTCTGCATTGCGCGAGTACTTGTTCAGTATACTTAATATGAAGTAAGTATCTTCAACCGTAATACAGGAATGATTAATCAATACTACACTATAAGTAAATGTGTTTTTTAACTTAATTTTAGCAACTTTTTCAAGATTAAGGTAGTGTTTGTTTAGTCTTTTGATAAAAAAAGGTTGTGACTTAATCAAAAACTCTTAATTTATTAAGTTATTAAAAGTATTTATTTTTTTGCTTAATAAACAAAAAACAACTGCATTGACTTAATCTATCTAGACATTATTAATCTATTCAGTCATTTTATCAAGGGATAAAGGCATGGGAGTGTAACCAACTATGACCAAAAGGCTATGTAATGTACCCATCTACTCGACTTGCTATCTAGTGTAACCAACTTTGTTTTTTGGGTTATGCAATGTAAGCAACCTGCTACAATAGGTTTTCATCCGGTTATACACACATGTGGCCGGAAAAAATGGTGATTCATCGGAAAAATTAAAATCGCGATAACTTTGTTGTTTCTTCGAATTAAGACTTGAAACTACCACCAATCGACTCAAAAATTGATCCCGCACAAACCCTGACCAAAAGTTTTCGAATCCAACACTCGCCGGAAAAAATGGTGATTCGCCGGAAAAATTAAAATCGCGATAACTTTGTTGTTTCTTCGAATTAAGACTTGAAACTACTACCAATCAACTCAAAAATTGATCCCGCACAAACCCTGACCAAAAGTTTTCGAATCCAACACTCGCCGGAAAAAATGGTGATTCGCCGGAAAAGCAGGGGAGTGAAACTTCCTGTCGTGATCTTCTTTTTTCTTTTCTATTCTAACCCCCTCCCTTTTATTTTTATTATTATATCTTAATAGAAAAGCAGATTTATTAATTAGGATTTGAGATTTGATTGTTTTGCATTAGAGTTTACTAATAATCATTTTATCTTATTTCTTTTTGGCCAAACGAATTACTTTCTGTTTTTCGTTCATTGCTTTTTTCCTTCCTTTCAGATTAGATTAGATTAGGGGTATATGCTACTGTTAGTACAGATCCCCCTGATTATTATTCTTATTTAATTTTAGTAATTAATTAAATTAAATTAAATTGGAACATAACTACTGGGTTCTAGCTGCTGTTTATTTTTTGGGAATTTTTTTAATAAAAAAGAAATAAAAATTAAAGTGGTAACCGGTAACTTGATGACTAACCGGTTGCTTACATTGCATAACCCAAAAAACAAAGTTGGTTACACTAGATAGCAAGTCGAGTAGATGAGTACATTACATAGCCTTTTGGTCATAGTTGGTTACACTCCCATGCCTTTATCCCTTTTATCAATTCAGTCACTTAATGGTTAAAAAAACAAACGAACCCTAACTCTCAACTTATTTAACGCCCCGAATAGCTTTTTATTTTTTAATGTTAATTTGTTTAGTTACCTTTTTTTTTCTTAATTTTAATAATGTTAATATATGATGTTTGATTTTAACCAGTCCTGAATGAAATGTGCTTCCTTTTTACGGTAATGTACGTGTAAAAAAAACCTAGCTCTAAAATGCCCTTTCTGTAGACCACACCGTCGAAATTTCGATATCTTTAGATAAAGTTCTGAGTTATATTATAAGATTTTCGTAGCATATGGATCATTCATTTAATCAAGTGCATGCATAATCTTGATTACTACTTGTTTGGATTGGAATGGTGACTTTAATTATATTAATTAGGCGTGTGGTTTATTATTTAAAAAGCACGTAGCCATCGGTTAAGATTTTTGTAGCCATTACTCTTAGACTTTCTTTGAATTCATATTCATATCATAATCCATATTCACATTCGTATCAATATCCGTATTATAATTTGTATCCATATATATTCACTAGTATTAATGCTCGTACAATGTACGGATTGACCTGATGTATAGTGCTATATAAACCGGAAAAAAAAAAAATTCTTTCGTAATATCTATACATATGATTACATTATCTTAATATTTAAGTTGGATATTTTGTTGGAGTTTTTAATTTCATATAAATAATATTAATAAAAAAATTAATAATAATCTTAATCAAAAACATAGTTTGATTAGGACTTATATAAATATATCTTTAAAAATATTATATTATAATTATAGTAGGTAAAGATTTATTATGTGTCAAAAACTCAAAAAAATGGTTTAATTATTAGAAAAAGAAAAAGACACGATAAAAAGTTATGTCATATGTAGCTTAAAAGAATCCATCAATCATATTTTAGTATATTAGTAGATATTATATATTTATCGTTTATGAAAGTTTTCAATTACACATTTACATGTATGACATTCTTTGTAACTAGTCATACCACTCGTACGTTGCTCAGTTATTTGGCCATAAATATAGATAACCTATAACCATGAAAAATTATCAATCATTAGGAACTTATTTAACTTTTTACTTGAAAAATGGTCATTATTTATTGTTAGTGACACTTTTATGAGTTTATGATGTTTTATTCTTGATATCTTAATATAGATGGTTTTAAACGACCAAATATATATGAACCTGACTAAACCAATTTAGTTCTTTATTTTGAATAAATTTAATCTAACTAATTAAATTTTCTTTTTCAACAAGTTTATATAAAAGGAATTATATTACTAATAAGATAATTCCGATAAAGGCATTCAAGAATAGAAAGTTACAACAAAAAGTTAGAACAACGAAGCAAAAGCGACAAAGATATATGAAACTTCACGAGCATGGTACCCGCGCAATGCAGCGGCCGTGGCGGTGACGGCGGTCTAGTGGTGTCAGTGACGGTACTATTGGTGGTGGTGGTGGCGGTGTTATGTGGTGTAGATTGATGTAAATGTGATAGTGTAATATTTTAGAAGATGGACTTAGAGTATTAATTATTAAAATAAGGGTTTAGAGTGTAAATTAATTCATTAAGGGCAAATTTGGTATTTTATAAAAACTCTTTCCATAGTGGGTGTTTATTAAGGGTAATTTAGTAATTTCGTGTGTAACTATTGTGTAACTATTTCTAAAAATGGGGGTGTGATAATTTTTATAAAGAGTACAAGCATGGTACCCGCGCAATGCGGCGGCGGTGGTGGGAAGGCGGTCTAGTGGTGTCGGTGATGGTACTATTGGTGGTGGTGACGGTGTCAAGTGGTGTAGGTTGATATAATTGTGATAGTGGAATTTTTTTGAAAATAAGGGTTTAAAGTGTTAATTATTAAAATAAAGGTTTAGAGTGTAAATTAATTCATTAAGGGCAAATTTGGTATTTTATAAAAACTCTTTCCATAATGGGTGTTTATTAAGGGTAATTTAGTAATTCCGTATGTAACTATTGTGTAATTATTTGTAAAAATGGGGGGTATGATAATTTTTATAAAGGAGTATAGATATAGATATGTATATAAATCCATAAAAATGAGAGAGAAACAATTGAACGAAAGACTTCACTTTTAGGACTTCGGTCCTAACAGAATAATATCACCTTCAAACATAGCAAATTGCTTTATAATTTGCCTGTAGGAGAATGTCGAGATCTTTTATCCAATCCCATACCTCCAGTAGTGAGCCATTTGGAATCTTTACTTATAGCCACCTAGACATCGAGGTTCGAATCTGTTTATTAAAAGTCATAATAAACGGTGCAAGTCTCCCAAATCGAATGTGCAAAGCTTACATCCGAACTCCCTATGACTAAGAGGTATGGGGCGGTTTGAGGGGAGGAGATTTGTGTCATGTGGCACCTCAAGATGCTACTCAAAAATGGGGGGTGGTGTTCATGGCATCTTGGAGTCATCTTGCTTTGAAATTCAGATAAAGTAGAAGAGAGGTAGAGAGAAAAAAGGAATATTTGGGAGACGTCTTATACAAGACGTTTGACCAATTTTTTTTGCCAAGATGCCTAGTGGGGGTGGTGTAGCAGGTGGTTTCGAAGCATCTTAAGCCGACGTCGAGGGGCATAGCGCCCCAATCCCCTCAGTCTAAACGGCTAAACTGAATGCCACGGAATGAAAGGTTAACATGCGTTGGGAGTTTTGTCCCGGTTGAGTCGCCAAGCACGTTAAACCAAAACCTTTAAAATAAACATGTCCTCATGATCTTATTATTAACCTATACTTTTTTTTTAATTAATAACTGAAATTGTACAAAAAATCACATTGTTAAAACTTTAAAGAAAAAAATACACCCCACACTAACCTTGTTATGACATTCCTTCAAAAGCTAACAAATCATCTCATTTATTCTTACTAGTAATTCCTATATGAATTATGATCACGTTTCACGTATACATATCTTCTGGAAAAATATCCTTAGATCCAGAAGGCCAGAAGCCCAAAATTAGGCTTTTTAATGGATCTTCGATATGGGCTTCAACTGAACCTCATGGGCCATACGCACAAGTTGGATTATAGCAAAAGACCAAAAGTAAAAGTTTTTCAAAAAACGTGTTTTAGGGAAAACAGACCAACAGAAAAACCAAAGATCGGTTTTGTATCTTTCAATTTAAAGCGATATACATCAATATACATTTGCGGAGTTACGTGATGACCAACGGTGGCCATGAGTCCATGACAACTCTACAATTTTATAAAATTCTATAAATCTTGTACTATTATTATTATTTATTTCGTTTGAAAGGTAATTGGCAAAATCATACTATTATTATTTATTATTATTATTATTTACGCTTTAGATCAATTACTTTTACATCAATTACCACCACCACTCGCCGCCACCACCGGTCGCCGCCACCACCACAACACCGTCGCATTGCATAGGTATCTTTCCATCTTCCATAAATTCCACAACCAGCTTTACATAAGTTACATTTACACCAATTTACACTATTCGTCACCGCCAATAGTCACCGTAATCACCAGCTTTACATAAGCTTGTTGGTCAATCTTAGCTTTTATATTGTTTAGAGGTGTACTAGTTTAGTTGATAATAGTTTAAGTTGAGGGACTGAATGACTAAATGACGATGAAGTTAGAGGGCTGAAGGTGTGCAAAAGAAACTTGGATTATAAAGTCAGATTTTGTGGGTATAAAAAGTATGCGGGGCTCCTATTTGCAGTCATTTTTTATCTCTATTTTGATGATATTACCGTTTAAGATGATCTTCTATATGTACTCACATACATCCTCATCAACAGAGATATAACAGAGTTTCCACCATGTAGCCGTTATTCTCTTTGCTGTATCTCTTGTTTCTTTTTCTTCATAATAAAAACATTATCATGTGTTAATTATCAATATCACTTTTGGGTATTATGTTTTGTATCTTGATACCTTGTTTATTACTCTTGAATCAGATCGTTTAGCTTGATTATATATGAGTTTAGTATTATATATGTTTTTATATCTATTATTTACATCTATCACTTAGATTTTATTACGCGGCCACCACTGCCGCATTGGGCGAGTACCGTGTTAATCTATACTACTATATAAAGATTATACATCCTTGTTGAAAGTTAAAAAATTGAGAGATGCAAAATGACCATTATATGCTTATTAAATTAATTTACATCAGTCTCTTATCTTTTAAAATATATCTATCATCCATTTAGATCAGTTACTAAAATATCAATTACCACAACCACTAGCCGCCGCCGCCATCACCACTCGCCGCTTACACCACCAGACTGGGGTTGCGGTCACCAATACCGCATTATGCGGGTACTGTGTTAATCTTTACTTTTAAGGATACAAACCAAACATATAAAACAGACTTTTTATTTTCTTTTTTTTTACATGTTTTTTCATTTTGAAACCAACTCGAAAGTACACTGTTAATAACTCATTATCCTTGCACCAAAACCTTCAAAACAAACATGTCATACCCATTCAATTATTATTAACATATACTTTATCTTTTTCTAGCGGATAAATAATTGAAATCGTACTGAAAACCACTTTTTTAAAAAGAAAAAAAGATTATTCCAAACCTACCTTCTTATCACATTCCTTCAAAAGCTAACAAAATAATCTCGTTTATCGTTATCCATTGGATCCATTATTTTATCTTTCACTGTTTCAATCAATCACCCCCTTTTGTGTAACGGAATTTGAGGACGTCACCCTCATGACCTATGAATCCCCCCACTAAAAAAACATAACACACCAATAAGATGAAGAATCTTCTAGAATAAGATACTACCTTAAACAGTTGACTTCCCATTGACGATCAAAGTCTGACTCACTCACTCCCTCCCTCCCTCCCTCAATATATATATATACAGTCACTTACAATACAATTATATGTATATGTATACATACATATAAAAAAATCTTCAGGATCCGTTACACCGATCTTTCATTTATTTACCCGGTATATCTATCTATATCTATCTTTCATTCACTTTTTATTTTCTCACTATCTGCATTTTGTTACCGATCGATCATTTACTAAAATTGTGGTAACTTTAATTTTGCCAGATTTTTACTCAGTCTTGTAGTGTTATTATCTTTTTGATTTATTAATGTTAATGCGGGTAATTCGATAGAAAAGGGTTATGAGTTACAACTTTTAGTCGTCATATTTGTTTATATTTATCTATATTGAGGTCTCAAAGATTATTTACTGATCACTGTGAATTCTAGTTAATCAATTAATTTTCACATCATATTATGATGCCTTGTTTTTGTAATAGTTGTAATAATAATTTCGCTTTAGAGACACGGCCTAGACTTTCTCTATTTTTTTTAAAAAAAATTTATATTATAAAAAAGGTTCAGGGCGGATTGGGTGGTATCTCGAGCGGCAGTGGCGGCTGATGAGATAGCGGTGGTGGCAATTGGCAGGCTGAGGTAAAGGCGGTGGGAGAATGACGGGGCAGAGGTAGTGGCAGTGGCGGCCGGTTGTGGTGGTGTAAAATGTGGTGATCAGTAATATTTTTATGCATTGTCAAAAGTGTGATTATATTAGTGTTACTTAATTATTAGTTGGGACTTTTATTACTTAGTGTAAATCATGTACAAAAATGGTAA
This sequence comes from Erigeron breviscapus, assembly GCA_034093135.1. Classification (NCBI taxonomy): domain Eukaryota; kingdom Viridiplantae; phylum Streptophyta; class Magnoliopsida; order Asterales; family Asteraceae; genus Erigeron; species Erigeron breviscapus. The sequence goes on along the minus strand of CM067167.1, from coordinate 222,118,605 downwards.
AACAGGCGTTGTATATGGTTTTGTTTGCGGTTGGGCTGCTAGAAAATATGTTCTTTTTTTTGGCCAGTGATGTGGTATCTTGATATGAGGAATGTATAATTTCAATTATGGCTTGAAAAGAACCATGCTTCTACATGACCATAAAATTGAATATTCAATATTGCTTAAAAGCAATGACATTTATCCTTATTTGGATCAATTTTGTTACCTGATTAGAAAATTTTCCTTATTTGGACAAATTTTGTTTCTCAATCTTAGTTTCAACTTTTTGGGTAACATTGATTTTCCAATATAGTAATAAAAACCAGAAATTTATAAAAACCAAACTGATACAAGGTTACTTGCTTAAATGGCATTGAATTTGTCTTTTTTATTATCATTTAAGATGTGTGATTTTTTGGTGTAGTTTTTTTCTGATTAGATGTTGTATTATGTGAAAGTGCAGTTGTAAAAAAATCCGTTAGATGGGCAAGACAGTTGACGTGTCAGGATTCCCGACTTTAGTATCTGCGGATATGGTCAAAACATGGCTGGAGATATATACTGGTGTAGCGAGTATTGAGGCTATAGAGGTGAAACAAAAAAACGGAGGCTCAAGAGCGTATGCAAGAGTCCAATTTAAAAGCAGTGCCAAAGCTGAACACATAGTATACCTGGCTAGTATTAAGCGATTATGGTATAGTTCGTCTTATTTGAAGGTTTTTCCAAAGGATATGGACCTTGTACAGAAGCCTAGGCAGTCTGCACTTGACTTGGAGGGTGTAACTCTTCATTTTGGTTGCCAGGTGTCGAAGGAAATTTTGTCAGTGCTCTGTACAATGAGAAATGCATCAGTGAAGTTTGGATTTGGGTTAAGGAAAATATACTTTGGTGTTTCGGAACTTGATACTAGTTACAAGCTGCAACTGTCATATGAGAATATCTGGCAAGTTCAGCTACATCGTCCACGAGGTGTTTCCACAAGTTTTCTTGTGATCCAGGTTAGTTTGACTTAGCTCGTATCGTTTAATTGTTTTGGGTGAAAGAATAATATCATAGTTCGCAAATCCTAGTAGTTAGAATATTCATAACTTGCCTTGTGCGGCCCTTGTAATGTTATACTATGAAGTATATGACATTGTATCCACATTTTTTACTGTCTGGAAGACCTTTGTTCCCACTTACCACACCTAAAATGTAGATTGGAAGATGTCTTGAAGAAAACATTGTGTTTGTAAATATCTGATACACAGATAATCTTAAATAGTTCACATTCAGTTACAAGTTGGTAATCAACTGTTGTATTACTTTTATCATTTGGGTTAAAACCAATTTTTTTTCTTTAATTTACCATGGATCGGTGAATATCATGTAAGCACTTTAACACTTATGTAATTTCAACACTCTTAAACAAAGAGTCATAAGCTTTTTTTCTTGAATCGGAAAGGCAAAGAGTTACACCTAACAACATTATACAGATTTCAAGTTCCATTATGACAATTGTGATGCACATCACATCTGGATGTAAATTCTGTATTAATACATTTAATTACTAAATCAGACTGCCTTTTATTTTGCAGTTACTTGGCGCGCCTCGAATCTATAAGAAAGTTGAAAACAACGTATATAACTTTTACGAGGATATTCCTGATGATCAGTGGGTTAGGACTACTGACTTTACCCCAACTTTCTCGATCGGGCAATCTTCTCACTTATGTTTGGAACTTTCGCATGATGTTGACGATTTGAATTTTGCTCGTTACTTTCCGTATATTGAAGAAAGTAAACTTCCATTCAGATTGGTAATTGGTCATAGTTTTTCTCAGAATCTGGATTTAGTTCCGATAGTGGGTCCCGCCCGAGGTTTTTATCTTCCATATAATATAGTATTCAAGATTTGTTCCTTGGTTCAGCATGGTTGCATACCTGGACCCGTACTTAATGATAGCTTCTTTGAGTTACTGGATCCTCAAAGAAGAAACATTGCATCTATTGAATATGTTCTGGAGAAACTGTATTATTTAAAAGAATGTTGTTATGATCCAGTCAGGTGGATAACTGAGGAATACAGAAAACAGAACAGGCTAAGATCTCCTGCAATCTCATTAGACGGTGGTCTTGTATATGTGAGACGGGCTCAAATCACACCATCGAAAGTGTATTTCTGTGGGCCAGAGATCAATGTTTCCAATCGGGTATTACGCCATTATGCAGAGCATATTGATAGTTTTCTTCGTGTATCATTTCTCGACGAGGAACTGGAGAAACTTTATTCGACAGATTTATCCCCACGTGTAATTGGTGAAAGAAAAACTGCCATTTATAGGAGGATTCTGTCAGTTCTCAGAGATGGCATAGTTATTGGCAATAAAAAGTTCGAATTTCTTGCTTTCTCGTCAAGTCAGTTACGAGATAATTCTGCTTGGATGTTTGCTTCAACTGGTAGAGTCAATGCTTCTACTATCAGGGAATGGATGGGTGACTTCAGTAGCATTAAAAACGTTGCTAAATATGCTGCTAGGCTAGGTCAATCTTTTGGCTCGTCAAAGGAAAGTTTGAGTGTTGCGCGCTATGAAGTTGAACGGATCCCGGATGTAGAAACTGTATTATCTGGTACTAAATATGTTTTTTCTGATGGAATCGGGAAAATATCTGCTGATTTTGCTAGGAGAGTTGCCAATAAATGTGGTTATGATTATATTCCATCTGCCTTCCAAATTCGATACGGTGGGTACAAAGGTGTTGTGGCAGTAGATCCAACCTCGTCAATGAAGTTATCATTGAGAACGAGCATGTGTAAGTTTGAATCGGATAACACAAAGCTGGATATTCTTGCAATTAGCAAGTATCAGCCTTGCTATATGAATCGCCAGCTCATCACGCTTCTTTCTACCCTCGGGGTTCAAGATCATGTCTTTGAGAAGAAGCAAAAAGAAGCAGTAGACCTACTAGATGCCATATTAACGGAGCCAGTGAAGGCAGAAGAGGCATTAGATTTAATGTCACCCGGAGAGAATACCAATATTATGAAGGAAATGCTTTTGTGTGGCTATAAACCTAATGCTGAACCATTTCTTTCTATGATGCTGCAAGTATTTCGTGCAACCAAATTACTTGAATTGCGCACTAAAACAAGAATCTTTGTTCCTAAGGGAAGAGCAATGATGGGATGCCTGGATGAAACCCGGACACTCAATTATGGTGAGGTTTTTGTGAAATATTCTGGTGCAGCAAGAAGGCCATTGTGTGATGATCACAGCGGAACTGGCTTGACAAATAGCAAAATTGTCGTTGGGAAAGTGGTGGTTGCAAAAAACCCGTGTTTGCATCCTGGTGATGTACGTGTCTTGAAGGCTGTTGATGTTCCAGCATTACATCATATGGTAGATTGTGTCGTTTTTCCTCAAAAAGGACCAAGGTAAACTGCTGATTTGTTATTTGATATTGTATTATCTTTCAGTGAACCGTTAAGTTTTTTTTATTTACTGCTTTTTGGAACTCACTCTGGTGATATTCTGTGATTATTATCAGCTTTATTTGGGCTTACAAATATTTACTTGAACTATTTGTGATAACTATAGGCCTCATCCAAACGAATGCTCAGGTAGTGATTTGGATGGCGATATTTACTTTGTTTGCTGGGATCCTGATCTAATTCCATCTAAGCAAATTGAGCCAATGGACTATACCCCAGCACCAAGTACACAACTGGATCATAATGTGACTATCGAGGTACAGATTCTTTACTATATCTCCCGTGGCTCTCTAATATCCATGCTTGTTTCCTTTATCTATTAGTCTTGCTCTGTTTCTTGCCCTTGTTTCTATTTACTCTGGTTGATAATAGCTGTTAACTTGTCAAAGCCTACTGTTTTTAAATGAACAAGTTGGGTCAACTTCAGCCTTTTGTTGATCATTTGGGTTTGTATGGTAAAAAAAAACACATCCAAAAGGTCAAAAGGTGCTCAGTCGATTTCCGGTCAAATTGCAGAGGGGAAAACCCAGATAAGTGGCCGCTAACATTTTTTGAAATTTTTTTCTGGCGATTTAGGAGAGTTTGTAAGCAAGGGCAGCCCAACATGTTTTTTTAGTAAACTGTCTAAGATACCTTACATGGTTACATCTTACTTATTTTTTCTTTAAAGCTAATATAAATAACTTGGACGCTCATAAGTACTGTTGATGGACACAAACCTACATGATTTTTGGGCTTGGACCACAGTTAAGAAATAGACATAGCCCATGTTCGTTTACTTGGCTTTACCCTCATGCCTCGTACACGAATGGTTAAAGTGTGTAGCGTATTTCAGTTTTGTTCAAGTAACTTGTTATTTTGTCCTATTTGTGTAATAAACCAGCTGAATCTGGTTGCTGCCACATACAATAAACATTGTGCATAGTTTGTTACATACGTTGTACATTTTTTTGGTACATAGTTTCTCACATTTTGGGACCCTGATCCCAAGGGTTTGATTCAACAAAATCTGATTGGTAACCGGCTAACTATTCAGCCGGTAATCCGTTACACAAATTGGAAAAAGTAACAAGTTACTTACATGTAATGAACAAAATTGAAGTACGCCAAACACTATCACCGCTCGTGCATAGTTGATTACATTCTGGAGTACTAATCCTTTACATATATCTAAATAGCTTTTGAAATATTACCACCTATGATATTACGAGTATTTACCAACTATATTACCTACATTGGACGAATATGTAAGTGGATTGCTATTTGATGGAAACCCTAATGGTTTTGACTTTTGACCTAGAAGATTGCTTGCGTTGTTAGGCTGCTACTTTTTATGCTACAATTATTATTTTTAGGCAACAATTAGCGATTTGAAAGTTACATTTGATGTAACGCTAATTACGATATGATTAAGGAAGTGAAAGGAATTGGTTAGCCAACTCGACCAGACTGGAGCCCATTTGAATTAGTTATTAAAATGACCCATTAGAATTGTTGTTAAAATGGCCCATTTAATTGGCTCATAAATTGGCCTATATGAATCATAATGGCCCATTTTGTCCCGGACCATTTCCAGTCAGTTACCCAAGTCGCCCATTTACCAGCTGTACCTTTTCACTTAGTTTTATATCAGAAAATTTGGAACAAGTGCTTGGCTTTCTCGGAGTAAAAATGTTGGAATTTCTGTCTTGTCTACTTCAGGAAGTTGAGGAGTATTTCACGAACTATATTGTCAACGACAGTTTAGGAATCATAGCAAATGCCCACACAGTCTTTGCAGACCGTGAACCCCAAAAAGCAATGGCCGACCCTTGTGTAGAGCTTGCAGTGCTCTTCTCAACTGCTGTTGACTTTCCAAAAACTGGAGTTCCGGCTGAAATTCCTGCTCACCTGCGTGTTAAGGAGTATCCAGATTTCATGGAAAAACCCGACAAAACAACATATGAATCACGAAATGTAATCGGGAAGCTCTTTCGAGAGGTGAAACACATTGCACCCAACAACAGCCCAGTCAACCCCTTTACACTTGAGGTGGCAAGGGCGACGTATGATGTTGACATGGAAGTGGATGGCTTTATGGATTATGTTGATGAAGCGTTTGACTTCAAAGAAGAATACGATGACAAACTTGGTAATTTAATGGAATATTATGGTATCAAAACAGAGGCTGAACTTTTAAGTGGCAGCATTATGAAAATGTCTAGATCCTTTGATAGAAGAAATGATGCTGAAGCGGTTGGGTTAGCTGTGAAGTCGTTAAGGAAGGAAGCCAGGAACTGGTTCAAAAAGGGTAGAGAAGATATGGATGTTGCAGATGATGATGTTCATGCCAAAGCATCGGCATGGTATCACGTCACGTATCATCCGAGTTATTGGGGTCAGTACAATCAGGACATGAAACGTCATCACTTTCTAAGTTTCCCATGGTGCGTTTATGACAAGTTAATTGAAATCAAGAAACGCAAAGCGGTTCTCAGAAGGTATGTTGATTCTGACTGGCTTCAAAGGCAGTTCAGCACAGCACTGAATGTGCTGTGAATACAAGTTCTTGGATTTATCACACAGTACTTTTGGACTAGGTTTAAGTGTTTAACATGTATGTATTGTTTATTGTTGGATTGTGTTGCTTAAGTTTGGACGTTTGGTTTTAATGTGAAAATTGTCTTTGTTGATCATTGCATATTTAAAAGGTAGATGTACATGTTATGTAGCGGTTAATATAAACATTTATTTTGATACAGAAGAAACTATCATCGATCTTGTATCAGAATTCAAAAGTACTTCATACATTCCACTAAGAACCTGTTCTCGTCGGAACAGAATCTAGTTTCCAAGATGACTTTTGTCAACAAGTCTAAATTAACTTTTGGAACATGATTATTGTGACAAAATCCATCTATCGACATATTCGTGTTGTCGATGTAAAAGGGTCCTTAGACAAGACCAAATAGGCCTAGACGTAGGAAAAGTTCAAAGTCCCTGAATGATTTATATCAGATGTTTAGGTTAAAACAAGTAGGTCAATATCATTGGGTCAATTAGTTGAACCATGACAATACGTTATATCCTTATTCAATTATTTTGTTTAGTTTTCAATTCATTCACACTATAAGTACAGTGCTCCATAATGTGAATGCAACCATTTATAGATAGATACCCATGCTCTTGTGTTATGATGGATATTCTCAATCGCAATTGTGTGTCTTGTTTAATTTAGAGTGTAAACAAATTAAATGTACAATTTAGTTGTAACTATATTCGCTTATACATTTATCTTTTTATTTGGTTTTATAAAAAAGGTTTGATATCTTTGGACCCAACAATTCCCTCTCATTTGCTAAAAAGTTGTTTTTTCTTTATCAACGCCCTACAAATTTATATATTAACTGTCATGTGTAACAAAATGTCGTTTATATATTAACTGTCATGTGTAACAAAATCTTACGACATGCAATAAAAATACTCCCATATAAGTTTTATCGCCTTACAAGTAATAACAAAATGGATCATCACAACCTACCAAAAAAATTAAAATCTATCCAGTCTCCCCATGCTTAAAAGTTGTTAATTTGGGTTAAATTAATAATAGGCCTAAAATATAAAATTGCTCCTGTGTTTTTTTTCTTAGATGTTCGTTAAAAAAACTTATAAAATAAACCTCATGGTGATTATAGATTATGATATTAATGACTGAAGAATAAGATAGGTCAAAATGCCCCGGCTACCCTCCATTTTCATACAATATACCATTCGAAACTCTCATGTAAGTATCAAAAACAAATGGTGTGTGTGAGAGAGAAAATATAGAGAGAGAATACGAGGAAGGAAAAGAAGAAAAATGGGAAGAGGTCAGCCATAAGAGGAAACAAGCCGGAACAAAGACCAACGGCCACCATCGGGAAGGACTGGTCAAGTTCTATGTAACCAACATACCCGATGGCTGTCGACCTTGGGACTTGGGATCTGCACTAGGGGAGTATGGAGACATCGCTGGGGTCTACATCGCAAGAAAGAGGAACAAGGATGGAGACAAGTTCGGGTTTGTCTCCTTCAAACGGGTCAGAGATAGGAAGGAACTCAAAAAAAGGTTAAAAAACGCAAAGGTGGGGAGGTTCAACGTAAACATAAAAATTGCCAGATTCGCTGCGGAAAACGATTTTGAAGATGGCAGAAAGGAAACAGATGAGAGGTGGAAGACGGGAGAGAGGAGGCTGAAGAATAACTTTGTGAAGCCGGTGAGAAGTATGCCGCCGAGTGGTCCTGCTTGGGTGAGCAATGGTATGTCGTTCAGAGATGTTTGTGCCGGAATAAAAGAAGGGGGAAAAAAAGAGAAAGTGGTGATGGTTAAGACGAACATAACGGCGTTCTCTCACTTACACGAGAGGGCGTTGGTGGTCAGGTACAGGGATCTGGAGACACTATGTGCTATCAAAACCCTACTGAACAAGACTGTATGTCCAAAGATTGGTGTGGCATTCCTAGGGGGGATGAGTTATCTTCTTTCTTTTGACAGTAAAAAGGAAGCGGGTGATTTTATCTACAAGAAAGACATATGGAGAAAATGGTTCACTAAGGTGGATACTTGGAGGGGACAGATCCTACCATTCGAAAGAATAGCCTGGTTATCTATCACTGGGGTTCCATTACACTTGACGTTATCGGAGGTGATGCAGCAGATTGGTAACGACTTAGGGAAGGTGATTGCACCTCCAAATATAAATGACAACGATTTCAACCTATCCAGGTTCACCATTGGAGTCTTGGCAGGTGAAGGGGGTTTAATCTGTCTCTCAAGGACCATAAAGCGGAACGATAAAACATTTAGAATCTGGATATCGGAAGTAAACTTGGATTGGTGCCCTAGTCAGAAGGAGGGGGAGAAGAGGGGTGATACAGAGCCAAAAGCAGCGGTGCCGGAACCTTTTTCCGGTGAGAAACAGGGGGAAGATGGTAATGCGCAGCCGGAAAGTCGAGAAGTCAGTAAGGGTGGTATGCATGGGAACTCGGAGGATGTTTTGGGGCATGAAAAGGTCTTTTCGTTTCCCATGCAGAACAATAATAAGGAGGGACCCACAATATCTCTTCTGTCCACAGCACCACCGAAATTAATTTCCATGTCTGCTAAAGGGAATTTAAATAATTATAAAGGAAAAAAAGGAAAAAAAGAGGAAAATAAAGACAAGTGGGCAGGGGATCTAATTTGGGCCAATATTATGAGTGATAATAATATAAGGCCCAAAAAGAGGCCAAGGGAGGAAATTGAGGTTGGGCTTGTGGAGGAACTGGGTCATAATAATTTTAACAAAATATCTACCAAGGAATTACAACACAAAAGAACGGAGTACCCAGTTGACCAGACATGTCCAGACAAGGGTGATCTAGGTCAAGGCGTTGTGGGGGTGGATCAAGAGATGGGGGTAGAAGACGATCTGATGGAGGCCGATCCTGATAGGTCAAATGAAGCTGCTGTCCCAGATACTCCGATTGAAAAAGAAGTTGAAGAAACATTGGAGGTGGGAGACACTGTATGGGTCGATTTACATGGAGCTAAAGCAAAGGTTGTGGAGACTATCATCAAAGAAGGTAACAATGTGGTTTATCAATGAATTGTTTGTCGATCAATATTAGGGGTATGGGGGTAGTAGGTAAAGCATATTGGATTAAGGAAATAAAAAATAAGGAAGGGATTTCTTTCATTTCGATTCAAGAAACAAAAAAGGCCATAAGTAATGAGGCTGATATTAAGAAATATTGGGGAAATTCGAATATGGATTGGGAGGAGGTCAAATCCTCTGGCCGATCTGGGGGTCTGATATGTATTTGGGATAAGGGTAAATTTAAGAAAGATGGTTGTTTCAAAGAGTCCAATTATCTAATAGTGAAAGGGAACATTAAAGGTTGCAATGAGATGGTATATTTGTCTAATATATATGCCCCGCAAAAATTACAGGACAAGAAAAGGTTATGGGAGAAATTAACAGAAATCAAAAACTTGGAAGGAGGGTTGTGGATATTAATGGGGGATTTCAATGCTGTTAGAATTCCTGAAGATAGAAAGGGTTCTACTTTCAATCCGGCCTGTGCTAGAGCTTTTAATGAGTTCATACATGAGGCTAGTTTGGAAGAGTACGAGATGAAAGGGAATAGATACACGTTTATGAAGGAGGACTGTGGTAGAAGAAAACTAAGTAAGATCGATAGATTCTTGGTGGGGTCTGAAGTCTTGGATAGGTGGCCCCTCGCGTGCCTTAGGGCACTGCCCCGTCTCCTCTTTGACCACAATCCTATCACTTTAGTGTTCAAAGAAGTAGACTTTGGACCGAAACCATTTCGGTTCTTTAACTTTTGGCTGGAAAGTAATGAAATTGATGAAGTGGTGACCAATGCCATGGAGTCATTCGAGTTTTATGGGAGAGCCGACACTAGGCTCATGTTAAAGTTGAAACATGTCAAAGAGCATATAAAGGAATGGAGGAACAAAACTCGCAGCTCTGAGATGGAAGAAATGGAAAAGTGCAAAAATGAGATGGAAGAATTAGATTTTATTATGGAGGAAAAGGAACTAAATGATGAAGAAAATTGGATAAGAGAGGAGTGCCTAAGGAGAATCAACGAGATGAATAGGTCAAAGGCAATGGACCTAAAACAAAAGTCAAGAATCAAGTGGGCAGTCGACGGGGACGAAAACTCCAAACTGTTCCACGGTTATATTAACAGAAGGAAATCGTCAAACGCCATACAGGGCCTCATGATAAATGGGGAATGGACTGAGAAACCGAAAACAGTTAAAAAGCACATTCTCAGGTTTCAATTTTAAGTTCATCAAACGATATTGGAGCCTTTGGGAAGCAGATTTCAATGAGCTGCTCAATGAATTCCATAACACCGGAAGTATAAGTAGGGGTTGTGGTAGCTCATTTATAACCCTTGTTCCTAAAGTCACGGATCCAAGGGACTTAAACGAATATCGCCCTATTAATCTGGTGGGGATTATCAACAAAGCTATATCGAAGGTACTTGCTAACAGACTGAAAAAGGTATTGGGGTCGATAATTTCTACCGACCAAACGGCATTTCTTGGTGGGAGAAGCATAATAGATGGGCCACTGATCTTGAATGAAGCTCTCTCTTGGGCTAAAAAAAAGGAGAAAAAATTGTTTGCCTTCAAGATTGATTTCGCCAAGGCATACGACAACGTTAATTGGAAGTTCCTAATCTCCATTATGGAACGAATGGGATTTTCGACATTATGGTGTAAATGGGTTTTTGGTATTCTTAGCTCTGCACGTTCTGCTGTTCTTGTAAACGGCTCCCCAACTTTTGAATTTCAATGTCAAAAAGGGATGAGACAGGGGGACCCATTAGCTCCGTTTCTTTTCACGATAGTTATGGAGGCACTGTCTGTCATGATTAAGAGTGCACTGACTGCTAGGAAGCTCAAGGGGATCGAATTGGGGGATGGGTGTCCAGTTCTATCCCACATGCTCTATGCAGACGATTGTATTATTCTGGGGGATTGGTCTCACAACAACCTGATTTATGTGACTAAGTTGCTCAGAGTATTCAATATGTGCTCGGGTTTGAAGATACACCTTGGAAAGTCGACTTTATTTGGGATTGGAGTTAATAACCCAGAGGTCGCTGAGATGGCTGGTCGTATCAATTGTACTAATGTCACGCTGCCTTTTTTACATCTCGGCATTTGGATCGGGGCAAACATGAATAAGATTTCGAGTTGGAATTTTCTTTTTGACATCTTCGAGTCTCGCCTGGCTAGATGGAAGGCGGCTAATCTCTCCATGGCAGGCAGAATTACTTTAATAAAATTTGTCATGGAAAGCCTCCCCACTTATTATTTTTCTATTTTCAAGGTTCCTTTGACGGTGATTGAGGGGTTGGAGGCACGTATAAGAAAGTTCTTATGGGGAGGTGCAGGAACTGAAAAAAGATCCATTGGGTAGCTTGGGATAGAGTGGCTTCGCCCATTGAGATGGGTGGGCTTGGGCTTAATAGATTACGGGATGTTAATGTGGCTCTTTTGTCTAAATGGATGTGGCGTTTCAAAACCGATCAGGACAGTTTATGGAGGAAAGTCATAAACACTTTACACGATACTAAACGAGGCTGGAACTTTATCCCTGTTAATAAATACCTGCCGGGGGTTTGGAGGAATATTGTCAAATGTGTCGAGGCGGTGAAGGTGGGGGGTGTGGGCATAAACAACCTGTTAAAAGGGGATATCGGAACGGAAATGACACAAGATTCTGGCTGGACAATTGGATCTGTAACGTCCCTCTCAAAGACAAATTCCCTTGTCTCTTTAAACTTGAAAAAGAAAAGAAGGCTATGGCGGGGGAAAGATTTAATCATGAAGCTGGAAATTTTAGTGGAAGTTGGAACTGGATAAGATGCCCAAGCTCGAGTGAAGAAACTGGTGAATTGGAGGAGCTCTCCTCTGTTCTTAATGGGGTAGGGATACACGACAGGCGCGACAAATGGGAATGGCAAGGTGGGAAAGACAAAGTCTTCTCGGTTAGAAACGTGAAGGATTTTTTGTTAAGTGGCAATGACTATAGCAGCAGATACATTGTTAAGTGGTCTAAGTGGGCGCCTAAAAAATGTAATTTTTTTGTATGGAGGGCTGCGATGGATCGTATTCCGACCAAGGCGGCTTTGTCGATGCGTAACTGTTGGAATGGGGATTTATCCTGTGTTCTTTGTGGGGAAGGGCAAGAAACCACGACCCATCTGTTTTGTGAGTGTGGGATCGCTGCAAGTATTTGGCAATTTATAAGTGAGTGGAGCAGTTCTACTCCTTTCTTCGTCTTCGATATCAAGGACATCCTCGAGATACACGAGCAAAAAGGGAGAAGCAAGGTGGAGATATCGGCTCTGAAAGGCATTATCATGATTAGTTGTTGGTGTATTTGGAAAGCGAGGAACGAAAGAATCTTTCACAATGTGGAAGTTAGAACCAACGGGATTATTCACAACATTAAGACGCTAGGATTTCTTTGGTTCAGAAATAGAGCTAAAAGTAGGAATATTTCTTGGGAAGATTGGTGTAATTTCAAATTGATGTAAATTGTTTGTAAATATTGGCCGCCGGCGTTTTTGCCGGGGTGAGTTACTTTTCAAAAAAGAAAAGAAAAGGAAGGAATGATATAATAGACACTATACCCAAGTCAATATTTGAGGGTCATTTAAATGAATACATATTTCATATTTGAACCAACTTTGTCATCCCAAAATTACATACTCGTATTTTATTTGGTATGCACTTTTATAAATCTGTAATAGTAAATTATACTATGGAATGAAGACTTGGTAACCATTAACTTTTTATATAATAAATTTTTTTACCACTGTATATGAGATTAATTATAAGTAAATTATACTATGGAATGAGTCCTTCTTTTATATTGTAATTGTAATGTTTTGTATTATGCTCCGACTTCTTGCCGGAGCATTATTTATATAATATTAAAGCTGTTCAAAAAAAAAAAAGTAACCTTAATGATACTTAACTTATAAGAAATAATCTATAAATTGTTGGAACAAATTCGTAAAAAGTTATAGATAGTGTATACATTGATGTGAATTTTATAACATCGGGTACACGTTTTGAACTTTGTAACGATGATTATAAAGTTTATATTACGTTAACTTAAGAATTTTTAGCTATCATAAACTTGAAGTATATTTGGGAAGTGATGATTATAGCAAGTTAGCAAGTGTTGGTAACCTAACTACTTATAAAGTCTTCAGATATCCAAAGATGATCAAGGACTTATTTACATGTGTAAATAATTAACCCTTATATATGTACTTGTAATTGTAATAAATTAAGCTAACGTCAACAATGTCCATAAGGGATGATGAGATGGCGAATGTACTCGAAACGCGTCTAATAAGAAAAAAGAATTGGAATCCTTTATCTACTTAAGTAAGTGCAATATATGTTAACATCACGTATACAAACCAGATTTGAGTGATTTTGGATTTTTTATAAACCTGAAGGCATTTGATTTGTATTCGTTGTTAGAGTTGTTGACTTGTTGTACTACTGCATATGTTATAAGCTATGGTCTAAGAATGGGTCGAGTGAAGCGACTCATCGAGATGTACATCTATATCTATATACGAGCATGGTACCCGCGCAATGCGACGGTGGTGGCGGGGACGGCGGTCTAGTGGTGTCGGTGATGGTATTATTGGTGGTGGCGGCGGTGTCAAGTGGTGTAGGTTGATATAAAGGGCTTAAAGTGTTAATTATTAAAATAAGGGTTTAGGGTGTAAATTAATTCATTAAGGGCAAATTTGGTAATTTATAAAACTCTTTCCATAGTGGGTGTTTATTAAGGGCAATTTAATACTTTCGTATGTAACATTTGAGTAACACTTTCTATTTGTAGGGGGTGAATAATTTTTATAAAGGAGTACGAGCATGGTACCCGCGCAATGCGCGGCGGTGGTGGGGAAGGCGGTCTAGTGGTGTCGGTGATGGTACTATTGGTGGTGGTGGCGGTGTCAAGTGGTATAGGTTGATATAATTGTGATAATGAAATTTTTTAAAGATAAAGGCTTAAAGTGTTAATTATTAAAATAAAGGCTTAAAGTGTAAATTAATTCATTAAGGGCAAATTTGGTATTTTATAAAAACTATTTCCATAGTGGGTGTTTATTAAGGTAATTTAGTAATTCCGTATGTAACTATTGTGTAACTATTTCTAAAAATGGGGGGTGTGATAATTTTTATAAAAGAGTACGAGCATGGTACCCGCGCAATGCTGCGGCGGTGGTGGGGAAGGCGGTCTAGTGGTGTCGGTGATGGTACTATTGGTGGTGGTGGCGGTGTCAAGTGGTGTAGGTTGATATAATTGTGATAATGAAATTTTTTAAAAGATAAAGGCTTAAAGTGTTAATTATTAAAATAAAGGCTTAAAGTGTAAATTAATTCATTAAGGGCAAATTTGGTATTTTATAAAAACTATTTCCATAGTGGGTGTTTATTAAAGGTAATTTAGTAATTCCGTATGTAACTATTGTGTAACTATTTCTAAAAATGGGGGGTGTGATAATTTTTATAAAAGAGTACGAGCATGGTACCCGCGCAATGCGCGGCGGTGGTGGGGAAGGCGGTCTAGTGGTGTCGGTGATGGTACTATTGGTGGTGGTGGCGGTGTCAAGTGGTGTAGGTTGGTGTAATTGTGATAGTGGAAATTTTTAAAAGACAAGGTGTTAAAGTGTTAATTATTAAAATAAAGGTTTAAAGTGTAAATTAATTCATTAAGGACAAATTTGGTATTTTATAAAACTCTTTTCATAGTGGGTGTTTATTAAGGCTAATTTAGTAATTTCGTATGTAACAATTGTGTAATTATTTCTAAAAATGGGGGTGTGATAATTTTTATAAAGGAATATAGATAGATAGATATAGAATATTATACAACCAATTTTCCTTCTCAATTCTAAGTCTACTAATTATACATAGAATCATTTGAAACATGATTAAGTCTATCAAAAGACTTGTCGAAGTCCTCACATAAGGGTCGTGACTTCCTGGGGCCTTTTAATTCCACTACTTTGCTAAAATTCGCTTGATGTTAATGGGTAAAGAAATATAAAGAACAAAATGAATTGAATTTTATGACTTTGTCTTTGTTTGGTTAAGGTAAATATATTTGGATGGAGTAGACTTGATAGATAATCAAGATATCTTCAACCGTTTTCTATATCTATAATCTATAACTACTTATAAAGCAAACTAGGTATTCTATTTTTAAATCTCTTAATCTCTTAAAACATTTATAGCATACATTTTTTATTTACTAAATTACCTTCATTAACTCCTTAAATCACATGAATTATTTTACATCAATTATCTATCTTACTCGCCTCCGTTGCCACTACAAGTCGCCACCGCCACCACCAACACGACGCCCCTACACCGCCGCATTGCGCGGGTATTCGTCTAGTCCCTTATAAAACAAACCGGTCTTCTTATTTTGGGAAATTCAACACTTTTTCAATATTCCCAAACTACCCCTAAATAACCCTAACAAATATATTTAAAATGGTTAATTTTTGCACCTTATTATTTTTTGCATCTAATCCTCGACTTATATTTAGAATGATAACCATGGTTAGATACCTCATCGCTGTATCTCATAAAAGTAACCGATACGGCATCTCACGCGTTATAAACTGTTACCGCTGCAATGCGCGGGCACCCTTCTAGTATATTGAAATCAATTTTAAAATTGTCACGTCAGCTTTCATACAAACTTTTCACATTTAACGTTTTACCTCCAATTATTCATAATGAAATTAACTTTAGATCCCAACTAAATTCTTAATAATAATAATAATAATAATAATAATAATAATAATAATAATAATAATAATAATAAATAATAATAATATATTATATAAAAGATAATAATAATAATAATAATAATAATAATAATAATAATAATTAATAATAATAATAATAAAAAGATAAATCCAATATGACGAACTCACCAATGCAAAGGACTTCACCTTGCTCCTTCTCCTTGCATTTCATGCCAACCAAATGTTATGTGGGGGACAGGATTTAGGCTGAAGAACGTTTATGAAATTGAAGAAGGGCTGTTCGTTTGGGTATTGAATCTGAACAACTTGACAATTTGCAGGCTGCATTAGCTCAGGTTCGTTTAAATGAAGATAACGATTCGTGGGCATGGAATCTGCAAGGTTCTCAAGAGTTTGCTGTTCGGTATCTTCGACGCTTCATAGACCTACAGATCTTGCCTACTACTGATTCTACTTTTTTGTGGTGTAAATACGTCCCTAAGAAAGTAAACATCTTTGTGTGGCGCTTATTTAGGGATCGGATCCCTACTCGGTTTAATCTAAGCTCGCGAGGAGTTCGTATTCTTTCACATGGTTGCCCGTTTTGACTGATTGGGGTAGACACAATGTCCCACTTGTTTGCTGATTGCAGTTTTGTTCAGGAGCTTAGGCTTTACCTGAACTCCTGGTTGCAGCTCAATATCCCTTAAAATTTACCAGTTGACATTGAGCCTTGGATTGCTTCCCTTACTATGTCACCAAGTGCTAAAAAGACATGGTGAGAGCTATTTGTTTTGTATGGTGGTGGTCGATTTAGAAACACCGGAATAATGTGTTCTTCAAATCGACTAGACCAAGCGTGTATGAGGTGTTCACTTCCATTGTGTCGTTATCTTTTCTTTGGATGTCTAAACGCTGTAAGTTTTTTAATTTTTCGTGGTCCACTTGGATTATTAGTCCAAGTCTTTTGTTGTATCCTTCGGTACCTTGCCGAATGTTTCTCTTTATTATTAATAAACTTTGGATGTTTAAAAAAAAATAAAATTGTAATGGTGTTCATGGCAGGGTTCGACACGAAACACCTTTCACCTTCTATCATATTGACCATCAGAAATGATCCATAACTAAATCGAGAGGGTCTAATGACCCAACATTATAATATCTAGAGAGTAATATGGCTGGCATCGAATGAGTTTTACGGAGTATTTGAGAAACTTATTATGTTAGAGGCTTATAGAATCAATTTTTTTTTAAATGATATTAAATTAAAAAATTATTGATCAAGATATTTATTCAATTACACACTCGTACTTGCAATTTTTTGACATGTAACTTTTTTTATTTATTTATAAAATATACAATGATTCAAGTTTAATCTTCTTTTTTTTTTCAATAGCACCACTTTCGCTTCCTCATATATATATATAAAATATAATATTATATATATATATATATATATATATATAGGGAAAAGATAAATTGAGTCCAGGTCTTAATTTGAGTCCAAAGGGTCCATTGATTTTCTTCCCTCTCCTCAAATCCCAACCACCTCCTCCCACCACCACCATCATCTCCGACCACCACCATGATCCTCCGGCGACGGCGACCACCGCCACCACGACTTACACATGTTTAACTTACACATGTGTAAGTTATACAACCACCATCACACCACCACCATCATCTATGACCACCACCATGATCTTCCGGCGACGGCGACCACCGCCACCACGACTTACGCACAAC
>CM067167.1:222066069-222096069 GCA_034093135.1 Erigeron breviscapus | reverse complement strand
ACATTATGAATTGATAACATATTAACATCTTTGTCTTTATACAAGCTAGCTAGACATTTTGTTCATAGAATGTAGAATGTAAGTGTTAGCTTGTGAGATTTTTATTTTTTTTTCTAACTTTTTGCGCTAAGTTTTTATTATGAAATTACAGACACCTTCAGCGTTCAGTACGATGTTTGATCCAGAACCAATGACCTTCAATGGCTTCTCTTCGACTACTCCGAAGGATGTAGGTTTGATCATCATATATTATATATATATAAGCAAATTTTACATTCCCTTACTTTTATTATAGCTAAATTATATGTAAGGGTGCAAACTTTTAAATATGTACATACATGCATGAGATTATGAATTTTGTCGGGTCTATATATGTGGTCCTAGCATCCTAGGCTCGTTTTTCCTGCTAATCTTGGATTTTGTGAGATATAAACCATCTCCAAGTTTCCCACTCATAAGAAGTTAGAAAGAGCGGGTTCACAAATGTTCACACGGTTTAATGATATACTTCAAACCAAACTAGCTCGACTACTCGAGGACTGGTCAATAATTAAACTAGTTGACCAATGTATGACAAAGAGTTTTTTTTAAATGTTTTTAGGAGCTTTTAATAATCAAGTGGTATCAATACACAATATCAAAAAGAAGTTGATTTTCAACCTTAAGAGTTCTTTTTTTGGTTAAAAAATATTGTCACACGGAGAGAGTAATGACAAAAGTAAAAAAAAAAAAAAACTGATAAAAGTTTGAGTTGAGTGTACAATTCTACCCCACACCTTATACTTTTTGTTCATTTTATGTTTTTATTACTAAGATGTTTTTGTCATTAATATTCCATCTTTTATTACTATCACTGTTATGTTTTGCTTATTTGTGAAACGTTTCTTAAATTTATGGCCGGGCAGGTTTATAGAAAAATATGGTACTCACATTATAGTAGGAATGAGCATAGGGGGACAAGATGTAATATTGATGAAGCAAAGTAAATCATCTCATTTGGAGCCTTCACAACTCAAAAATCACTTGGAAGATCTTGGAGATCAATTGTTCAATGGGTCATGCACTTTTTCTCCTCATAAACTCAAAACCAAGGTACACTAGAACAATGTGCAAACATTATGAATTGATAACATATTAACATCTTTGTCTTTATACAAGCTAGCTAGACATTTTGTTCATAGAATGTAGAATGTAAGTGTTAGCTTGTGAGATTTTTATTTTTTTTTCTAACTTTTTACATTATCATACCAACTAATATTTTTAAATGATAAAGTCAATGTAGAAAAAAGAAATATCCCAATTAGCTGTGTCCATGATGAAGTTTTTGTTTATACTAAATTAGCATATATATTAGCTTAATGATGATTGATTGATTGTATATGTTTGGTTACTTGTTTGTTGTATATGATTAACAATGAAACGTTATTATGTCGATTACTACATTATCATACCAACTAATATTTTTAAATGATAAAGTCAATGTAGAAAAAAGAAATATCCCAATTAGCTGTGTCCATGATGAAGTTTTTGTTTATACTAAATTAGCATATATATTAGCTTAATGATGATTGATTGATTGTATATGTTTGGTTACTTGTTTGTTGTATATGATTAACAATGAAACGTTATTATGTCGTTATTTTAACAATTATGTATGTGTACGTATATATGCAGGGCTTAAGTGTAATGTGTTCGAAAAGAGGAGGTGATCTCACTTCGACCACACACTGTGAATGGTTATTAACGGTACCATCGATGCCTGATGCCATAAGTTTCGACTTCATCCCAATCACGTCCCTCCTTCCTGGTGTTCCGGGAAAGGGCTTCTTATCTCACGCCATCAACTTATACCTTCGATGTATGTATTCTTGTCATTGCGTTCAATTTTTCTCAATAGTTTTGCATTTTCAGTTTTCATGCTATATAAGTTTCTAAGAACATCTTATTATAAACTTACTATAAAGTTTTTACCGTATTTCAGAATTTGCTATGAAGCAGTAAAATAATTGTGTTATTGGTGTGTGATATAATGCAGATAAGCCACCTATTGGAGATTTGCAATACTTCTTGGACTTTCAAGCCCATAAAATGTGGGCACCAGTTCACAATGACCTTTCATTAGGCCCAATAACAAATAGGGCCATGAAAAACCCAGCCTTGATTTTCAACTTGATGGGACCTAAGCTCTATGTAAACACAGCTCAGGTAATATTGCATTGCAAATAAGTTTAAGCTTTAAGTTGTATATAGATTAGATTTTGTAGTGGTTAATATAATTAATATATTTTCATTCACAGGTATCAGTATCAAAGAAACCTGTAACAGGAATGAGACTATACCTTGAGGGCATGAAATGCAACAGGTAATGAATGATCTTGTAAACAAGTTTCATATATCAATTGGTTGTACTAGTTGTAACAAGATTTTTTCTTATTTTTTTCAACCATCAGGCTAGCAATACACCTCCAACATGTATCGGAAACACCTGTTTTATATCGAGATAGAATAAGTGAAGCTCTAAATTGGCGTGGATCAGAAGAAAACACTGATCCACGCTTTTATGAACCAATTCAATGGAAAAAGTTCTCCCATGTATCAACAGCCCCAGTAAAGTATAATCCCGAATGGGTTGTACCAGGACAAGATGCCACATACATTGTCACCGGAGCTCAACTTCATGTTAAAAAGCACGATTCCAAGAGTATATTGCATCTTAGGTTATTATATTCTAGAGTATCGAACTCATGTGTTGTTCAATCATCATGGACTATAGGCCCAGTCAACCAATCCCACAAATCGAGCTTTATCTCAGCAATAAGTACAAGTTTGTCTGGAAATCAAGAAAAAGATCAGTTAAAGTCATCGGATGTGGTGGTAGATTCGGGTATATATCCAAAGGGGCCACCGGTTGAGGTACCAACGCCAAAGCTTTTGAAGATTGTTGATATGACACAGATATGTAAAGGACCAAGGGACAATCCTGGACATTGGTTAGTCACTGGTGCAAAACTTGATATAGATAAAGGGAAAATACGCCTTCTTGTCAAGTTTTCGTTATTGAACATATGTTGAATTGAAAAATATAGAGAAGTTTGTACAAAGATGGTATGAAGTTAGTGAGTTTTGCCATAATTGTTTTATTTAGTTTCACTATGTACCTGCAAAAGTGAAGGTATTAAAGTCCATTAGAGTCTAAGCACAAAAATGTGCAGTTATGTATATATCAGAAGCACCAAGTATGATGAACCCTATATTCTTTTCTTTTTTAAATTTGATTAGTTCCTTCCTAAAAGGCGCTAGACGGCACTGTTGGCGCCTTATTGTTGATAAACGCCTAAAAGACATGATCTTAATGGATAAAATCGGATTGTCTTGTGCATGTTAATAGACGATTAGGGCGTTTTTATGTTTGTTTAAGTGTTTCAGGTTCTAAGTGCTTAGTTGGACTAATTGGGTCGAAAAGGAAGTCGAATGAAACTCAAAGTCAAAGAAAGTCAAATTCTGGAATTCTGGAAAACTGAAGTTATAAAGGGCGTAGGTTACGCCAGTCTTGACCGTACCTTACGCCAGGCAAAATTGAAGTAGGCGTAGCTTACGCTGGAATCAAGCGTAGCTTACGCCAGGTGAAGATCAAAGATACAACAAGCGTACCTTACGCCCAGGATTGGCGTAGGTTACGCTGGGCAGATTTACAAGGGGCGTACCTTACGCCCAGATTGGGCGTAGGTTACGCCAGCCACTGATCAGAAGTCGAATTTTAAGGGTTTTAATTGTAACTTGGGGTAACTAATCATATACGAATTAACACACACACAAGCCCTAATCTCTGAGTTTTAGAGCAGCAATACACTATTCCCAAGCCCCAAAATCATCATCAATTCATATTTCAAAGGAGATGACAATCCAAATTGAAGATTCATTGATGAACATGGAAGGCTAATTCTCTCTAGATCATTCTTATGTGAACAATTATGTAAGACAATTGTATTCAACCTTTCTTATATTTATGTTGGATTAGATGTTTAATTCTTAATTGTGTTTTGCATCTAATGTTGTTTGGATTTGAATGAATGATTACATGTTTTAACCTTGAATGATTTCCATCTATCTTTTGGTTTCAATTTATTGTTAATCATTAATTATTGGAATAATCTCTTATTAATTGTAATCTGATTTTTGAATAGAGAATTTAGTTGTGTCAATTACTTGGTTTCATTATCATTAATCATCACAACCTAATTAATCGGTTCCTGAAATTCATTCATTCCAAATTATAACGAATCATGTCTATGTGATTTCCAACGGATATAAGTTAGGTTATACTTTTGAAAACATAATTGGGATCATAAGAATGGTCTTACTTGTTTATTATTAAATTCTTGTGTTAAGTTTATGATCATTTCTAGTTTAATCAAATCAATCCAAAACTCAATTCTAAGTTTATGCCTAGTTTAAATACATTTTGTAACTTATTTGACACTTTCCCATGATTCCCTGAGGATACAATACTCTACTTACCCGTACTAAATATTGGTATTTAGTTTTATTTTTGATCGGCTCAACGACAACGATCAAATTTTGGCGCCGTTGCCGGGGAATCGGTGTGCAAAGTGTTGAAATTTTGTTTTTAATTTAGTTTCGTAAAATTTTCAGAAAAATCCAAAAATATTTAGTTTAGTTTTGTTTTGTTTTAGTTCTTGTTTGTTTCATTTCTCATTCTTGTAAGTTCAGTATTACACGCGGTGTGTTGATTGTGCAGGTTTACAGGTAGTGTATGCATACGAGGTATTCCAAGAATACATCACCTTTGTTGTTTGATCCGGAAATTGAGAAAACAGCTAGAAGGAATAGGAAACTTTACCGTGCAAACATGAGTGATCAATCAAATCCACAACCAACCGTCCAACCCATAATTCAAGAACAAACCAACCCTGAACCAAATAACCGAGATCAAACTCCACTACGAAACCCAACCCCATCAATGAGGAGTGGTCACACAACTCAAAACCGACCTAGAACACCAACTCATATTGAAGATGCATCACGGGATGCGGATGGGTCGTTTTATGATAGGCTTCATGATAGGGTGAATCTTTGGGATGACGGGAGGTTGATAATAATTCGGATGGGTATGATTGGAACCATGGGGGAGATTATGGGCCACCACAAAATCGTCAATATCATCAATACAACCAACCCCAACATAACCAACCTCACTACATAAACCAAGGACCAAGGGTTCGTCTTCAAGGTCCACCCCATCGCCTTAACCATCATGTAGCTCAACCAAACTACCAAGGGCATCCAAATTACCAACCGCATAACCGGGCCATGCCACATATGAACTATCAACTTCCACCACAAGGAGTTGATAGTCATTTTCGACCCGCCATAGCCGTTAATGCTTCACCTATAGTACCACCGGTGTTGAGGGGTAGAGCATTTGAGGTTAGACCTCAATGTTTGAGTATTTTGCCAAGTTTTCATGGGATGGCGGCGGAAGAGCCTTACTTGCACTTGTCGGAGTTTGAGGCGATATGTGGAACTATAGGAGGCCAAGGATTTTCACCGGATGAGGTTAAGCTAGTTCTTTTTCAGTTTACTTTGAAGGATAAGGCAAAGCAATGGTTCTTGACATTGCCATCGGGTAGTATCTTTTCATGGGCTGAAATGCAACAACAATTCTTGGATGAGTATTACACCATGCAAAAGACTAGTGATGCAAGGAATTCGATAAGAACTTTTCAGCAACAATCGGGTGAAACATTTTATGAAGCTTTTAAGAGGTTTAATGAGTTGTTGAGAGTATGTCCCCATCATGGAATTGCTAAATGGGAATTGATCACGGCTTTCTATGATGGTTTGTTATCGGAAGAGAAAAGAGATGTGAACTCCATTAGCAATGGTACTTTCTTGACAAATCCCGAAGATGTTGATTGGGAATTCTTGGAGAAGATGAGTGTGAACTCAAAAAGGCAAGCTCAATCGAATAGGAGAGCAAGACGTCCAATAGCCTCTTCATCAACTAGTGATCAAGCTACAAAAGATAGACTTGAAGCCTTGGAGCAAAAGTTTGCTAAGTTGGGGAAGGCTGAAAATCGGGGTGTTTATCAAGTATCTCAAGACTATCCGATTTGTGAAAGGTGTGATGAGTTGGGACATTTGGCTATGGAATGCCCATTAGACTTGGATCAAATTGAAGAAGTGAATCAAGTGTATGGAGAGAAGAAGCAATATGACATGAACTCCAACACTTACCATCCGGGGATGAGAAATCATCCAAACTTTAGATATGGCAATTCTTCAAACCAACTCAACCCGAACTTTCAAGGAAATAACCAAAACGGTGGGGCACCATCTCAACCATTTCAAGGCCAAAATTACAACCAAGGGAATTACCAAGGTGGTCAAAATCAAGGGGGATTCAATAGAGGCTACCCAAGGAACTTTCAAGGTAATAACCAAGGTGGGTCTTCGGGAGGTAGCGATGTGTCAACTCGGGAAATTATGGATTACTTAAAAGAAATGGATAGGAAGAATGAGATTCGGGATAAAACGGTTGAGAGTTTGCAAAAGCAAGTTGGGCAATTGGCGGAGGATGTATCAGAATTGAGGAAGAATCCGGGGAAGCTACCAAGTGATACGAAGATCAACCCACAACATCAAAGTGGCGGTTCCAAGAATGTCAAAAATGTGGAAATCAACAATGTAAGTACTCTTCGTAGTGGTAAGATTTATGATAATCATGTTGTCCCTCCACCACCATTTGTTGATGGTGTGGTGGAGGATGTTGATGAAAATGAAGATAGTGAGCATGAACCGGAACTTGTTTTACCTAAATCAAGTAAAAAAGTGTCTTTTAAAGAGGTAGAAAACAATAGGTCTAATGATAAATTTTCTGAAAAACAAGGAAAGGATATGGAGGGTAATACCATTCCTTTTCCTTTGGCTTTGATTGATCCAAAACTTAGGCCTACACTTAAGAAAAGAGGTCCCCATGAGGAAGAAATGTGGGAAATTTTTAAACAAGTGAAAATCAATGTACCTCTTATTGACATAATCAAGCAAGTTCCGGCTTATGCTAAGTATCTTAAGGATTTGTGTACCCAAAAACGGCATCATAAGCTTCCCAAGAAAATTGTTTTAAATGAGGAAGTTAGTGCCGTTGTGATGGGTATACTCCCACCTAAACTCCAAGATCCGGGAGCGCCTTTAATTATTATTCAAGTTGGTGATTTTAAAATGAATAAGGCACTTTTGGATATGGGGGCGGGTGTGAGCATTATTCCGGGAGGTTTGTATGACCAATATGACTTTGGACCTCTAGAAAAAGTCGACACCACCTTGGTGATGGCTGATTTGTCCCTTAAACTTCCTAGAGGAATTGTCCGAGATGTGATTGTTAAGGTGGAGGACTTCTATTACCCCGTAGACTTTTTGGTACTTGATTTTGCACCAAGCGGTAATGTTAGGCAACCCAATGTCATCATGGGTAGACCCTTTTTGGCCACCGCTAATGCTTTGATTGATTGTAGAAGGGGTACGGTTGAAATGACTTTTGGCAACCGTAAGATAAGATTGAATGTTTTTGCTAGTGTTCCTAACCCCGTAGTTAGTGACGAATGCTTTATGGCGGACGTCATTGATGAGTGCATTCCTCATGAAAATGAGGAAGACACACGGGAGAATTGTGCTTTGGTTTACAGGTTAATCTTGGAGCATAGTGAAACATTGAAGAAGGAGGAAAAGGATTGGGAGATTATGGCAATTCAAGAGGGTAGACCACCATGGACTCATTTGGTGGAGAGTTTACCGGACCATATTGACACCCATCTCAAGCCATCCATTGAAAGTCCACCACAAGTTAATTTGAAAGAGCTCCCATCTCATTTGAAGTATGCATTTTTGGGAGATGAAAAGACTTTGCCAGTGATCATTGCATCAAATTTGAAAGAAATGCAAGAAAGAGCATTACTTAAGGTACTCAAGGAGTATAAGGCGGCCATTGGATGGACAATTGCTGATTTGAAAGGCATTAGTCCATCAATTGTGATGCACAAGATAATCACCGATTCTGAAGCAAAGCCTTCACGTGATGCTCAAAGGAGATTGAATCCTTATATGCGTGAAGTGGTGAAGAAAGAGGTACTAAAGTGGTTGGATGCTGGAATTATTTACCCAATTTCGGATAGTACATGGGTAAGTCCAACACAAACAGTACCTAAGAAAGCTGGAATTCAAGTGGTGAAAGGAGATAGTGGTGAACAAATTGCAACCCGACCCATCACCGGGTGGAGGGTTTGCATTGACTACCGAAAGTTGAACACCGCTACTTCCAATGATCATTTCCCATTGCCATTCATTGATCAAATCATCGAAAAGCTTGCAGGTCAGCAATTTTATTGTTTTCTAGATGGTTATTCAGGTTATAATCAAATTGCTATTCATCCCGATGACCAACATAAGACCACATTTACATGTCCCTATGGAACTTTCGCCTTTAGGCGAATGCCATTCGGGTTATGTAATGCTCCCGCCACCTTCCAAAGGTGCATGATGAGTATCTTTTCGGATATGGTCGGTGATTCTTTAGAGATCTTTATGGATGACTTTTCAATTTTTGGTCAAACCTTTGATAATTGTCTTAATGAGCTAACCAAAGTTTTGAAAAGATGTGTTGAAACGAACTTGGTCTTAAGTTGGGAAAAGAGTCACTTTATGGTTCAAGAGGGGACGGTTTTGGGTCATGTGATTTCAAAGAAAGGCATGGAAGTTGACCGGGCCAAAATCAAAGTCATTTCTACTTTACCCCCTCCAACCAATGTCAAGGGTGTCCGTTCTTTTCTTGGACATGCCGGATTTTATAGAAGGTTTATAAAAGGATTTAGTGTCATTACCAAACCACTGTGTAATTTGTTGTTGAAAGATGTCCCATTTGTGTTTGATAATGAATGCGTAAAAGCTTTTGAAACCTTAAAAGAGAAATTGGTTGAAGCCCCCATTTTGCAATCACCTAATTGGTCCATGCCATTTGAAATCATGTGTGATGCAAGTGACTTTGCCATTGGGGCTGTTTTGGGACAACGGGTGGACAAGAAACCCGTTGTGATTTATTATGCAAGCAAGACTTTATCGGATGCCCAATTGAATTATACCACCACTGAAAAGGAATTGCTTGCGGTTGTCTATGCTCTTGACAAGTTTCGTTCTTATATTTGTGGTAGCAAAGTTATAGTGTACACAGATCATAGCGCGGTTAAGCATTTGATGGAAAAGAAGGATGCAAAGCCAAGGCTAATTAGATGGGTCTTGCTACTACAAGAGTTTGATTTGGAGATCCGAGATAAGAAAGGGAGTGAGAATGTGGTGGCGGACCACTTGTCAAGAATTCAAGTTATGGATGATGATTCAACCAAGGAGATCAACGAGACATTTCCAGATGAATATTTACTAACCGTTTCTGTTGTCCCTTGGTATGCAAATATTGTTAACTTTTTGTCTGCAGGTAAGCTACCGGAACATTGGGCCAAGAGAAAGAAGCAACAATTCCTTGCACAAGCAAAGCAATACATTTGGGATGAGCCGGATTTGTTCAAAGTTGGCCCGGATCAATTGGTGAGAAGGTGTGTTCCGGATGAAGAGATTCAAGAGGTGTTGACTCATGCACACTCATTTGCATGTGGAGGTCATTTCAGCGGCCAAAAGACAGGTTATAAGGTTCTTATGTGTGGTTTGTTTTGGCCTAGCATTTTTAAGGATGCCGCTGAATTTGTTAAAAAATGTGTTAGGTGTCAACAACTAGGTAGTATTACTAAGAGAAATGAGATGCCCATGCAACCCATTTTAGTTGTTAATATATTTGATGTATGGGGCATTGATTTTATGGGTCCTTTCCCTAATTCTTTTGGTAATTACTATATTTTGGTGGCGGTAGATTATGTGTCAAAATGGGTAGAAGCCATAGCCACCAAGACCAATGACCATACCGTTGTGTGCAAGTTTGTCCAAAGTAACATTTTCTCAAGATTTGGAATCCCTCGTGTGATTATAAGTGATGGGGGATCTCATTTCAAAAATTTTCAGTTTGGAAAACTTCTCAAACGGTATGGCATAAACCACCGGATTGCCACCCCATATCACCCACAAACAAGTGGGCAAGTTGAAGTGTCCAATAGGCAAATTAAAGAAATTTTGCAAAAGACGGTAAGACCCGATAGAAAAGATTGGTCAACCAAACTCAATGATGCTTTATGGGCTTACCGAACCGCTTTTAAGAC
This sequence comes from Erigeron breviscapus, assembly GCA_034093135.1. Taxonomy (NCBI): domain Eukaryota; kingdom Viridiplantae; phylum Streptophyta; class Magnoliopsida; order Asterales; family Asteraceae; genus Erigeron; species Erigeron breviscapus. The sequence continues at coordinate 222,085,792 of CM067167.1, read as the reverse complement.
ACCTATTGGCACTACTCCGTACCGGTTGGTTTATGGGAAGGGTTGTCATCTTCCAATGGAACTAGCACATAGGGCATTGTGGGCCGTTAAGACCGTTAACATGGATTTTGAGAATGCAGGCAAAGAAAGGAAGTTGCAACTATGTGAATTGGAAGAGTTAAGAAATGAGGCATATGAATGTGCATCAACCTATAAAGACAAGATGAAAGCGGTTCATGATGCCAAATTGAAGAAGAAGGTGTTCGAAGTTGGCCAAAAGGTTTGGCTTTACAATTCAAGGCTCAAATTCTTTCCGGGAAAACTCAAGAGCAAGTGGATGGGTCCTTATATCATCACAAGAGTCGAAAAGTTTGGAGAAATTGAAATTGAAGATCCGAAAGATGGAGTGAAGCAAATGGTCAATGGACATCGTTTGAAGCCGTATTTGGATGCAACCGACATCAATGGAGCTACAAAGGAAATGGTGAACTTCATCTCAAGTCCACCATCCTATGAGGTTGTTTGAACATCATTTGAGGTAATGTCGGGCTGAGGACAATAAACTTAGCGCTAAACGGGAGGCAACCCGTTGTTTGTTTGATTGTTTATAGCTTCAAATTCGGTACGTTTTCATTTTCGTTTCAATTTTGTTTAGTTGTTTTGGTATTTTTGTTGCATAATCACACAAGAAACTTAATTCTCAGCACCGATGCTTGAGAATTAAGTTGGGGAAGGTCGGTTGGGTGAAAAAGTAAATCGTTTTGCAATTTTTCGAGCCGATGAACTCATTTCTAATTTCGGGTGTACATTGGGGACAATGTACCTGTAAGTTGGGGAAGGGAGTTTAATTTTGATATAATTGCAAGTTCTTAAAAGTTGTTTGTGGCTGTAGTTAAAAAAAAAAAAAAAAAAAGTCAATAAAAGTCAATAAGGGGCGTAACCTACGGTCCATGGGGCGTAGGTTACGGTGCCCTGGAATGTTGAAATGGACCTTACGCTCAAAACTCACTGTTTACGGCCTACTTTACGCCCACCTTACGCCAAAAATGCATTTTCTAGAGAGGCGTAAGGTACGCTCATATTGGGCGTAAGTTACGGCAGCACAAACAGACCGAGCGTAGGTTACGGGGTCTTTGGGCGTAAGTTACGGTAAGTCTGAAATAAACAGGCGTAGGTTACGCTGGATGTCAGCGTAAAGTACGGTAAGGCCCAGGTTCGTTTTTTTTTTTAATTTAATAAAATCGAAAAATCTGAAAATCCTTTTAATTTCAGCCACTTAGTCGATCCACCCTCATTATTTCACCATATCTCTCTGCACTCTTTCTTTTCTTCAATATTTCCCAAGAACTTCAACCAAAACCCTAACCTTTAATCATCCATTACTCACTCAATTTTCCATCAATTTCAATAATTTTTGAGGCTAAATTGCATAACTTTTCAAGGGCTACAAAACCCCTATAATTGTTTCTCTAATTTCAGCCTATTTCTCAAGATTTGTGTGAGTTTAATTTCAAATTTTTTCAATTTTCTTATTAATTTGCTTTAATTCACTAATCTTTGCTAAAGTTTGTTATTTGTTGTTAGTTTTGTTGAAAATATGAAGAAAGCAGCAGGGAAATTGATAAAGAGCCTAAGCAAGAAAGGTGCCTCTTCGTCAAGTCAACAACCAAGCAAGAAGAAAAGACCAATGGTTCAAGATGAATCATCATCAGAAGAAGAAGAAGAAGAAAGAAACTCACCACAGGCAAGTGATGAGATGGAGGTTGAGAATGAAAAACCCGAATGGAGACAAGGTATGCCCTTATGTAATTTACCCGATGAATGGCAGTTGATTTTATTTAAAGAAAAAATGGCTGAGGCTAGGAATTTGATGGATCAATTGTTGGGTGAGAGAACACTTGTCTTGTCCGAATTTAGAGGGTTTGGGATGGTAGAAGCGTTTGAACAAATGGGTTGGAAACAAGTGTTAACTTGGAGTAATGGTGATCATGCGGAGATTTACTTAGATGGGATTATTAATTGGTTGGGTACTTTAGAGTTGACTCCAGGAAATAACCCCCCGGTGACTTCTAAGTTAGTAGGCACGGTCAATGGAAAAAAGGTAACAATGTCTTTTGCTACCTTAGATAAGATAGCTAAATTTGACACGGGTGCTACTTCGGGGAGGGCTTTTGATTATGTTGATGAGAAGTACTTAACAGGGGTAGAAACACCGGATAATTGGCTTGATATGTTGGCTGAGGTTTTTGTTGTTCCACAAGACAATATAAGCACAACCTTTAGGATGGAACGTTCTTTGTTGAAGCCATTACCCCGGTTGATAATGTCAATTTTGAGTTGGAATGTTTGCCCTCGCACTAGTGATAAGAGCATGATTAGGCACCATGATGTTCTGGTGTTATATGCCTTGGTCACAGGGAATCTAGCTTTGTCGTTTAGGCAGATTGTGATGTCTAACATCTGGGATGCAAGGAACAAAAGAAACAAACTTGTCATTCCTCACCCGAAACTCATTGCCCGTCTCCTCCAAATTCACAAGGTAGTCCCAAAGGAGACCAATATGGAGTATTTGAGTAATGCTCCTTATACCATGAAGAGGTTGTTAAAGGGGAATGAGTGGGAGTTTCAGGATCACCCACAGTTTAAACTCCTCAAGGATTTGAAAGTTGGTGGTTATTTGATAGCTCCAAAGGCTGGGATTACTAGGGAGGAGGCGATAGCACAGATGGAAGAAATGCGTGCCAATGAGAGGGCTGAGTCTAGTGCAGCTAGAGGGGATTTTGAAGGAAGAAGAGATGGTTTGTTAGGAGCTGGGATAGGCGGTTCTGGGCCGAGTTTTGGTTATGAGCAGCCTAGTGATTATAATCAGTGGACATCCTATGAGAGGAGCATGTGGGATATGACTGCTCAGCAGGGTGTGCAGCGGAGGAGCTATGAGTTGGGTATGGCATATGCTCATGAACAGGATAGGAGACAGCAGTTTGATTATTTCGAGCAAGTGCGCCACCACCAGGACCACATTGCAGGACTTGATTATGTGGAGACTCCTCCTGCATATGATTACAGGCAGCCTTATGTTTCCACCGCCCATTCATATTATCCTCAGAGCCACGATTCTGAGTGGTTCCAGAGACATTCTTGTGTTGGACGGGTTGAGGGGAGCTCGAATGATCCACCACCAGCAGCTTCTGATCCATTTGAGGCCCAATCTCTATATCAGGGCCTAATGGAGTCGATCTTTGGACGGCGGTGATTGGTACTTTCCATTTATCTTTCTGTTTTTCTTGTGTGACTATGTGATTATGTGTTTATTTTGTGTTTTTGCATTTTCAATTTCATAGGTAGATTTCATTTTCTTGTTGATTTCATTTATGTTTTTAGTTTAGATGTTGATTTACCTTCTTGTGATGCGGAATTGAATCAAAGAGACAAAATATTCGAGTTATATTAGCTATACATGGTTGTAAAATGAGATTTTCTGGTGATTGGATTTGTACATGTAAGTGGGGCTAGGTAGTGTAGATTAGATTGCATGACATGGTTGACTTATGAGCATCTTGATAGAGTTGCTAGCAAGTAAAAACATACAAATGTGCAAATATGGGTAATATGCCAATTGTGAGCTCCAATGCATGTATCACACTTTATATATCTGTTATATCCTTCAATTTAATGAGAGAAAAAGCCTCGTCAATGATTGATTAGATTGTTAGCGTAGCTTAAATTCTCATGATGATCATATTGTGTGAACCATTATTGTACACTAGGTTAGAACTAGTGCACTTATCGTGTTGAGACCTCTAGCTTGGATTATGTGCTTAAAATCACAAAACAATCATACAATTCAATCCATATTCCACTTCACCTCGTCATGAAATTCGTTAATTGTTCAAAGTTGTGTTGTTTATGAAGAATCGAAAGAAAGAACAAAGTCAAGTCAAAATTGCAAAATCCGGTTGAAAAGTCAAAGTATATGGTCATAAATGAAAACCAATTCAATTATCCATGTAAAGTTGATCAAAAAGAGAATCAAAAGTGAAATGTTCCAAAATCATTCTAGTAAATCGCCCAAATGAGAATCATTACCGTGTTTCATTCCATATTTCCATCAATTTTGTATGAATACCGAAGTGATAGTTTGAGTATGAGGTCTTGGTTCGATTTGTGTACTAGCCTATGACTTTTAGTGTTGCAATAATAGGTTGTGAGATTCAAATATACATATTAGCACATCTTTTGCTAAATCACTCAAAATATGAACCGAGGGGAGTGCAAATTGTGAGAAGTGTGGTACAAGTGTTGTGGCAAACTTGAGGTTTATTAGGTTTAATTGCACCTTTATATATTTCTATTTGCTAGTCGTAAATCTTTTGATAGTTGTAAGTCTTATGAGTTGATTGTGTTATGTGATTTGGTTTGTATTGCTTAGTTTCGCCCAAGTGTACTTTGAAGATTACTTGAGGGTTGAGTTTTACATGCATGTATAATGGATATAACTCCTATATGGTGTGTCTTTGGTGATAGGAAGTATTATAGGATTGTAAATTAGTTTGTCACATAATGAATGTCTTTTTCGGGACGAAAAAGGATTAAGTTGGGGAATTTGATAAACGCCTAAAAGACATGATCTTAATGGATAAAATCGGATTGTCTTGTGCATGTTAATAGACGATTAGGGTGTTTTTATGTTTGTTTAAGTGTTTCAGGTTCTAAGTGCTTAGTTGGACTAATTGGGTCGAAAAGGAAGTCGAATGAAACTCAAAGTCAAAGAAAGTCAAATTCTGGAATTCTGGAAAACTGAAGTTATAAAGGGCGTAGGTTACGCCAGTCTTGGCCGTACCTTACGCCAGGCAAAATTGAAGTAGGCGTAGCTTACGCTGGAATCAAGCGTAGCTTACGCCAGGTGAAGATCAAAGATACAACAAGCGTACCTTACGCTCAGGATTGGCGTAGGTTACGCTGGGCAGATTTACAAGGGGCGTACCTTACGCCCAGATTGGGCGTAGGTTACGCCAGCCACTGATCAGAAGTCGAATTTTAAGGGTTTTAATTGTAACTTGGGGTAACTAATCATATACGAATTAACACACACACAAGCCCTAATCTCTGAGTTTTAGAGCAGTAATACACTATTCCCAAGCCCCAAAATCATCATCAATTCATATTTCAAAGGAGATGACAATCCAAATTGAAGATTCATTGATGAACATGGAAGGCTAATTCTCTCTAGATCATTCTTATGTGAACAATTATGTAAGACAATTGTATTCAACCTTTCTTATATTTATGTTGGATTAGATGTTTAATTCTTAATTGTGTTTTGCATCTAATGTTGTTTGGATTTAAATGAATGATTACATGTTTTTAACCTTGAATGATTTCCATCTATCTTTTGGTTTCAATTTATTGTTAATCATTAATTATTGGAATAATCTCTTATTAATTGTAATCTGATTTTTGAATAGAGAATTTAGTTGTGTCAATTACTTGGTTTCATTATCATTAATCATCACAACCTAATTAATCGGTTCCTGAAATTCATTCATTCCAAATTATAACGAATCATGTCTATGTGATTTCCAACGGATATAAGTTAGGTTATACTTTTGAAAACATAATTGGGATCATAAGAATGGTCTTACCTGTTTATTATTAAATTCTTGTGTTAAGTTTATGATCATTTCTAGTTTAATCAAATCAATCCAAAACTCAATTCTAAGTTTATGCCTAGTTTAAATACATTTTGTAACTTATTTGACACTTTCCCATGATTCCCTGAGGATACGATACTCTACTTACCCGTACTAAATATTGGTATTTAGTTTTATTTTTGATCGGCTCAACGACAACGATCAATTGTCTTTCCATAGGAACTCCTAAAGTATACTTATGCATTTGAGTCTGTTCAGGCGTGCCTATCAATGGCATGAAGGAGTTGAATCAGGAACAGAAAGACTTTCAAAGCCAAAGGCATTCATTTAGCAGGAGTTTACGCTGCAAAGACGATTCGTGCTAGCTCTTCTCTTCTTTAACTAGTTACATGAATTAATATTGGGCTAGTTTACTAAGCTTTCAGTCTTCCCGATCGGAGATCCATGGATCACAGACGGTATCTCCCCATGGCCTTTCGCCTCTGGAATTCCTTCTCAATGCCCGGGCATCCATCATTACCGCCTGGACAATTAGACATCCAACCCGTAATCGCAACGACCCAATTGCAAGAGCGGAGCTCTACCAACTGAGCTATATCCCCCCGAGCCAAGTGGAGGAATTGAAGGATAGAAGTAAAGGTAAAGAGAGAACATAAGCAGCAAGGGATGGAGAGGAGGTTGTTGCACTCGAATGGAAGTATAGTATCACTAGGCCTGGTACGGGATATAAGGCTTTTCCAAGTTGACCTCGAAACCTTTCCATATTCAACTACTCCAGGTGAACATCATAAATGGAACCTGAAGAAGGAGTATGAAGCCAATCTCTCCTTTCTTCGGTGAATAATCAGTGAATAACCCTTCTTTGTCCAGTCATTTCATCCTGGTCTCTCCGCCCGAGATGCTATTTTTTCCATCGCATCTTCAACGCGATTGATCTGTTGGGGGTAGATGGAGAGATTTGGTCTATTGGAATCTGTGATGAACCATTACCCACTTTTGGGGGTTTACAAGTCTTTATAGATTCAGATGGCGTCGTCACACTTAAGGCTTCTTCAGATGATTGATTATGCAAAGGATAGACCTTAGCGCTTCCTCTTGATCACATTAATGCGGGAAGTCTGGCTAAAGGAAGATAGCATATCATAAAGAGATGAAAAAAAGAAAAATGAAGGCGTCAGCGAGGGACTTGTACTGTCAGTTCGAGAGGCGCTTCGCACTGGCCAGCGTAACACCTGGTGTTCTGACAGTGCGCTTGTACCGGGAGTGGTGACCTGGGCAAGCACGCCATATTGAACGACGTGGCTCCATACCCCTAGGTCTGGACAAGAAAGCTTGGCATTGAAAAATCCAATAAAAAGCTGGCTTGTCCAGACAAAATCCAATAAAAAGCTGGTTTGTCCAGACACTAATACTAGGGGAGGTGAGCGGAGTGAGAGAGGCCCTCGTAGGACCCCGAAATAGAAGAGAGACTACCTAGAAAGAGGGGTCCCTAGTATGTGATCGAGTCAAGTCTCCAATACTTCTGCTGGCAAGGGCTCAAAAGGGATGGCCCCGCCTATGTCAGAGAACGCATTTTCTAAATGGAAAGCGTACTGACTCTGACTGCTATCTACGATGCGATCAGGGGGGAATAGCGAGATCAAAATATGGTGCAGAAAAACCAAAATCGATATGAATGGAAGATGCCTCTGTAACTCTTTTTTCTCCAATTTTCAGTACGAAGTTACCGGCTCTAAGAAGAGCAATGGCTTGTTAGCATCTTTGGAAATAAATAAATCTTATTGAATGAGGTTTAAGGGCAGAATCCGATAAGGCTAGACACCCTTGATTGAAATTTATTTGCCATCGACATCAGCACTCTGCCCTTCCACTAGAATCCACTCCGGGTCGGAGGAGCAGCTAGTCCAACTTCTTGAGCAGCCGAGATATTGAAGAACGATGTGGCGACTCGTGGAGTAGACAGCGAGCTCCGCTTGAACAGAAAGCAGCAAGCTGCAAGCACTACTCCAAAAGCAGTGAGCTCCGCAACAAAAGCGAAGCGAGCCGCGGTAGCCTATTAAGTTTTTCAGCTGCATCGTACCGTACTATGGGACTGCCTTTACGAGGATTTCCCTTTTTTGCTTCTTTTGTTTGAAATAGGACCGGGCCGGGTATAATCTGGTTGGAAAGAAAGAAACCGCCGGAGTGGGGGATTGTCCTGTCCTCCTCACTGACCCCAAAGAAGGTGGCTCTGCCACTAAGCAGGCCGGCAGAGAGGGCACCAAATGCCTAAACAATACTTCTTTAGTTTCTTACAACATTTTGATTATATTTGAGAGTTTTGCTGGATTCAAATATATGCGAAGATGGAACAGCTTATCGAAACAAGAAAAGTTAAGCAAATGATGCAAACACAAAATGATTGGTACCTTAACAATCATCTCGATATTCAAGTGCCAGATCCTAAAATAACTGATTCTACTCGGAATTTCAAGCATATCACAGGAATTGCACTTTTAGTGCATATGAATAAGCATATTCCAATGAACATCATGCGACAAGCAACAATTACAAATAGAGATAACAATATAGGCGACATGTTTTCTCGAGGAAAAACTCCTAAGTCCTAACATATATATCAATATTATACAAAATTTGGGACTTGAACCCAGAATATTGATTGTAAGAGCTGAGACTTAGCAGCACAAGACCATAATAGTAGAGCTAATATTGGATAATAATAGATATATATAAGACTGCAAAAAACAGAATTCCCGTATTGCCGTTACAAGATTTTACATCTCACCATATATTAAAGCTTCCCTCCTGGGTGACACAATTACTGACTTCTCAAAGTCTTAGGGCAAAAATTGGAACCCATCCATTCCCATTCCTGCAGACCCATCTTCATCATCAAGTAGATCTATGGTTGTTTCATCTTTCTCTGGTATAGTACTAGAAAGAAGCTGATCTAGCATATCATCACCATCAGGCAGATCAGAAAAAATTATTTGATCCATGTTTTCTCTCGAGTCAATGCTCTCGTCAAATGTTGACCCAGGGCAGATATCCATAAAATAGTCTTTATCCTCCGAGGTAACACCATATCTAAACGGCTCTTCAGTATATAAATCCGGTGATTCAACCGGTGGTGGCTGATATTTTACAATTGCACCCTCTACTGTTTCACTAACTTCTCTGACTGGTTTAAATCTGGTTTTAGTTTGTACTGGTGAAGATAGTTGAGCAAAAAACCCGGGGCTCTGCATAGCCAAGACAATGAACGACAACATTTGATGTTGGTTTTTTTCCATCCCTTTTAGTTGTTCACGAAGGACCAACATCTTAGTTTGGGAGGCATCTTGATGTTGCCTCTGTGTCACGAGCTCCTGCATTAACATGTTCTTATCGGTTTTAAGACTCTCAACTTCTTTCCATAGGTTGGCTTGTCGGTTCTCTTCAAGTCTATGAACGTGTACAACTTCAGGCTCTGGTGATTCCGGCTCTGTAACATTTTGTTGAGCCTTGGCAGGCGTTACCTTCTTTCTTACGATGGACTTCAATAAATGCTCTTGGCCTTTAATAAACCCTTCATTCGCAAACTCCCATCTATCCGTATCCGTTTTCCTAAACCCCTGAACCAAATTTTCAACTATTACATAAAAAAATACAATAGCCCGATATACTAAAAACCTAAACAAGATATACTAAAAACTTATCCTTTTCTAACCCCTTATAACCCGAAATTCAGAAAAGACATCAAAACCTCGTCGATATAGATACGTAACGACATTATTTAGCTTATTCGGGTGATGTGACACAACTCGGGTTCCTTAAAAAACTTAGGCTTATGTTTAAATTGTCCAAAGTCAAGATAACATAAATAATAAATACAAATACTATAACATCAATCAGAAAATCTATAATAACAAATTAAAACATATAACAAAAATTCAAAACAATTAAATAAAAAAGAAAGAAAAACTTACATAGATATTGAGTTGGCGTTGAAAGCTGGAATAATTACTATGTTTAAAATATTTAGGAAGCAAATTGTTAGTAAAATCAACTTCATTCCAAACAATAAAACTATCATTATTTTGACCCCATGATATTAAATCATCTGTGGTTGGATCATTCACCATCTCATAACACTTTAATAAAAACGGTGCGATCGAACCGCCCTTTGATTGCTTCACCATTTTTCTTTTTTGGGATTTTTAATCGTTTTTTTGTTGGTTTATATAATCGCAATTTTATTGGAGATTTTTTGAAAGAAAAGACCAAAAAGACTTTTTGAGTTTTTTGACCTGAGACGATTGGTGCACAAGTTGGGTTTTACCTCAGGTTTGAAGTTTGAGGAGGCTGGGTTTACCCTATTAATCGTCGTGCTTTCGGGCGGATTAGTAGGGGGTTTTCCTCATTGGGTATTTGAAATAGGCATTTCTACTTCGAGGGAGCTCTCTAGCACGGATCCGGTTAAGACAACGTATGCTAGACCTCTCGCTGTCGAATCGCGACACGAAGTTTCAAGCGAAATTCACCTTTCAAAAAAAAAAAAAAAAGTTGGTTTTGTTCGGAACAAAAATCGAAAAGCACCGCTAATGAATTTTAGAGAGAGAAAAAAAAGGAAATAATATAGGCAAAAGATTTCCTAAAGTTATCGCAACTTGACTAGTCAAGTCAAGTTGGGATAATCTTGACCATTGGATGAAAATCAAGATCAAGATTTAAAGATAAGTTTTAAATCTTAACCCTTAATTTTCATTCAAGGATCAAGATCTTCTCAACTTAACTAGTACTTAATTAGTCAAGTTAGGATAAGACGAAAGAAACTAAATGGTTAAAAAATTATAAACATGGCTTGGTAAAATATTATTTTATTATGAGATATAAAGTGAGATGTTCAACACAATTAAAATAATAAAACGAACAATGATCTCTATTATTGTAAATTTATACAGTTTTACATGTACTTAATAGGTATAATAAAACGAACAATGGCCTTTATTATTATAGATTTATATAGTTGTAGATGTACCTAATAGGTATAATAAAATGAACAATGACCTATTTTATTGTAGATTTACACAGCTACATGTAGGTATATAGCATTCACTGATGATGTATAGATATGTCTATCCAGAGTAATATAGTTTATTGTTGATAAGTTAATCTATATTCTTAAAAAAAATAAAATTTTACGACAATGGGACGTCTAGCGTTTTTGATGGGATAATGGCTTAGAAAAGAAAGCCAATGTGAAAAGTGTTTCTATGATAAAAAATATATATATTTTATTATAAAAAAGTGTCATGTTTATATCCTCAAGGACGAAGCCAAATACTTGATCCACATGATCTTTATGTGCGTGTATAATGTAAATTTTTTAAAAGTTATAATTTATTTAAAATGCATTACGTATAAAAAAATTAAATTAAATCAACTTCAAATGTTTTGTGAACTTTCACTCTATCCTATACTAAATGTTAAATTTTGACTTGTCAAATCCAATATACTTATAAAAATGTTCATCAGAAATTTTGAAATAGATATATAATATATATATATATATATATATTATATATATATATATATATATACTAATTAAACGACATACATATACCGGCAAAACTATATTCACACTTGAATAGAATAAGTCGTTAGCCGTGCCTAGTAATTCACATTTCACAAGGCAAAAAACGACCTTTATGGAGTAACTGATAAAGTGTTTAAACTTTTCACCATATATTATAGAGACTACGTTGTTAAACACAATATATCTTGTAATAAATTAACGATATATGTACCCAATTGGAAGACTATTTCAAAAATCATACTCGATGCAAACAATAATCATCTAAAGGTATAGAAACTTCCACATGGAAATCGGTCGCTAGTTTCCAACTTTATAGTCAAACAAGAATTTTAACCCGGGCGTTGCCACGGGAGACATATCGCCGCCGCATAACGCAAACATACATTTAGCATTACCCAAAAGTTTGGACACTTAAATCAAAGAAATTACACGAACAACTAATAAAACCAAACTTTCTCATCATCATCATCATCATCATCATCATCATCATCATCATCATCATCATCATCATCATCATCATCATCATCATCATCATCATCATCATCATCATCATCATCATCATCATCATCATCATCATCATCATCATCATCATCATCATCATCATCATCATCATCATCATCATCATCATCATCATCATCATCATCATCATCATCATCATCATCATCATCATCATCATCATCATCATCATCATCATCATCATCATCATCATCATCATCATCATCATCATCATCATCATCATCATCATCATCATCATCATCATCATCATCATCATCATCATCATCATCATCATCATCATCATCATCATCATCATCATCATCATCATCATCATCATCATCATCATCATCATCATCATCATCATCATCATCATCATCATCATCATCATCATCATCATCATCATCATCATCATCATCATCATCATCATCATCATCATCATCATCATCATCATCATCATCATCATCATCATCATCATCATCATCATCATCATCATCATCATCATCATCATCATCATCATCATCATCATCATCATCATCATCATCATCATCATCATCATCATCATCATCATCATCATCATCATCATCATCATCATCATCATCATCATCATCATCATCATCATCATCATCATCATCATCATCATCATCATCATCATCATCATCATCATCATCATCATCATCATCATCATCATCATCATCATCATCATCATCATCATCATCATCATCATCATCATCATCATCATCATCATCATCATCATCATCATCATCATCATCATCATCATCATCATCATCATCATCATCATCATCATCATCATCATCATCATCATCATCATCATCATCATCATCATCATCATCATCATCATCATCATCATCATCATCATCATCATCATCATCATCATCATCATCATCATCATCATCATCATCATCATCATCATCATCATCATCATCATCATCATCATCATCATCATCATCATCATCATCATCATCATCATCATCATCATCATCATCATCATCATCATCATCATCATCATCATCATCATCATCATCATCATCATCATCATCATCATCATCATCATCATCATCATCATCATCATCATCATCATCATCATCATCATCATCATCATCATCATCATCATCATCATCATCATCATCATCATCATCATCATCATCATCATCATCATCATCATCATCATCATCATCATCATCATCATCATCATCATCATCATCATCATCATCATCATCATCATCATCATCATCATCATCATCATCATCATCATCATCATCATCATCATCATCATCATCATCATCATCATCATCATCATCATCATCATCATCATCATCATCATCATCATCATCATCATCATCATCATCATCATCATCATCATCATCATCATCATCATCATCATCATCATCATCATCATCATCATCATCATCATCATCATCATCATCATCATCATCATCATCATCATCATCATCATCATCATCATCATCATCATCATCATCATCATCATCATCATCATCATCATCATCATCATCATCATCATCATCATCATCATCATCATCATCATCATCATCATCATCATCATCATCATCATCATCATCATCATCATCATCATCATCATCATCATCATCATCATCATCATCATCATCATCATCATCATCATCATCATCATCATCATCATCATCATCATCATCATCATCATCATCATCATCATCATCATCATCATCATCATCATCATCATCATCATCATCATCATCATCATCATCATCATCATCATCATCATCATCATCATCATCATCATCATCATCATCATCATCATCATCATCATCATCATCATCATCATCATCATCATCATCATCATCATCATCATCATCATCATCATCATCATCATCATCATCATCATCATCATCATCATCATCATCATCATCATCATCATCATCATCATCATCATCATCATCATCATCATCATCATCATCATCATCATCATCATCATCATCATCATCATCATCATCATCATGATCATCATCATCATCATCATCATCATCATCATGTATTTAAACGCTCACAGTTGCTAACAAACTAATAAATGATACCCTTTCGTCATATCACCAGCTTAAATCCATTTAGACCTTCATATTAATCCATATACCAAAAGTTGAATATCTCACGAATCAAACACTTAACCATATAATTTTATACTTTGTCGGTGCAACATTACAAATAGGGCACAATTTTTTTGCATTTAACGTCCACCACTTTCTGAAGCAAACCATTAACCCATAGCATGTTGTTATCAAGATACAAAAAAACCGAGTATTTCTTGAATGTGAGGCCTTCAAGGTGACTATACAACAGCTTTAGAGAGGCTTTTGAGATGAGTCTACTGCTAAAAATAAACCTCCAAAGGCTTTCAACATGACCCTTCAACAGCTTGACAATATAACAAATATAAACCTCTGAAATAGTCTCTCTAGTAAACAATAGTTCAAGAGGATTCAGCAGCATACAAAGACTTTTGTGCCATTCATCCTCATTTAACCACCATTCTATTTGAGTAATATTACTATTATACTTACCTAACCTTAACAATGCTTCGAGTGTTACTCATATACCAACTACAAATGTTATTTGTAAAATGATTTAAAAAAAGTTTTTAAAGAACAAACCATGGTAACCTACAACTAAAGCTGAGTAAGTGTTGTCTAACTGTCGAATATATATTAACAAAAGATGCCTGAAAGAAACTAATTTTACCAGAATACATGTTAAATATTAACATAAATCTTTTTCACTTAGGCATTTTATCAAACACCATAAGTACATAAACTAATTTGACTAATAACACACTTTCTTTGTAAATTTGAATCAACCACATTTAAGAGTTAACAACCTAACAGTACCTAAAAAGTGAAAACAATTAATCTAAACATATTGTTGTCGATCAACGCTACCAATAAAAGTAAATACTTACAAAAATAAAATTCAATATTACCCGTGTGGAAGAGAAGAAAGTTGGAAGCTGGTTGCGGTTAAGAAATTGGGACAGATAGGCTGATATTGAGAAAAAAGAAATTAGAGCTGAGCTGAGAAGTAAATCAAATGAGAAGTTAGTTAAAGAAAATTTGATGGTGGAAGAAAAAGAGAAGGCAGAGCATGACTGAGAAGAAGAAGCCACCAAAATTGAAGCAATAAAAAATTACTTTTTTTCTACAGTAAAAAGCTACAGTGTTATGTGAGTAGCCACCGACATTTGATCTTTGTTATATATAATAATGTGTGTAGTTTTCTTTATATGCACTCAACATTTTTCCATTTCTCATACACACTTTACTATCTTTATTTTCTCTCAAACAAATACACTATTAGACATACCCTACACACCATAACAACAACAACAATGGCTTTAAAGATGAACTTTGTGTTGCAAAAAAGTGATTTGATGCTAATTAGGAATGAAAGAGTGTTGTTTAATGGTAATAAGAAGACTACAAACATATCTTGTAGAGCTAAAGAGTTGCACAATATTGATAACAAAAAGAACTTTTTCGCTAGAGTCGCAAAATGTTAGTTTTCATGACCTCAAGAAAGCGTACCGAGCCAAAGCTCTTCGACTCCATCCCGACGTTTACCCATCTTCCAAAAGGGAGGAATGCACCAAGCGATTTGTGGAGTTAAGAGAGGCATATGAAGTTCTTTCTGACCCAAACACTAGACGAATGTACGACTTGAGCTTAGTTGGAGGCCATACTCTTCGTGAACAAAACGCGGATTTCTCAACAACGGTGTGGGAAGCACAACTCGAAGGCTTGAAGAATCTAGCCGCCAAGCGTCCTAAGAGGAGATCCATTCAGTTTATGTAGGATTGTTTGTTTTATATATAATGCTCATAACATTGTTTGATTCATTATTTCCTTTCTTAAATTCTTTGTTTCCTCATCGTCCCCATTATTGATGATGGTCATGTAACATCACACTATTTGACAAACTTTCACTAATGTATCTCTGATCAGTGATAATTAATCAATATGGGTTAATAGTAAACTTTTAGTACACGTTAGTTGGGACAAATATTCATTGTTTTTCATTTTTGTTTTCTAAAAAAACATGGAAACGAGAAAACACTATTAAATCATACTTTTATAAAGAAAAAGTTTTCTAAGAATTAAAAAAAAAATATTGTTTTTTTCTTAAATTTTCAATGAGATATTAGAGAACATTTTTTT
Source organism: Erigeron breviscapus (assembly GCA_034093135.1). NCBI lineage: Eukaryota > Viridiplantae > Streptophyta > Magnoliopsida > Asterales > Asteraceae > Erigeron > Erigeron breviscapus. Next base: position 222,069,869 of record CM067167.1, on the reverse strand, counting down.
TAATTGTTTTCTAATTTTCATTTTTCATTTCTTAAATTTCAGAAAACTCAAATTATAATACAACAATTCTGAAATGTCGGTGTTCTCTCTTATGCTCCTGTAGCGTTTACTGTAGGAAAAAGGTTTAGAGATGACGATAGAACTTCACTACATTCTGGCACGTTTAACAAGCTAGATGCCTTAGGTTTCACCTTGGAACCTAACCAGTTGCAAAATCTTATACCCTCCTGTCTATTAACACCCGATATGCCTAAGACAAGTAGTTACAGGCAGCAAATTTGGCTGGTTGGGCAATGTCAATTGTTAATTTCATGTGTCACTCGAAATAAGTAGGTCTGCTCAGGCTCCTGAAAATCTCATGTCCTAAATATCTAACTTTTGTGTGAGTAGTTTCTGATCAAAAAGGACATTTTTTTGAATGGATGATTTACATTTTAAACTAATTCCTTAAAGCTACCCTTTCACCACTGAGAGATACATAACCTTAAATGACCCAATATTAGATAAACAGGTCAAGATTTCAAACCATAACAGAAACTATTTATAGTCCATGATGTAGTTGCCTTGTGTGTATGAAAGTATGAATCTGCATTACAAGCTGTACATTTTGTTATGTAGATGGTCGTTTGGTGGTTCGACCTGATGTTTTTGGCACTTTACCCAACCCATCGATGGAATTATTTTTTTTGGTATTAGCTAAGTTGTACATATTTTTAAAATGATACAGGTCCTATTTTTTCCTTTAACACCAATGTAAACTTTGTCTTTCTTGACCTTCATCAAACTTTTTATTAGTTTGATCATGAACGGTCAATGGAAATAGAGCAAAACCAAATATCATATCCTCTTCCAGCTGCTAAGTTACAAAATACCAATATTCTGCCTTCATATATATGTAACTTATATTTAACAAAATCATAGCATGACATTTAATCTAATGTGGAAAACAACCTGTGAATCACATGTGGTGATACGGAGATAGGTTAAAACACGGAGTTGTGCTAAGCCAAAACAATTGGTCTCTGATATGATTACAGAAATTGATTTAGCCATTTAGGAGATAAAATATAATCTGAAACAACTTCCGCATAAGTAAGTGGTTCGAAATTGCCACCTACATCCTAAAGGGTTACTCTGGTGTAAATTATTTGAAACTATTGGCCCAATTTTTCATTTATTTGTGCAAACCACTCGGTTGACATGACCCTTATAAACTTTAGCTTTTAGTGTCTTTCTATGATCTTTGCCCGCAAAGAGTTTATACGAGTGGTACTAACACTGACACAGTATCATGTATATACTCATTCAACGTCTCTTCCATACGAGTCCATTGTAAACTGAATTTTAATATTGATTAAAAGCACTAATTAACATTGATTTTGATTTGTTTCTCTTGAATATGTGAACAGGGTTAGCTTTGTGGGGGAGAACCATGCTTACTATTAGGATTTGTAAAAAATGATTAACCTGGACAGACTTTTTTGGGCCAAATAGAAGGTATAAGTTAGAAATGGTAATGTAAAAAGCAACAGTAGCTAGACTTTTATGTTTTTTTGGTATGAAATATGTATCAATTACAATAAGGCTCTTGGTATGAAATATGTATCAATTACAATAAGGCTCTTGGTATGAAATATGTATCAATTTTGCGAAATTTTCTCGACTATAAAACTTCATATTTCCGATTCCGCTCAACGCGCGGGTTAACATTCTTGTTATATATAAACTCTCTTCCTACACCGCCACCCCTGCCCCCGTCAACCCTCGCTAGCTACCGCCGCCACGACGTCACTTTACCCCCACTTCACCAAATATATTAGAACATATTTTTAAATATGGAGAATGAAAATAACATTTCTAAGTTTTAAAAGCGTTTTCAAAATTTTTATTTGTCTTCTAAGAGAAAGAACTACAGAAACTAGAAATGAAAAACTATAATACATTTTTTCACAACTAAACATGCCTACTATATATTTTTTATTTTACCACAAACGTTCGGGGTTTTGTAATTCCAAATTGTATACTTTTAGACTTTTATAATACTAAACTTTTGTATTTTATAACTTGTTATCAAACTTTGGCCTTCTACAATATACCAACCAACCTTTTACTATTAATTTATAACTGTGATCATTTACCGTAACCAGCCTTTTACTATTTATAGTTTTACAACCAAATGTTTACATTGTTTTTATTTCCAACCCTTCCTTTTTGGTATTTTATAAACTAATCATCAATTTTTTATGGTTTTTATTTTGGTTTCTGATTAACTAATTATAATTTTTCATAAATAAATAGATAAAATAAGTATATTAAAAATATAGAGTTTTATAGATAATATGTAATTGTTTATAATGACCCGGCCTTAGCTACTATTGTATATTGGTTCAAGTCTTCTTTAGAATCTTTGATTGTCACAGTCCTCGTTGTGTTTCTATGAACCGTTAAAAGTTAACTTAAGTTATATAAATGACGTGATTAATTTTATCCGATCTAAATTTGTTTCTAATTAACTAATTATAATTTTTCATAAAGAAATAGATAAAATAAGTATATTAAAAATATAGAGTTTTATAGATAATAGAGTAAATTACAGTTTTGGTCCCTGTCGTTGGTCAAAAATTACCGTTTTCGTCCTTACCTTTCATAAATTACCATTTTAGTCCAAAAATGTTTTCCCCGTCAACGCTTTTGGTCCAAATTCACAAACGGACGTTTATTTGCCCATCACGTGACCTGCATGTGATGGGTATTTTAGTCTTTTCCTATAAAGAGGACCAAAAACGTAATTAAATCTAAACTTTTCAGGTATCATCATCATCATCTCAAACTTTTCTTTTCCCAGATTATTCAACAAAAAATATCAATTAAAAAAAAAACTTAAATTCCATATCAACATCATATCATCATCATATCATGTATAGACATATATAAATTTCAAGCCTGAAGTTTACACACACAAACATACAGTTGAAAACTTGCATCACTTTCCCTTCTTGTTCGAACAAACAACCACAATCATATAAAAAAAATCATCATCAAAAGTATAACAAAAATAAACCCAAATCTTAAAGTTTGGGATTTCAATCATCTATCATAAAAAAAACTGATAAATACAAGATCTGAAATATAAAATCGGACCTAAGAATAAATGGCAGCGGCGGCAGTTTTATGGTGATGGTTGCCAGATCCGACCACCGTGACCTCATCAGTATTTGGCTATTCTTCTTCCCCGACTTCCGGTGGTAGCACAACTTTGTCGCACACCGTTACCTCATCAGCAGCCGACTTAATTTCGACGACATACACATCATCAAGATCCGTCCACCCCATCACCACCACCAAGATCCAGCCTACATATCACCACTACAACCCATATTTGGTCGTTACGTGACCAATACCTCCCGCCACCATAGACAAATTCGTCTGTGTTTTTCCGGTTTCAAACCCCATGTTCGACGGTGGTGATGGTGGGGATATGAGTAAGTGACAGTAATATGGTGGTGGGTTTCTTCACTTCATGTTGGGCAGTAATAATGGTGGTGGTATGTATAGATGTATAGAGTGAAGACAAAGAGATACATGTATAGATTTAGGTATAGAATGGTACTTACAGATTTTGATTTAGGTTTATGGATTATTGATTTTGATTTTCATAATATGGAATTATGGATATAGATATAGATATGTTGTTATGGATATAGATATAGATATGTTGTTATGGATATAGATATAGATATGTTGGTGGTGTGAATATAAGATTCAAGATCTGGTAATGATGATGATGAAAGAATTTATAG
>CM067167.1:221993569-222061069 GCA_034093135.1 Erigeron breviscapus | reverse complement strand
CGTAAATCCCCGATCCCCATACCCGAACCCGAAATTACTATATATATTTATTAGAATTACTTTAAGTTTTTTCTATATGTTAGAATTATTTTAGTTTAGAGTTTTTTATTTAATATTTTTTATGTGTTATATTTTATTTATCATTTAGTTCACATAAATATTATTTTATATATATAAAAAAAGGTCGAACTACATGTTCAACTACATATCTTATGCTACAATAAATTTATGTTTACTCAAAAAAGGTATACCCGATACCCGACGGGGATTCCCGATACCCGATGGGGACGGGTATGGGGATGTAATTTATATCCCCGACGGGGATGGGGACGGGGATGGGGATTACAAGTAGAAACCGGGGATGGGGATGGGGATCAGGATCCCCGACAATACTCGCCCCGTTGCCATCTACATTATTGATGTTTCCCTTTCAACCACTTGTTAAGAAATGATAAGAAGGAACATAAAAGAAAAGATAAGATGGAAATCATAATCATTTCCTTTTTAATTATCCCATTTTTTGGAGGAAAGAAGTATGACAAATATAACTAGACAATTTTTTTATATCATTTTACTAGCTAATTAACCCGGGTTCAACCCGGACTTATTAATAAAACTAGGTTACGTTGATTGTTAAGAATTATGAGATAGTTCAACCATACTCATAACCTCGGAATAGTATATCTTATATTTCGAATAGAAATAATTAGCTTAATAACCCACATAAGATGCGGATAATTTAAAAATATGAAGAAAAAAAATAGTCGTTTGAAGAAAAAAATAAATTAGATAATTACATTTTAATTTACATGAGACTTAAGCTAGAAATAAATAAATCATAAATCAATTAAAAATGAATTTAAATTTTAAATAGATGATGTCATAAATCAAGACAATAAAAAAGAATAATTAATATGAATAAGTCTAATAATGACAAGTAAGTATTATTTAAAAATTAATGATGTCATAAACATTTTATCTTACAATAATAATAAAAGAGCCCCTTAAAATCATTTTCTAAAAAACCATGACCCTTAGATGAAAAGCAAGATTAAATTATAGCCTTTAGATTGTTTTGCTTACCTCATCTTCCATTTTTAGATTTGCTTACTAAATTATTAAAATTAATATCATGCTAAATTACATTACCCTTAAGTGTGCTAAATCTTTTTGAAACGAACTATATATATGTTCAATAACCAGTTCACACTTTTGGGGTTAATTTTCTAACAATATTAATACAAGAAAGAACTTTATCGACTTTTTTTAATCAAGTCAATAATGAATACATGACTTAGTTATCAAATAATTTTATTTTTTAATATATGTTTTCCATATTATTATGTATATCAATCAATCTTATTTTATATCTTGATATGTTATGAGAACCATATTCTAAAGCTTTGTCTTACTTTATTATTAAAAATCGAATCATAAAAGAGGCTTTTATCCCCAATTTTACGTATCGTTTGATTTGTAATTAAAGAAAATTGAATATCACAGATTTAGATATAATTTTGTATATTTGATAGTTTTGTATGTTACAATAAAAATATATAAACTCTCTTATATAATCATGCTATTAATAATAAAAAATGTCATTTGCTTAAATTTTTAATTGATATTAACAAATCAAATCCTACAAATGGATGATAATTATTTCTGAGTGAGGATCGACAATTAACAAATTAAACTATCAATGAGATTAATGGTCCAAGGTTTTCTTTTTTTCTTTCTTTTTTTTTTTTATCTTTGGGGGATCGGGTTTGAGTCCCATCTTCGACATTTGTAGTAGTGGATTAATAATTGTTTTTTTGGAAGTCATGTCATAAAAAAACTCAAACTTTTTTTTTTTTTTTTTTTTTTTTTTTTTTTTTTTTTTTTTTTTTTTTTTTTTTTTTTTTTTTTTTTTTTTTTTTTTTTTTTTTTTTTTTTTTTTTTTTTTTTTTTTTTTTTTTTTTTTTTTTTTTTTTTTTTTTTTTTTTTTTTTTTTTTTTTTTTTTTTTTTTTTTTTTTTTTTTTTTTTTTTTTTTTTTTTTTTTTTTTTTTTTTTTTTTTTTTTTTTTTTTTTTTTTTTTTTTTTTTTTTTTTTTTTTTTTTTTTTTTTTTTTTTTTTTTTTTTTTTTTTTTTTTTTTTTTTTTTTTTTTTTTTTTTTTTTTTTTTTTTTTTTCTTTTATATAATAAAAGGTCGATCTTACTCTCTTAGTTTTTTTCTCTTTTATCTTATGTTACATTTATATGTTTTATGTATTACATATGTGGATTACAATGAAGTACGCGATGTAGTTGTTCATATAGTTTGTTCTATCGGATAGTTTTATCAAAAGATTACGAAAAGGAAAATTTGGATGCATATATATGTCTTTATGTGCAGTTTTGAATGCATGATACTCAAAAACAGGGCCGTCTATAGGATTTATAGATATTACTACATATTATACACTAGTTATTGTGTTGCATTATTAAAAATATATATATATATATATATATATATATATATATATATATATATATATATATATATATATATATATATATATATATATATATATATATATATATATATATATATATATATATATATATATATATATATATATATATATATATATATATATATATATATATATATATATATATATATATATATATATATATATATATATATATATATATATATATATATATATATATATATATATATATATATATATATATATATATATATATATATATATATATATATATATATATATATATATATATATATATATATATATATATATATATATATATATATATATATATATATATATATATATATATATATATATATATATATATATATATATATATATATATATATATATATATATATATATATATATATATATATATATATATATATATATATATATATATATATATATATATATATATATATATATATATATATATATATATATATATATATATATATATATATATATATATATATATATATATATATATATATATATATATATATATATATATATATATATATATATATATATATATATATATATATATATATATATATATATATATATATATATATATATATATATATATATATATATATATATATATATATATATATATATATATATATATATATATATATATATATATATATATATATATATATATATATATATATATATATATATATATATATATATATATATATATATATATATATATATATATATATATATATATATATATATATATATATATATATATATATATATATATATATATATATATATATATATATATATATATATATATATATATATATATATATATATATATATATATATATATATATATATATATATATATATATATATATATATATATATATATATATATATATATATATATATATATATATATATATATATATATATATATATATATATATATATATATATATATATATATATATATATATATATATATATATATATATATATATATATATATATATATATATATATATATATATATATATATATATATATATATATATATATATATATATATATATATATATATATATATATATATATATATATATATATATATATATATATATATATATATATATATATATATATATATATATATATATATATATATATATATATATATATATATATATATATATATATATATATATATATATATATATATATATATATATATATATATATATATATATATATATATATATATATATATATATATATATATATATATATATATATATATATATATATATATATATATATATATATATATATATATATATATATATATATATATATATATATATATATATATATATATATATATATATATATATATATATATATATATATATATATATATATATATATATATATATATATATATATATATATATATATATATATATATATATATATATATATATATATATATATATATATATATATATATATATATATATATATATATATATATATATATATATATATATATATATATATATATATATATATATATATATATATATATATATATATATATATATATATATATATATATATATATATATATATATATATATATATATATATATATATATATATATATATATATATATATATATATATATATATATATATATATATATATATATATATATATATATATATATATATATATATATATATATATATATATATATATATATGTATGTAAATATGAGATATAATATATATATATATATATAGTTTTATGTATAATAAATATATATATATACATATATATATATATATATATATAATAATATATATATCTATATATATATATAATTCTCTATCTCCAAGCGTATATGTGGCATGCCTCCGGTCTCGCCAAGTCATCTTTTTCCTACGTGATGTTCATATATTAATGGTCTCTTAAATGTTGCCACGTAAGCTGCCACTTATACATGTTGTATTTATAACATCTTTATTATTATTAAAAATAAATAAAAAGCTCGGCCGGGACTCGAACCCATGCGCCCAATTCATCAATTGACATATGAATAAAAACCAAATCTTCTAAATTAGTTTTTGTTAATTAAAAGATGTCCCAAAATTAATAAAGCTTGCTACATCCCTTAATTGCTATACCTAACAAAGAATGTAACCACCTTTTTTTTCTACGCAAGTTTGTATCTAGATTGAAATTGGTAACATAGTATTAAATATTTATATAAATCTCAAAACATATATATAACACTACAAATAATATTGCAATTATCCATATTTTTAGTTAGGGTAAACAATTTATAAAAGTTTGGCACGCTAACTATATTCAACTTAAAAGTGTAAAGTTTTGTTTTTTTTTCTTTTTTTTGGTCCTTCACTTGCTAGCGCAGTGGTTGGACACCCCGGATGTTGTAGCACGGGTCACACGTTCGAATCCCATCTCGAGCGTTGTTACTAGCCAATATTCTTGGCGAGCGAGTTGAATTTACCGGGTGGATCGGGCGGGAGGAGGGGATCGGGTAGGCCCACGGTATTCAGTCCGGATACCCGTGGTCCGGCCCTTCGCTGTTCTAAAAAAAAAGTGTAAAGTTTTAAAAATTTATAATTTTAGGTTTGGACTTTCAAATCTAATTTGTCTCATCATTCTGCCTTTAGTTCTTTACACCCTTTTAGTTCAATATAGTTTTTACACACATAAAAACATGACACGCTTTTATAATTTATTCATGTTAATTAAAAGAATGGATAATTACAATATAATTTGTAATGTAAGTTGTATGTATAGCTAGAATAAATATACCATTTTGTTTTACCTATCACCCCACTATAATTAGACAAATAAAGGCATAAACAATATTAGAACATACAACCTCGAACTTTTAATGACAAGCACAAACCACTTGATCCAATGAGAATTGTTTTTAATCTTTTGCAACATACAATATATATGGGGTCCAAAACTTCAAATAACTTATTAAAAAGACATAAAGAATTCACCACATTCATATCTTAAAGACATGTTCCAAATTCATAAAAGTTTCAATCTTTTAATTTTTTTGAGCAATGCTAGAGACACAAACTAATTACAAATAAATTTTTACAAACTTATGTCTAACCAATCAAATTAAGGAAGAGAATGAGAAAGAGAAAATAACTTAACATATAATTGGTCCACCTAATTTGCCAAATCATTTTGTAAACATTTGTTTGTATCTAGTTTGTATACATAGCATTTCTCTAAATTTTTGCCTAATTCTCTCTAAAAATTAATCATAATTCTTATTTTGTATATATATTTTTAGATATAAAAGTTCTTATTTATATTCATCTTTTACTTTCCAATACAAATATATTATAGAAACAAAAGCTTTAGATAACTTGGAATATAATTTTTTTTAACATACTATTGTTTGTTTCGTTAGTTTTATACGTTTTATATAAATTAAATTATTAAATTAGGATTCACGAGAATAATGTTAATTATAATTTTTTAACTGTATAATATGTGAGCAATTTTTAGTCTAAAAATATATATTTTATTTAAATATATTTCATATGAGTTTATGTTTAATTTTATAACCAAATTTTAACCCCACGTATCAACACGGGTTGTCTATAAAATTTCATTAATACTAGCACGGTACCTGCGGAATGCAGAGACGGTGACGACAACTGCGGTCTCGTGGTCACTGCGACCGATGGTGATGGCGGCGACTATTGGTGGTGGTGGCGGCGTCGAGTAGTGTAGGTTAATATAAATGTAATTGATGTAAAGGTGGTAGTTGAGATATTTTGCAAGATAATGGTTTAGGGTGTAAATGAGTAAGGTGAGAGTTTAGGGTGTAAATTAGTTCATTAAAGGTAAATTGGATAATTTTTTTATAAGTTTTAAATAGAGTGAAGGTTCATTAATAACAATTAGGTCATTTCCAGTGTCTCATTTTTTCTCAACATTACCAAAAAGAGAAAGGGATAATTTTTATAAGGTAGTATAGATTATAAGTATCATTAAATTTAATAATGAGTGAGCAAATTCGATGAATATGTTGTATTAACCGGGTCCGCCTAGAAAGCCCTCTCGCAATCCCTAATTTTAACCTCTAGATGAGAAACCCTCGTCATCCAGAGATCTCTGAACAGAAAAACTCACTTACTCTTGCCTTATGTGAAAAGTAAATACATGTGATTACCCCCGAATATGTCTAAGGCAAAACTCAAACCTGGGACGCTTTTTTAAATGATATCAGAAGGATGCCACATAAAATACATTTTATCTATAATTGCTACTACATTAACATTAATGATTCATATATACATGATATATCTTTTTTTATATACGTATGATAAGACATTTTTTTATTACGAATGTGAATATCGTTGTAACCATATGTTGTGTTGGTGTAAGTATCTCCTCAACTAACTGTTTTCATTAATAAATGTAACAATTTTATCCGAAATCGTCATGGTTATATGTTTAGCACTACTAGAAACAGGGCTATCCTTGACCCGCTTTTTATGACCCACGCTAATAGATGACGCGCAAAGTGAGAAGTCATAAAATAAGGGTCATTACGAGTAAATTTACTGTTGGGGATGACGCGTTTTCAGAAGCGTCATAACATATGGGTCATAATCTGTTAAAATTTAGGTTTCTAGATGACGCTCGTTTTGCTTCGTCCTAAATAGGGGTCATCGTTTTTTTTGGCACGATTCCCTAGGCATCATTACTTATGTTTTTTTTTACAATCTCTGCCTTAATATTTTTTTTTGCCAAAATTTGAAAACGTTCCGCCATATTTTTCATCTCAAAACCTTCCCCCCTTCTCAAAACTCTCAAAACACTCGATCCCGCCCTAAATTTCCCATCACTCTCAAACCTTCACTCGACATCAAACCCCTCTCAAAACTCTCAAAACACTCCCGCCCTAATTTCCCATCAGTTTGCCCTAATTTCACTCGACATCAGTTTGCCCTAATTTTACAATGCCCTAATTTCACTCGACATCAGTTTGCCCTAATTTCACTCGACATCAGTTTGCCCTAATTTCACTCGACATCAGTTTGCCCTAATTTCACTCGACATCAGTTTGCCCTAATTTCACTCGACATCAGTTTGCCCTAATTTCACTCGACATCAGTTTGCCCTAATTTCACTCGACATCAGTTTGCCCTAATTTCACTCGACATCAGTTTGCCCTAATTTCACTCGACATCAGTTTGCCCTAATTTCACTCGACATCAGTTTGCCCTAATTTCACTCGACATCAGTTTGCCCTAATTTCACTCGACATCAGTTTGCCCTAATTTCACTCGACATCAGTTTGCCCTAATTTCACTCGACATCAGTTTGCCCTAATTTCACTCGACATCAGTTTGCCCTAATTTCACTCGACATCAGTTTGCCCTAATTTCACTCGACATCAGTTTGCCCTAATTTCACTCGACATCAGTTTGCCCTAATTTCACTCGACATCAGTTTGCCCTAATTTCACTCGACATCAGTTTGCCCTAATTTCACTCGACATCAGTTTGCCCTAATTTCACTCGACATCAGTTTGCCCTAATTTCACTCGACATCAGTTTGCCCTAATTTCACTCGACATCAGTTTGCCCTAATTTCACTCGACATCAGTTTGCCCTAATTTCACTCGACATCAGTTTGCCCTAATTTCACTCGACATCAGTTTGCCCTAATTTCACTCGACATCAGTTTGCCCTAATTTCACTCGACATCAGTTTGCCCTAATTTCACTCGACATCAGTTTGCCCTAATTTCACTCGACATCAGTTTGCCCTAATTTCACTCGACATCAGTTTGCCCTAATTTCACTCGACATCAGTTTGCCCTAATTTCACTCGACATCAGTTTGCCCTAATTTCACTCGACATCAGTTTGCCCTAATTTCACTCGACATCAGTTTGCCCTAATTTCACTCGACATCAGTTTGCCCTAATTTCACTCGACATCAGTTTGCCCTAATTTCACTCGACATCAGTTTGCCCTAATTTCACTCGACATCAGTTTGCCCTAATTTCCTCGACATCAGTTTGCCCTAATTTTGAATATGTTATCCCGCCCTAAAACCTTCACTCGACATCAAAACCTTCCCCCCTTCTCAAAACTCTCAAAACACTCGATCCCGCCCTAAATTTCCCATCACTCTCAAACCTTCACTCGACATCAAACCCCTCTCAAAACTCTCAAAACACTCCCGCCCTAATTTCCCATCAGTTTGCCCTAATTTCACTCGACATCAGTTTGCCCTAATTTTGAAAGGTATGCTTTCTGTTTTAATGTTTTCTGTTTTAATGTAGTTGTAGAGTTTTAATGTAGTTGTATAGTTTGCCCTAATTTGTTTGTTTGAGAGTTTTATATTTTCTGTTTTATTGATTTTTAATGTAGCACACCAGGTGTTTGTGAAAATGTAAATAATGTAGTTTTATCATTTTTTGGTTGCAAGATAACATTATTAATGTAAATCATTTTTTGGTGTTTTAGAGTTTTATCAGTTTAATATTTGTTGGTGTTTATGAATAATATTTTATAGGCCTCATGTAAGTTAACTGTAAATGATTTGTATAGTTTTAAGGTAGTAATTTAGTTAAATAAGGTAGTTATTTAACATGTAAGCTGGTGTTCTTGTTTTAGTTAATAAGGTTGGTATCACCAGCAATATATTGGACTGTAGTTCTGTGCTAAGCTGCTGGAAATTCCAGATCAGCATCTATGTGTTTATGTGATAATTTGTTTAAGGGCTTTCGCAATCAAGGCAACTTGATGTATGTGACACTCTTCTTTGAAGGGGAGCCAAAATCTTAAACATATACAAATTTTTTATAGGCCTCATGTAAGTTAACTGTAAATAATGTAACTATAATGATTTGTATAGTTTTAAGCTGGTGTTCTTGTTTAACATGTATAGTTTACTAGGTAGTTATCTTTTTCTGTTTTACTAGGTAGTTATCTTTTTCTGTTTTAGGTTATGGATAAATCTTGGATTTTGTCCGATAGATTATCAATCGCATACGAGGAAGGTGTGAATGCCTTTTTAGAGTTTGCACAATGCAATAACCCAAATTCCGACGCCATTCCGTGTCCTTGTGTAAATTGTATCAATTTGTGTCACACTTCCATCTCCAACGTGCGTTATCACCTGTTTAAACACGGTTTCGATGAGAATTATAGTGTTTGGTCCTTCCACGGAGAAAATTCATCTAAGGATGAAGCTCAATGCCCTAATGAGTCTATACCTCCCGAGTTCGATTACACAAAGCAGATGCTACATGAGGCCTTCACATATGAGAATTAATTAATAAAATATATATATATATATATATATATATATATATATATATATATATATATATATATATATATATATATATATATATATATATATATATATATATATATATATATATATATATATATATATATATATATATATATATATATATATATATATATATATATATATATATATATATATATATATATATATATATATATATATATATATATATATATATATATATATATATATATATATATATATATATATATATATATATATATATATATATATATATATATATATATATATATATATATATATATATATATATATATATATATATATATATATATATATATATATATATATATATATATATATATATATATATATATATATATATATATATATATATATATATATATATATATATATATATATATATATATATATATATATATATATATATATATATATATATATATATATATATATATATATATATATATATATATATATATATATATATATATATATATATATATATATATATATATATATATATATATATATATATATATATATATATATATATATATATATATATATATATATATATATATATATATATATATATATATATATATATATATATATATATATATATATATATATATATATATATATATATATATATATATATATATATATATATATATATATATATATATATATATATATATATATATATATATATATATATATATATATATATATATATATATATATATATATATATATATATATATATATATATATATATATATATATATATATATATATATATATATATATATATATATATATATATATATATATATATATATATATATATATATATATATATATATATATATATATATATATATATATATATATATATATATATATATATATATATATATATATATATATATATATATATATATATATATATATATATATATATATATATATATATATATATATATATATATATATATATATATATATATATATATATATATATATATATATATATATATATATATATATATATATATATATATATATATATATATATATATATATATATATATATATATATATATATATATATATATATATATATATATATATATATATATATATATATATATATATATATATATATATATATATATATATATATATATATATATATATATATATATATATATATATATATATATATATATATATATATATATATATATATATATATATATATATATATATATATATATATATATATATATATATATATATATATATATATATATATATATATATATATATATATATATATATATATATATATATATATATATATATATATATATATATATATATATATATATATATATATATATATATATATATATATATATATATATATATATATATATATATATATATATATATATATATATATATATATATATATATATATATATATATATATATATATATATATATATATATATATATATATATATATATATATATATATATATATATATATATATATATATATATATATATATATATATATATATATATATATATATATATATTTTCTATTAAATAGAATTAAAAACCTATAATACAAAATTAAAAACACAAATATCAAAATAACGCATTTCATATATATATATTTATATCAAAACAACGCGTTTAATTCAAGTACTAATTCACGATAAGTCACAAGTTAATTAACGACAAAAATTACATATCGATAGTAATTCACAAGTTAGTTTGACAGCTTCCACATCGACCACTGAATATACAACAAGACTACCCGAGTCATCCGTGCAGCTCTCCTGAAGCAGTAGTTCGACATTTTGGGACGAGTTGCTAGCCACCTGTTCCCAAAATAACAAAAAAAGTATTATAATACATTTGCTTTTAATAAAAAAATTAGTAGCAAATATAATTAATATAGATATAGATATTACCAGTAAAAAAATTAGTAGCAAATATAATTAATATAGATATAGATATTACCAGTAAAAAAATTAGTAGCAAATATAATTAATATAGATATAGATATTACCAGTAAAAAAATTAGTAGCAAATATAATTAATATAGATATAGATATTACCAGTAAAAAAATTAGACAAATATAATTAATATAGATATAATATTACCAGTAAAAAAATTAGTAGCAAATATAATTAATATAGATATAGATATTACCAGTAAAAAAATTAGTAGCAAATATAATTAATATAGATATAGATATTACCAGTAAAAAAATTAGTAGCAAATATAATTAATATAGATATAGATATTACCAGTAAAAAAATTAGTAGCAAATATAATTAATATAGATATAGATATTACCAGTAAAAAAATTAGTAGCAAATATAATTAATATAGATATAGATATTACCAGTAAAAAAATTAGTAGCAAATATAATTAATATAGATATAGATATTACCAGTAAAAAAATTAGTAGCAAATATAATTAATATAGATATAGATATTACCAGTAAAAAAATTAGTAGCAAATATAATTAATATAGATATAGATATTACCAGTAAAAAAATTAGTAGCAAATATAATTAATATAGATATAATATTACCAGTAAAAAAATTAGTAGCAAATATAATTAATATAGATATAGATATTACCAGTAAAAAAATTAGACAAATATAATTAATATAGATATAATATTACCAGTAAAAAAATTAGTAGCAAATATAATTAATATAGATATAGATATTACCAGTAAAAAAATTAGTAGCAAATATAATTAATATAGATATAGATATTACCAGTAAAAAAATTAGTAGCAAATATAATTAATATAGATATAGATATTACCAGTAAAAAAAGAATAATTAACAAAACATATATACAGTATGTCAAGTTCTTACCAAGTACTTAATAGAACGAAGAGAAAAGCCTTTGGTATTGGACAAATGATCCACAAGACGTCCAGGAGTTGCAACCTGAACCAACAGAAATATATATAAGACGTATCAAGCGAACAATACACGCAGGGTCTAGTGAACAAAAGTTTGAAAACATGACTTTTACTAGTAATAGCTCACCACAGCAGACTTCACACGAATGCGAGAACCTAAAGCCTCAAACTGCTCAGAAATCTGAATGGCAAGTTCCCTACAAAAATGAAAACATTACATTTAAAACCATAAATCCAGTAAACGAATTACAAACCTGATCAAGAACAGCCTCATTGATCAAATCATTTGCCACCTCTTTAGACTCGGTAACAACACCTAATTCCTCCGCAATCCATTTCCTATTACCCGGTGGAGCCATCAAACTCCCAAACCTCTGCAAATCCCTAGCCTCCTTCTGCATAACCTTAGCCGCCTTCTTTCTCGCCAAACCAAAAACAACACAATCCATAGCATCATCGTTCATATAAACCTCGAACGTAATCTCATCTTTACACGGCACAATCATATTATACAACCTTCTTTTAACAACAAAGGTGAATCCTCACCTTCTCCTACACCTAACAAACTAAAATTCTTCTCGAAAATCGACCCGTTTGTTGCAAATTTCGCAGCCCAAGCTAAAGCTAAAGTCTCATTTTCCTTTTTACCAGTAAAAAAATTAGTAGCAAATATAATTAATATAGATATAGATATTACCAGTAAAAAAAGAATAATTAACAAATATAATTAATATAGATATAGATATTACCAGTAAAAAAATTAGTAGCAAATATAATTAATATAGATATAGATATTACCAGTAAAAAAAGAATAATTAACAAAATATATACAAATGAAAAAGTGCATACCTAGTTGGAGACAGAACTAAAGCAAAGAAGGCAGGAGCAGCTCGATCTTGAACTTGAGCTTCCCATAATGACTGAAGTATTGGCAGAGCCAATCAAATCCTTACCTATATATATAAATTATATAAATATCAATACTCAAAACAAGACAATTACGGATCATTCAATCACTAAAAAATGACAATAATACATATAAATTATATAAATATCACTGTAAGTATATATATATCTGTACAAAAATTAACGAACCTGAAATTAGGAGAAACGAATCTGAAAAGGAGAAACGAAGAAATTAGGTTTCGATTTTGGGGATATATTTACAGATATATACGTATATATATATATAATATATATATATATCTATATAATGTTTATATATATATATATATATATATACAAAATGAAGCTGAAATTAGGTCATGAAAAAGAGGAGCAGATCTGGAAAAAAAAAAGAAATAGAGCAATTAGGTCTCGATTTGGGGATCTTTATCTATATATATACATACATATACATATATGTATTAACGAACCTGAAATTAGAAACGAATCTGAAGAGGAGAAACGAAGAAATTAGGTCTCGATTTTGGGAATATATATCTGAAATTATATATATATCAACGAAGAAACGAATCTGAAATTATATATATGTCAACGAATCAACGAATCTGAAATTATATATATATATATATCAACGAAACTCTGAAATTAGGTATATATATATATATTAAATTAGGTTAAGAAGAAACGAATCTGAAATTATATATATATATGAAATTATATATATATCAACGAAGAAACGAATCTAAAATTATATATATATATATATATCAACGAATCTGAAATTAGGTTAGGAAGAAGAAACGAATCTGAAAGAGAAGAATCAGAGAGATTAGGTCGGGATTTGGGGGAAACTATGTGTGAAATAAACGAAATGGAAATCAGAGAGATTAGGTTATGAAGATGACTGGATGTTTGTGTTATATTGAGGAATTTATCACATGCCTAAATTTTAACAGATTATGACCCATATGTTATGACGCTTCTGAAAACGCGTCATAAATTTACTCGTAATGACCCTTATTTTATGACTTCTCAATTTGCGCGTCATCTATTAGCGTGGGTCATAAAAAGCGGGTCAAGGATAGCTGTAACACCCCAAGCCGAGGCTCGAAATATCACGGAAATCATATAGCGCAAGGTGGAATTACAATAGAACAAGAACTAAATGCAGTTAAGGATTCAGTGAATCCATTACAATACGAAACAAGTACCACAATACATAAGGAGCAAATAACCATCGAAGTTTACAAAGAACATCCCAAGGATGGCAAGTCGATCCTAAGTATAATGCAAGAGAGAAGGTCGATGAATCCTTGATTCATAAAGTCCAAAGTCCGGGTTAACAGCAAGCAAGCAACTAAACTCCACGTCCGGGGAGAACCTGATTACCTGAAAAGTGTACTAAGCATAGTCAACACAAGGTTGGTGAGTTCGTAGTAATGGTCCACAAGGAACCATAAACAATAATCATAATGTACAAGTAGAGGCTAAACGTGACTTACAGTGAGCCTCTAAGTAACACAACAATGTCCAATCAACAAGATTACATAAGTACGAAAATGCGTGTAAATGAATGCTCAATGATATAAATATCAAATGCAAGTACCAATGCATAAATAAGCCAACATGCCTATCTTATGCGTGAACACCAGTCACCAATGCAACGATACCCTTCTGTCATCACAATGAACAAGGCTGTATCTCAAAATCATCGAGATATATATGTCTATATACTCGGAGTCAGGAACTACATCCAAAATGGGTGCATACATCTATACACCAGGATGTCGGCAATCCCCTGCCGAGGGTCATCAACAATGTATGCAATGCTTACGATCAATTGTAAATGCATCAATCATGAACCAACAATCAATATACGATGAACTTGAACCAGTAATTAATATTCGACAAACATGAGCCAACAATCAATAATCGTCAATCATAAACAATTAACCACAATTTAAACCAACTATACGTACATACACTTAAGAGGATTCTACTTCCTTCGAGTCCCAGATGCTTATATATAGGGTCACCCGCAGCCTTCCCACCACATCTAAAACCCAATGGAAGCATAACCGACTTCCATGTATGTACGTCTATCCTAATATTAATGAAATACCTAACAACCGTAAACCAAGTCAATCAAACGTGATAACCGTCTCATCAAACCAACATTTAACTCAAATCCATCAATCAATCAACAACATAAGTAAACACACAGATTTACACTTTTCAGCCCGAATCTCAAGCGAGTAGGGAGATACGAAACTCACCTCGATTGGTTAAGAAAGCTAAGATTGATATAAAGTCAAGTTATTATCGTACAATGTTCTCCTCGCGTCCAACACCTAAATATCGATCATATACATTCACATCAACATTCATAAACACATACGTAGTTATCAAGAAAACGGCAAAACCCTAAATAGGTTTCCAAAGTGTTTCTCGACGTTAAATGACTTCTAAGACTCTTAATCAATGTTATGCAAGGTAAGAAGTGAATTAGGTTAAGACTCGGCGCGTAAAAAGGTCCAGAAGGTCAAACTAGGTCAAACAAGGAAAATTTCCAGAAAACAAAGGCCGTAACCTACGGTCTTCAGGGGCGTAAGGTACGGTGGCAAAAATACAACGGGCGTAAGCTACGGTCAATATGGGCGTAACCTACGGTCCTCTAGAAAGTTCACTTTTGGCGTAAGGAGTGGCGTAAACAGTGGGTTTTTGGGCGTAAGGTAAAACTTCGGCGTAAGCTACGCCCCAAAGGGCCGTAACTTACGCCCCAACAAAATTGCACTAGCGTAACCTACGCCCCATAGGGCCGTAGGTTACGCCCCCTACTGGGCAACCCACGAACAGCAGCAGCAGTTTAGTGCAGAAACTAAACCCAAAAACCCCCAAATTCGACCCAAATCGATTTACAACGACTTGTAACTCATTTTGAAGCATAACTAAACATCAATAACCATAAATACACATAACCCAACCCACAAATTCGACCAAAACATCACTATCACTTCCAAATCACCCAAACCCTAATTTAACCCTAATTTGACCCAAAATTAGTTTTAAGCCGATTTATGACTTGCAAATGTTCAAGACGACTAGAAATGCATAAATAAACATAAGTAGGAGTAAATGGGATGAATTTGACTTACCAAAGTTTCTCCTTGAGCTTAAAACCCGAAATTAGGTCAAAATGGATAAAATGCAAGAACTTGGCTTTTGATTCTCCAATATGAAGCAAACGAGGTTAAGATGGCTATGATTCTTGTATGATGACAGTTCCAAAACACTAAATTGGTGCAAGTATGAGATGGAGAATGAAATGGGTTTTTGGTCTTGCCTTTTACTAGAGAGAAAGAGAGAAGAGATAGATAGATAAGAAATGGAAGGGGGAGAAAGAGATAAGGAGGGAAGGAATGGTCATGGGTGGCTGGTGGGTCGTGGACTACCCACGGGCCGATCCGATTCTCTTCACAAGCCAAAATACAATCGATTACACAATTTAAACCAACTATACGTACATACACTTAAGAGGATTCTACTTCCTTCGAGTCCCAGATGCTTATATATAGGGTCACCCGCAGCCTTCCCACCACATCTAAAACCCAATGGAAGCATAACCGACTTCCATGTATGTACGTCTATCCTAATATTAATGAAATACCTAACAACCGTAAACCAAGTCAATCAAACGTGATAACCGTCTCATCAAACCAACATTTAACTCAAATCCATCAATCAATCAACAACATAAGTAAACACACAGATTTACACTTTTCAGCCCGAATCTCAAGCGAGTAGGGAGATACGAAACTCACCTCGATTGGTTAAGAAAGCTAAGATTGATATAAAGTCAAGTTATTATCGTACAATGTTCTCCTCGCGTCCAACACCTAAATATCGATCATATACATTCACATCAACATTCATAAACACATACGTAGTTATCAAGAAAACGGCAAAACCCTAAATAGGTTTCCAAAGTGTTTCTCGACGTTAAATGACTTCTAAGACTCTTAATCAATGTTATGCAAGGTAAGAAGTGAATTAGGTTAAGACTCGGCGCGTAAAAAGGTCCAGAAGGTCAAACTAGGTCAAACAAGGAAAATTTCCAGAAAACAAAGGCCGTAACCTACGGTCTTCAGGGGCGTAAGGTACGGTGGCAAAAATACAACGGGCGTAAGCTACGGTCAATATGGGCGTAACCTACGGTCCTCTAGAAAGTTCACTTTTGGCGTAAGGTAAAATTTCGGCGTAAGCTACGCCCCAAAGGGCCGTAACTTACGCCCCAACAAAATTGCACTAGCGTAACCTACGCCCCATAGGGCCGTAGGTTACGCCCCCTACTGGGCAACCCACGAACAGCAGCAGCAGTTTAGTGCAGAAACTAAACCCAAAAACCCCCAAATTCGACCCAAATCGATTTACAACGACTTGTAACTCATTTTGAAGCATAACTAAACATCAATAACCATAAATACACATAACCCAACCCACAAATTCGACCAAAACATCACTATCACTTCCAAATCACCCAAACCCTAATTTAACCCTAATTTGACCCAAAATTAGTTTTAAGCCGATTTATGACTTGCAAATGTTCAAGACGACTAGAAATGCATAAATAAACATAAGTAGGAGTAAATGGGATGAATTTGACTTACCAAAGTTTCTCCTTGAGCTTAAAACCCGAAATTAGGTCAAAATGGATAAAATGCAAGAACTTGGCTTTTGATTCTCCAATATGAAGCAAACGAGGTTAAGATGGCTATGATTCTTGTATGATGACAGTTCCAAAACACTAATTATTAAATAAATGCGGGTACTTAGACTTCATATGGTCTTCTCTCTCCCAAGTGAACTCGGCTCCACGTCTAGCGTTCCATCTTACCTTCACAATGGTGTAGCGCTTCTTCTTGAGTTTCTTTTCTTGACGGTCCAAGATCTCTACCGGCTCTTCAACAAAGTTCAAATTCGGATCAACCCTAATTTCGTCCATAGGCACATGATGGGTAGGATCCGCCAAACACTTGCGCAAGTTACAAATATGAAACACATCATGCACACTGTTAAGCTCTTGAGGCAATTCTAGCCGATAAGCAACTTTCCCAACCCGTTCAAGAATCTTGAAAGGACCAATATACCTTGGTGCAAGCTTACCTCTCTTCACAAAACGTACAACACCCTTCCAAGGCGATACTTTCAAAAGCACAAAGTCACCAACTTCAAACTCTAACGATCTCCGCCTCACATCGGCATACTTCTTTTGACGCTCACGGGCCAATTGCAACTTCTCCTTAATTTGAGATATTACCTTAGTCGTCTCAATCACAATTTCTGGCCCGATAAGTTGACTCTCTCCAATTTCTGCCCAAGCTAGAGGAGAACGACATATCCTACCATACAATGCTCTAAAAGGCGCCATTTGAATGGTAGCATGATAACTATTGTTGTATGAAAACTCAACTAGCGGCAAATGGTCTTCCCAACTCCCACCAAAATCAATTGCACACGCCCTCAACATATCTTCAAGTGTTTGAATGGTTCTCTCGGTTTGCCCATCCGTTTGAGGATGAAATGTCGTGCTCATGTCGAGTCGAGTACCCATTGCTTTTTGAAAGGCTTCCCAAAAATTCGATTTGAAACGGGCATCTCTATCAGAAATGATAGAAATCGGCACTCCATGTTTAGATATTACTTCCTTGATGTACAAACGAGCCAATGTGTCAAATTTATCGGTTTCACGAATGGCTAAGAAATGAGCCGACTTCGTTAACCGATCTACTATCACCCAAATCGTGTCACGGCCGCTTCTCGTCTTCGGTAGTTTAGTAACGAAGTCCATTGAAATATGTTCCCATTTCCATTCGGGCATCACCGGTTGTACCAACAATCCGGGTGGCTTCTTGTGATCGGCTTTGACTTGTAAGCAAGTAAGACACTCACTCACATACCTAGCCACATCACGCTTCATGCCCGGCTACCAATACAAATCTTTCAAGTCAAAGTACATCTTATCCGACCCGGGATGGACCGAATAAGGCGATAGGTGAGCTTCATTCATAATAAGTGTTCTTAAGTCACCGAAAATAGGAACCCAAAGTCTTTCAACCATGTATAGCCCATTATCATTCTTCCGGTCGAATTGTTGTTCCATGCCATCTAGGTTTTCGTCTCCAAAGTTTTCCGGTAGGGTGGCTTGAATTTGGGCTTCAATGATCCGGTCACGAATATTTGGCCCCACCGTGAGGCTCATAGCTCTAGCCCGTCTTGGTTTCACTCTCTCCTTTCGGCTCAAGGCATCGGCTACTACATTTGCCTTGCCCGGGTGATAACGGATGTCACAATCATAATCACTAAATAGTTCTAACCAACGCCTTTGCCTCATATTCAATTCACTTTGGTTGAAGATGTGTTGGAAACTTTTGTGATCGGTATAAATCACACATTTGGTGCCATAGAGATAATGCCTCCAACACTTCAAAGCAAACACAACCGCTCCCAATTCCAAATCATGTGTCGGGTAGTTCTTCTCATGCACCTTCAATTGACGAGAGGCATAAGCAATGACTTTACCCCTTTGCATAAGAACACAACCCAACCCTTGCCCCGAAGCATCACAATAAACAACAAAATCTTCGATTCCATCCGGTAGCGTCATAATAAGAGCGTCACATAACATCTCCTTAAGAGTTTGGAAGGCGTTTTCTTGTTTTTCGCCCCATTCAAAGTTTCTATCTTTTTGAGTCAAGAGGGTGAGTGGTTGTGCAATACGGGAGAAGTTTTCAATGAATCTTCTATAGTAACCCGCCAATCCAAGGAATTGACGGATCTCGGATGGTGTTTCGGGTCTTCTCCAATTCTTGACCGCTTCAATCTTGCTTGGATCCACATGAATACCATCCTTGCTCACTACGTGACCAAGAAAGTGGACCTCTTCCAACCAAAACTCGCACTTGGAGAATTTGGCATACAACTTCTCTTTTCTTAGTAGTTCAAGCACCTCACGCAAGTGCCCAACATGCTCCTCCTTTGTCTTCGAGTATACAAGTATGTCATCAATGAACACAATGACGGACTTGTCTAAGTATGGTTGACACACCCGGTTCATCAAGTCCATGAACACCGCCGGTGCATTAGTCAATCCAAAGGGCATTACGGTGAATTCAAAGTGACCATATCTTGTACGAAAAGCCGTCTTGGGGATGTCATCTTCATGTACCCGGAGTTGATGATAACCCGAGCGAAGATCAATTTTTGAGAAGTGCTTAGCACCTTGAAGTTGATCAAATAAGTCATCGATTCTTGGGAGAGGATACCGGTTCTTCACTGTGAGCTTGTTTAATTCCCGGTAATCGATACACATTCTGAAGGATCCATCTTTCTTTTTGACGAAGAGAACAGGAGCACCCCAAGGAGATTGACTAGGGCGAATGAAACCCTTCTCTTGGAGCTCCTTGAGTTGAGTTTGTAATTCTTGCATTTTGGTTAAGGCTAGTCTATACGGAGCTTTTGCTACGGGCGCGGCTTCGGGAATAAGATTAATACGAAAATCAAGTTCACGTGCTGGAGGTAATCCCGGTAAGTCATTCGGAAAGACATCGGGAAATTCACAAACAATAGGAACGGTCTTCAATTCTACCTTTGTGACGGTAGCACTAAAGACTTTAGAATTAGAGGAATCGGAGATTTCACCTTGAACCCTAAGAATTCTACCGTTAGTCAAAGGTATCTTAACAACTCTCTCACCACAATCAATAGTCGCTTTCGCCGCCGTTAACCAATCCATACCCACAATAACATCAAAACTCCCAATATCCAAAGGCATAAGGTCTATGAAGAAATCGACATCTTCCAAGGTCAAGACACAATCGCGAAGTATTTGACTAATTTTAGTTAGTGACCCATTTACCATTTCAATGTCAAGCACATAGTTTAAAGCACAAGGATTCACATCAATCAAAGGAACAAAATTAGAAGACACGAGGCTATAATCGGCCCCGGAATCAAATAGGACGGTGGCATAGTGACCATTAAGGAGAAAGGTACCTGCTACTACGTTGGGATCGTTGTGGGCTTCATTTACATTGGCCGCAAAGGCTCGGCCGCGTGGTTGCACTTGATGGCCTTGTTGGCCCCGGTTTTGGTTAGGCCCGACCATTTGGAGTTGATTGGGATGAACGGCTACTTGAACTTGTTGCCCCACCCATCGGGGACAATTATAACGGTAGTGGTCACGGCTACCACATTCATAACATTCTCCTCTTCGTTGGTTGCCTTGAGGAGGGACGGCCCGAACGGGAGCCACATTCATTGGACCCGCCCTTGGAGCTCTACAATTTCTAGCTTCGTGCCCGACTTGATTGCAATTAAAGCATGCCCCACATGGAGCATTGGCGGGATGATGCTTGTTGCATCTCCCACAGAAAGGATGAGGCCCAGAATAAGCCTTCTTAGCCGGTTCCACCGCCGCCATCACCCTACCCCTATTTGCACTTCTGGGGTCAAACCTCCCCACTTTCTTTACCCCGCTCGGCTCTCCCACTTCTTTCCTCTTGTTTGATGAGGATTTGCTCAAAACACCACTTCTCAATAAATCTTCAGTCACACTCCCGGCTTGGTTAACCGCATTAGCCAAAGAAGTAGGCATGTTGGAGTTTACATAAGATCGGACTTGAGGATTTAAGCCCAATACGAACTTCTGGATGGCCTGAGGCTCGGTACCCACCAAGTGAGGAATGAGGGTAGACAACTCTTGAAATCGTCTAACATAGCCCTTGTAATCGGCTCCCTCCATGTTGAGATTAGCAAACTCAATGGTTAAGTTTTGTAGTTCATACGGAGGACAAAACTTTGCTTTCACTTTGTTCTTGAAGTCAATCCATTCCAAATTATGAGTCCGGCCCAACGTTATTTCTTGGTTCCACCAACTCAAGGCGTCATGCCTAAACATGCCGGATGCATAGGAAATCCGGTCATCATAGGTGCAATGACTCCTTTCAATCACCGCCTCTATCGCCTCAAACCACCTTATACATTCCGTGGGACCACCTCTTCCATCAAACTCCGGTGCCCCACAACTTTTAAAGTCTTTAAATATGCATCCTTGACGGTATCCACCATATTGATTATTCATGGGCATTCCAATATTAACTCCCACTGGTCCCTCTCCTTCATCCTCAACGGCATGAGGTTGAGCATTTTCATTAATCATCCCCTACCACGGCCCCTACCACGACCTCTTCCACGGCCCCTACCACGACCTCTGCCACGGCCCCTACCACGGCCCCTACCACGGCCTCCTACCACGGCCTCTACCACGACCCCTTCCCGGCCCCTACCACGGCCCCTACCACGGCCCCTACCACGGCCCCTACCACGGCCCCTACCTCAGCCAAGTTTGGCTCAGGAGCTCCACCACGACCCCTACCACGGCCCCTACCACGGCCTCTACCACGGCCCCTACCACGGCCCCTACCTCCTTGTACCTCCGGTTGAGCTTCCGGTTGAGGTTCTTCCTCTTCAGCCCTATAGTTCGTTCCGGCTCTCCTGGGTCTCACCATTTCTATAAAACAAGTGACACGATGACCCGAGAGTTAGTCTCAAATGCTCACGTGTTAGTCACACAAGTAGTCAATGCTCTCATACCGATACCACATACTCATTTCATATCATTAAGCTAAGGCAGGAGTGCTAGAATCCTATGAGATTGTTGCTTAGCATATCATCATGTCAATTTCATTACAATTGTCTATCATTAACTCAAGTAATCATGCTCAAAACATCATGCAATCAAATAACTAACACGAATGATTCAAAGTATAATCCGAATTCGATATGCTCTCTAGTTATTGACCGGGTATGTATACAAGGTGTACCAGCGGCTAACCTTCCACCTAATCAACTTCCATTAAGCATATCGGTTCCTTATTATACTTTAAGCCACACGTGCGCAATCCACGATGTCATGAACTTGCTATAATATCGGGTAACCATAAAAGAGTTGATCGGGTTCTTTTAGGGTTGCCACAATATTATACTAAGTTAATGGCATCCCTTCATTTTGCTCTAAATCATCCAATTAGCTTCAACCGATAACAACAACAAATCATATTAACCACATTCATCACATAAGTGGTCTTAACTACGAACTCACACGGGGATTCACATAATTCACATTGCACACGAATTTCCTAACCATGCATGCTATATGAAGAGTTTTAACTTAAGCCGTAGTCTAGGTCAAACCGCCTAATTCTCTACGACCACGCATGGGACACCATTCTGTAACACCCCAAGCCGAGGCTCGAAATATCACGGAAATCATATAGCGCAAGGTGGAATTACAATAGAACAAGAACTAAATGCAGTTAAGGATTCAGTGAATCCATTACAATACGAAACAAGTACCACAATACATAAGGAGCAAATAACCATCGAAGTTTACAAAGAACATCCCAAGGATGGCAAGTCGATCCTAAGTATAATGCAAGAGAGAAGGTCGATGAATCCTTGATTCATAAAGTCCAAAGTCCGGGTTAACAGCAAGCAAGCAACTAAACTCCACGTCCGGGGAGAACCTGATTACCTGAAAAGTGTACTAAGCATAGTCAACACAAGGTTGGTGAGTTCGTAGTAATGGTCCACAAGGAACCATAAACAATAATCATAATGTACAAGTAGAGGCTAAACGTGACTTACAGTGAGCCTCTAAGTAACACAACAATGTCCAATCAACAAGATTACATAAGTACGAAAATGCGTGTAAATGAATGCTCAATGATATAAATATCAAATGCAAGTACCAATGCATAAATAAGCCAACATGCCTATCTTATGCGTGAACACCAGTCACCAATGCAACGATACCCTTCTGTCATCACAATGAACAAGGCTGTATCTCAAAATCATCGAGATATATATGTCTATATACTCGGAGTCAGGAACTACATCCAAAATGGGTGCATACATCTATACACCAGGATGTCGGCAATCCCCTGCCGAGGGTCATCAACAATGTATGCAATGCTTACGATCAATTGTAAATGCATCAATCATGAACCAACAATCAATAACCATAACCAAACCCAAAAACCCCCAAATTCGACCCAAATCGATTTACAACGACTTGTAACTCATTTTGAAGCATAACTAAACATCAATAACCATAAATACACATAACCCAACCCACAAATTCGACCCAAATCGATTTACAACGACTTGTAACTCATTTTGAAGCATAACTAAACATCAATAACCATAAATACACATAACCCAACCCACAAATTCGACCCAAATCGATTTACAACGACTTGTAACTCATTTTGAAGCATAACTAAACATCAATAACCATAAATACACATAACCCAACCCACAAATTCGACCCAAATCGATTTACAACGACTTGTAACTCATTTTGAAGCATAACTAAACATCAATAACCATAAATACACATAACCCAACCCACAAATTCGACCCAAATCGATTTACAACGACTTGTAACTCATTTTGAAGCATAACTAAACATCAATAACCATAAATACACATAACCCAACCCACAAATTCGACCCAAATCGATTTACAACGACTTGTAACTCATTTTGAAGCATAACTAAACATCAATAACCATAAATACACATAACCCAACCCACAAATTCGACCCAAATCGATTTACAACGACTTGTAACTCATTTTGAAGCATAACTAAACATCAATAACCATAAATACACATAACCCAACCCACAAATTCGACCCAAATCGATTTACAACGACTTGTAACTCATTTTGAAGCATAACTAAACATCAATAACCATAAATACACATAACCCAACCCACAAATTCGACCCAAATCGATTTACAACGACTTGTAACTCATTTTGAAGCATAACTAAACATCAATAACCATAAATACACATAACCCAACCCACAAATTCGACCCAAATCGATTTACAACGACTTGTAACTCATTTTGAAGCATAACTAAACATCAATAACCATAAATACACATAACCCAACCCACAAATTCGACCCAAATCGATTTACAACGACTTGTAACTCATTTTGAAGCATAACTAAACATCAATAACCATAAATACACATAACCCAACCCACAAATTCGACCCAAATCGATTTACAACGACTTGTAACTCATTTTGAAGCATAACTAAACATCAATAACCATAAATACACATAACCCAACCCACAAATTCGACCCAAATCGATTTACAACGACTTGTAACTCATTTTGAAGCATAACTAAACATCAATAACCATAAATACACATAACCCAACCCACAAATTCGACCCAAATCGATTTACAACGACTTGTAACTCATTTTGAAGCATAACTAAACATCAATAACCATAAATACACATAACCCAACCCACAAATTCGACCCAAATCGATTTACAACGACTTGTAACTCATTTTGAAGCATAACTAAACATCAATAACCATAAATACACATAACCCAACCCACAAATTCGACCCAAATCGATTTACAACGACTTGTAACTCATTTTGAAGCATAACTAAACATCAATAACCATAAATACACATAACCCAACCCACAAATTCGACCAAAACATCACTATCACTTCCAAATCACCCAAACCCTAATTTAACCCTAATTTGACCCAAAATTAGTTTTAAGCCGATTTATGACTTGCAAATGTTCAAGACGACTAGAAATGCATAAATAAACATAAGTAGGAGTAAATGGGATGAATTTGACTTACCAAAGTTTCTCCTTGAGCTTAAAACCCGAAATTAGGTCAAAATGGATAAAATGCAAGAACTTGGCTTTTGATTCTCCAATATGAAGCAAACGAGGTTAAGATGGCTATGATTCTTGTATGATGACAGTTCCAAAACACTAAATTGGTGCAAGTATGAGATGGAGAATGAAATGGGTTTTTGGTCTTGCCTTTTACTAGAGAGAAAGAGAGAAGAGATAGATAGATAAGAAATGGAAGGGGGAGAAAGAGATAAGGAGGGAAGGAATGGTCATGGGTGGCTGGTGGGTCGTGGACTACCCACGGGCCGATCCGATTCTCTTCACAAGCCAAAATACAATCGATTACACAATTAAACGCCAAACAAACATATTAACGACCCGACCCACATACCACATAGTCATATAATCACCAATGGGCCCAATTATTTCATTCAACAAGTTTGTTAGTCAAATTACGCAAAAAGTCAACGGGTCAAAATTCACGGATGTTACAATAGCCTTGTTTCTAGTAGTGATAAAAGCGAAGGCGAAAAAAAGACAGTGGTTACTTATAATAAAAGAGGTGTGCCAACTGGAACGGCAGCAACAAAACTGTCTACTTTTGAGGGATTGGTGGCAAGATCTATGGTGAACATAACCTATGATTCTTGGTTGATCGTAGATAACAAAACGAAGGAAGCTTGTTGGCAATATGTTAAGGTAAGTATTTTATTATTTTATTCTAACTATGTTTTACTTTTAGTATTTTATTCTAACTATGTTTTGATTCATTTTTTACGTTTCAGACACATTTTAAACTTCACAAAAGCAGTCGGAAGCAAGTTCTCCAATCAATCGGGATAAAGTGGAAAAACTTCAAACATTATCTTTATAAGAAGTACATTAAGCCACTAAAAGATGATAAGTCTAAGGAGGCCAAGAAGCAATTATATACTCCTCCTGAAAAGTATCCGTCCGTGAAAAAAAAAGACTGGAAAGTTTTCGTATCACAAAAAACTAAGCCTTCGTTCGAGGTATTTGTTTAAGTTTCCAAAAACAGTTATTTATCACAAAAACAGTTATTTATCACAAAAACAGTTACTAACATGTTAATTGTATATACTTATGCAGGAAATAAGTCAGAAGGCTTCAGTTCTTCGTTCACGTAATAAGTACAACCATCGTTTGAGCCGAAAGGGATATGTCGGACTCATTTCTGAGATAGTATGGAATTTATTGCTTATGTTAACTTTTTTATTGCTTATGTTGATGCTTTTTAACTTCTGCTTTTAACTTTTTTAGATGCAAGAAACCGGCAAAGAGGAAGAGGAGATTGATAGGGTAGAATGTTGGAAAAAAGCAAGAGAAAAGAAAAAAGGAGGTTTCGACCCAGCTGTCCAAAAAGTTCTCGATAAAATTGTAAGTATTCATATTTAACAGTTTTATTTTGGTATGTTTTAGTTAGTATTCAGATTTCTCAGTTAGTCAACAAAGTTAGCTGCTTAGTTAGTGTTAGTTAAAGTTTGACTTTTGACCATAAGTCAACAGATGTTAAGTTATTTGATGTTCAGTTAGTTAAAGTTTGACTTTTGACCATAAGTCAACAGATGTTAAGTTATTTGATGTTCAGTTAGTGCTAAGTTTGACTTTTGACCATAAGTCAACAGATGTTAAGTTATTTGATGTTCAGTTAGTGCTAAGTTTGACTTTTGACCATAAGTCAACAGATGTTAAGTTATTTGATGTTCAGTTAGTGCTAAGTTTGACTTTTGACCATAAGTCAACAGATGTTAAGTTATATGTTTGTTTAATCAGGAGATGCTAAAGAAGGACAAGGATTATTCAGAGGATCCAATGGGATCACTAGATTTGCTTACAGAGGCCCTGGGTACTGATGAACAGCGTGGGCGTGTACGTGGGATGGGTCGATATATAACACCGCAACAGTATTTTTTAATACCCAGGAATGTCAAGCAATACCTGCAACAACATGATAAGATAATGCATAACGGCTAAAAGCTGTTGAAGATGAGTTAGAAAGAAGAAGATGTGCAAGTACCAATGCTTCGGAGGGTGCAAGTAATTGTCAAATGTGTAGCTGTTAGGTCGGAAATCGACCAAGTATAATTTGTTCAGAAATAGCTTGAAGTTTAGTGAAGACGTTTGTACAGAATTCTGAGATGTCTCAGAATTCCTTCACTGAAGCTTCACTTCAGTTCAGATCAAGATAAATCTGAAGCATTCATTCTGAGGTCAAAGACTGAAGTATGAAGAAGAGAATCATCTCAGAAGCGAGCAAAGAGTGATTCTACCAGATCGAAGACTGAAGCATCTCAGTGTAAAGTATTTACAACACTTTACACTGATTACGAGGAAGACTTTTTACTTTACATACCTTTACCCAGTTAATAGATTTATCTATTAATAAAAGGTACAAGGTAAAAGTATAGGTTTGGAACATAGTACTATAAGTCACATCAACTGACTTATATACTCTTCCTAGTATGAGCATGTAAGGAATTAGGTTTAATTCCTTAAATGCTCACAACCGCATTTGTACGATCTTGTCCACATCATCTTGGACTTGGTCTATAAATACAAAGTCTTCTCACAACTTGCAAAAGGCTTGAAACTTTAGCATTGCAACTTGTGAGATATACTCTAAGTAAAACTTACGAGTATTTCCAAGTTATTTAGATCACTTGTTTTTCGGGATTGTTTAGATACTTACACTTGGGTGTTTATCTTTGTTCCGCAACAATCCTTGTATTTGTTTATATATCAATAAATCAAATACATTAGAAAGGAAACAACGTGTCTCAATGCTACATACTTGATTATACATATATATATCTTTATATAGTTTCTGCCATTTAGTTCTTGTTATTTACGTTAAGTCATTTGTTTCTTGTTATCCATATCTGGATCGTAAACTGAACTTGTCCATCAAGATCAGTTGTACTTGCCAGTCGGGTTTAAGTTAATCATCTATATTTGGGACTCACAGTAGCGATGATGACGAAGAACCAAATGCACCAAGTGAACCAAATGTAAGTCTTCAAATATTGTCTGTTTTAATAATATTGTGCAATTCTTGTCTGTTTTAATAATATTGTGCACATTTGTAGGATAAATCATGCTTACTTGCGGTCGACGATCCTTCAAATATAGTCGCCAAAGGAACCATAGTGAATCATGTCTCGGGTATTTGAAGTTAAATTACTTATTTAATATTTATATATATTCTTACTTATTTAATATTTATTTGTTCATATATAATATTAGATGGGAACATTGAAGTTACGGTGGACACATCTGTTCAAGCAGAAGCTTTGATACCAAATCCAATTCCCGAGGAGTTCGTTGAGACTGTTAAAGATGCCATTGGGTACTTACTAAGCTGGCCGAGTCACCTAGTCATTCCATGCTCTGGTTTGGTAAGACTTTTTTATAAAACAGTTTAATCATTAGAACAAAATGGTACCTGTATGACTTTTTTATATTTTTGCAGAACAAGATAGTGGCCAAAAAGAAGGAGAAAAAGGCTGCTGATCAAGACAAGGAGAAAAGAAGAAAAGAAGAAAAAGAACAAAGAAAAGAACAAAGAAAAGAAGAAGAAGAAAAAAGAGAGTTGGGCAGTGGGTCGACCCACAAGAAAAAAGAAAAGAAGCGACAAAGAGAATCCGACAACGAAGAAGAAGCGACGATGCCAAAAACAGGTACGATGCCCAAAAACATCATATGTTTACAGTTTTTTTTAGTGACCAGAAACTGTTATGTTTACAGTTGCAGTTGAAAAAGGAAAAAGCCTAGAAACTGTCGCCTCCATTGCAAAAGTGACTAAGAAAGGAAATCCGTTGAAAAAAATGATGACGAGAGATCAGAGGAGAGTAAGGAAAAGAATTGAAGAAAGGATGGGATTGAGAATGACTGCAATGATGGTTGATGGACAAGTTGCAAAGGTCGATTGCATAAAAGTGCAATGCGAGGACGATTTGTTTGGGCACCCCAGTTACACGTACTTAAATTGGAATGATTTTGACAGTCTATTTGCAATGGATGAGTTAAGCGGGGCTGTCGTTGCTTCTTATATCATGTAAGTGATAAATATAGTTTATAAAAAATTGGTACTTGTATGTTAACAGGACTAATTGAATGTAAACTTCGTATGTTAATTGTTAACAGGTACCTGTATGAGCAAATCAAGAATGGGTCACACAGAGATCATGGAGTTTGTTTCATGACCCCGACTGCGATCATGCATCATGAACGTAAAGCGACGGCCAAGAATATCGAGGATGCAAGTCGAGTTATTGCAAGAAGGTTATCTACAAGGAAGCAAAATGACCTCGTCTTATTGCCATACAATCCCGGGTTAGATTTTCGACAACATTTAAATTAATTAATAAAAATTAACAGTAATTAACAGAATTTGATCTTTGTTTTTTGTAGAAGACATTGGGTGTTAGGCGTGATTAACATGAAGACAAGTACCTGCTATTATCTTGATTCCCTATCGACTAGCGACGTCAATCTTCAGTTCAAGCAAATAGTGGATGCGTAAGTAATACAAATTATAGAATCTTTATGATGTATGATGTAATACTTAACTGGGTTAATTCTTTGTAGGGCAATTGCATTGTATGATGTAGAAGCTGAAAACAATAAGAGGACTAAACTTAACTGGGTTAATTCTAAGGTTAGTTATTTGTTGAATATTATCTTGTGCTGCTGCTGTTTGTTAAGTATGTAGTTAGTTGTATGTTAAGTTAGTTAGTTAGTTACTTAGTTGGTTAGTACACCTGAAACTGATCGAGATCCAACTAGTTGTATGTTGCTGATTGTTAAACATGGAGGAAGTAGTTGTTGTATGTTGCTGAATTTATGCTGCTGATTGGATGTTGTTGTATATTTCTTGTGTAGTGTCCACGTCAGCCCGGAAGCACCGAATGTGGGTACTTCATGTTGAAGTTTATGAAGGAAGTAGTTAAACATGGAGTTCGGGTTCTCGAAAATCACAATGTAAGTAGTTAATTAACTGTTTTAAGTAGTTTAAGTAGTAATATCCAGTTTCTAAAATGTTATTTTATTTTTGACTAGATTGGTGGTGATAGCAATGAGTACATGGATGCGGATTTAGACGATATTCGAGAAGAATGGGCAATTTATGTGTCGAATTTCATTTTTAGGTAGAAAGTATTGTAAACCGCATTTAACTAATTATCGGTATCTATTTGGACATGAATCGTTATGTAATGAATTGGTGACGCATGGTTTTGATATATATGAAATGCGTTAATTTTGTACTATTATCAGGTTAATTTATTGCCAGGTTTATTATGTATATAATCAGGTTTTAAAAAACAGAAAAAAAAAAAAATGATTTTATAGGTTATGACACGCAAAAACATATGTCAGAAAAGTGGGTCATAAAGGTTATGACTCTCTACTACGAAGGTCAAAAAGGAGAGTCATAAATGTGTGTCATACGTGCGCGTCATAGACGGATGACGCACAAATGCGGGTCATGAAGCTTTATGACTGGTCCTTCCTTGATGGGCATTTGCGCGTCATCCGAGCTCTTCTTGACGCGCATTGCGTGTCAAGGATGGGTCTGTTTGTAATAGTGTTAGGTTACAAGATTTCACAAAAGAATATGTTTGTTCTTCAATGAAAGTTGTTTTTTTATATTGATTTATTTGTTAGATTTTTATGTCAGGTCGTGCAATGCACGAGCCAAAACCTAGTTAGTATATATATATGTCTGATTTAAGTAAGCCTCTATATGAATTAATTATGTAAAACAATTTTAGAAAACCAACCTCTATATATATATATGAGACAAAATACTCGAAGAGTCAAAGTGATGACATTCTTCGTACTTTCGTAGCCCTTCAAAGACGTACTCTTTTTCTAGATCTCTATCAATAAGAACGTGCACACGGGCGTAATTAAACATATAACTCCAAAATCAAAAGGACATATAGATGGGGATATATGGGCAAAACATCATACAAACGTCCAAAAAATTAATTATGTAAATTAGCTTTCTAATTCCGAACTATTAAAGTAAATAGCCTTGCATGCAACGTTCATGCTCGATCAGGTAATTTGCTATTATTGATGGTTTTTTTGGGCACCAGTTAGTTTCGATGCAGTACGTTATATACTTATAGGGACCATATCTATACTCATTTATAAAAATTATTCACCCCCTACAAATAGAAAGTGTTACTCAAATGTTACATACGAAAGTACTAAATTGCCCTTAATAAACACCCACTATGGAAAGAGTTTTTATAAATTACCAAATTTGCCCTTAATGAATTAATTTACACCCTAAACCCTTATTTTAATAATTAACACTTTAAGTCATTATCTTTTTAAATATTCCACTATCACTTTTATATCAACATACACCACTCGACAC
Organism: Erigeron breviscapus; assembly: GCA_034093135.1. Lineage (NCBI taxonomy): Eukaryota > Viridiplantae > Streptophyta > Magnoliopsida > Asterales > Asteraceae > Erigeron > Erigeron breviscapus. The sequence goes on along the minus strand of CM067167.1, from coordinate 222,028,134 downwards.
CGCCACCACCACCAATAATACCGTCACCGATTCCACTAGACCACCGTCCCCGTCACCGCCACCGCATTGCGCGGGTACCATGCTCGTATTAATTAATTAATTAATTCCGATTTCCTTTTCTTTTTCCGAACGGCATAATTTCGATTTGATGAGGGATGCTAATTGCTAATGTGTTTTATTTTTACACTAGCAAAACGTTGAATGTATATGTGAACTTTACCTTTTCTTTTTGGAATGTCAGATTGAATGTTACTTTTTAAACCTTTTCTATCAACTATAATTCGGTTATCATATAATGTTATTTTCGGAAAAAAACTATAAATAATCAAACTCAGCTAATATAATCTCATAGATAAATCCCATGCCTCAATTGGATGTCATTTTTCTTTGTCTTACTTTGCGGGTCATAATACTGACATCAATGCAAGATAATGCCGCTCGATTATTGCCGCCCGATATCATTAATTTAAAGCCGATAAACATTAAGATTACCAGAATCTTTATCTGTTTTTAATTCTACTGTACTTTTTAATAGCTTTACTATTGTAACCAGTAGACCTTCTCATAATTATTTTAGTTAAGTTGAATTATATAATGAATTTTTATTTTATATGAAAAGTACAATTATACGCGGACTTTAGAGCCGCATATAACATCGATCTTTTAATTTTTATTAGAGGTGTTTAATATTTACATTAATTTTAAGTGTATCAAAATAAAATTTTACCTATGTTATTGACTCGATCGTGTGATACTCTTTCGTAGTTGGTCTCATATATTTGAATATATCGAAGTCTTATATTGTTGATCGAAGCCAATAAATGAAACCCTTTACGTTTCGCAACTATTTGTGACCACATGCGATCATCTGCAACGACTCACCTACCACACCAGTAACAGAAACGATTAAAGGCAGTTTGTCAAGATTTGCTAGTTCAAAAACACAACCACAAATCCATACACTTGATTGAGAAAGATGTGTAGTGATTAAGGCTCCGTTTCAGATTCATTGTAGATTTACAGTGATCAATCATTTGCTTTAATTTCTTAAACATGATAAAAAGATTTTTCTGTTATGTGGTGAATCCTTAACTACGACATGTACACATGCAAAAGTTATTGATTGGGTTAATGGGTTTTGATTTGGTAGGATTTAAGGTATGTTTGTTATTTTAATTATTTGACTGAATTAATAAATAATGTTTGTATATATTAACTCACATGTGAAACACATGTTAGAATATATCTTCTATATTAATACTCTCTCCGTTAAATATTAAATGTCCAATATTGACTTGTCTAGCTAAGTATTTTTTTTTTAACTTTGACCATAAATATTTTTGTTTGTGATATATATTAACCAATGAAATTAAAGTTATATCAATAAAATATATATTTAAAACTCAATTCGTCCATAACGAAAATTTTGTCAAAAATAAAATTAGAACACTTAACAAGTCAACATATAAGAAGATGTCAAGTCATCGGTGTTGTATATCATAATCAAGTTGCAAATGTTGGAATATATAACTAAATATCATTATTCACGAGTACGCAACGGAAGCAAATCAAACCATGTAATCAAATAATTAACCTTGAAATAGGATTAAGGAATACCTCTTAATGTAGATGATAAAGTAAAGAAACTTTAAAAGGATTTGAAGTAAATCCCTCTACGATTGCACGCACGATCCACCGATATAGGTGTGCTAGCACTTGATCACGAACCGAGCAACCTTTGGCTTGATCTCCTTCTTCAAAACCGAAAACCAAAAGCCCAAAGGATTTTCCCTTGGTTTGGCCGTCCAAAAGAATGAGAGGAGAGAAGGAGATGAAAGGTTTTAGGAGTTATAACTTTGTAGTTTGTTCAAGAAAACCATAAGGCTACCTTTATGTATTTATAGGTAGAATTAAACTTGGCCATCAAGTTTAAGGTTTCACTAGGAAACCTAGTAGGGAGGCCGGCCCCCTTTATGCTTTTCTAGAATCTTCCCTAATCGTTTTATCTCCTTACTTTAATGACCGTTAGCTAGTAACCGTTAAATATTAATGACCATTCGTTAACTTATTCGTGATCCATATTAATCAATAAATCAATTAATATTAACTATATTTGAATCGAGACGTGTGACCCCGTAGGCTTAAATCATTTCCGGACATACGTTCATTTTACGTGATCACATACTAACAGCTCCCACTTGAGCTCGTAACAAATGAAGGTAATAACATTGGTTAGCGTTTAGCAACACGCCAATGCTCCCAGAAATATTTAAGTATAGTTTCTTAAAGTATATTTAAATGGTTTGAGGCATTTATTATCCCTTTGTTCAGATACCGTGTTAAACATGAATATGGATCAATGTCATTTCATGATTTAACGATTCTGTTTCTCATTTCATCACTACTTAAGATTACCAAACATAATCCAGACACATCTGGATTCATTTGGACATGGCCATGTAAACATCTTAAATAGTCCCAATGAGGGGCCCAATGGTATCATTCTGCAACTATTAGTTGCAGGAACAAATCCTGTATTGACTACACGTGTCAGTCATCATACTTCACTACACTTTCTGAAAATAGCCATTTATGTACTCCCTTATTCAGGAGAGTTAGAACTATATCTAGTAAGTGCAATCCATACATGCTGACCTGCTTGTATCTCAAGTCAAAGGATCAATAAAGTAACCATTTACGAATTTCACTTAATGACGCCGATCCATAAAGTGATAAATTCATTAGTGGGGTAGTCCGATATGCATCATATGGATACCATGTGAGTTTGGTGGGACCAGCCATTATATATTCAAAGAATATAACCAATCGCTCAGATTTGTCTTAGTTTAATTATATTCCCATATAATTAATCGACAATGGACAATTTAGAATATTTAATAAAATATTCAAGGATTAAACATGCAAATATAGGATACAATTAATATTAACTATATTTGAATCGAGACGTGTGACCCCGTAGGCTTAAATCATTTCCGGACATACGTTCATTTTACGTGATCACATACTAACAGCTCCCACTTGAGCTCGTAACAAATGAAGGTAATAACATTGGTTAGCGTTTAGCAACACGCCAATGCTCCCAGAAATATTTAAGTATAGTTTCTTAAAGTATATTTAAATGGTTTGAGGCATTTATTATCCCTTTGTTCAGATACCGTGTTAAACATGAATATGGATCAATGTCATTTCATGATTTAACGATTCTGTTTCTCATTTCATCACTACTTAAGATTACCAAACATAATCCAGACACATCTGGATTCATTTGGACATGGCCATGTAAACATCTTAAATAGTCCCAATGAGGGGCCCAATGGTATCATTCTGCAACTATTAGTTGCAGGAACAAATCCTGTATTGACTACACGTGTCAGTCATCATACTTCACTACACTTTCTGAAAATAGCCATTTATGTACTCCCTTATTCAGGAGAGTTAGAACTATATCTAGTAAGTGCAATCCATACATGCTGACCTGCTTGTATCTCAAGTCAAAGGATCAATAAAGTAACCATTTACGAATTTCACTTAATGACGCCGATCCATAAAGTGATAAATTCATTAGTGGGGTAGTCCGATATGCATCATATGGATACCATGTGAGTTTGGTGGGACCAGCCATTATATATTCAAAGAATATAACCAATCGCTCAGATTTGTCTTAGTTTAATTATATTCCCATATAATTAATCGACAATGGACAATTTAGAATATTTAATAAAATATTCAAGGATTAAACATGCAAATATAGGATACAATTAATATTAAATGAAATCAAACATATCAAGTACTTTATTTCATTATGAAAAATATAAATTGTTTAACATTCTTATCCAAATACCGAAACAACAGATTTACATGAAATAACTAGCTAATTTAAGTCCTATGCCCTCGGCATGCCTTTCAAGCTTGGGCCTAGCCAAAGCTTTTGTGAAAGGATCAGCTAAGTTAAAATCTGTGTGAACTTTGAGTAATTTTATCTCTCCTAGTTCGATCTGCTCACGAACATAGTGATATCTTCTAGCATAATGTCTGGCACCTTTCTGAGCTCCGGGCTCGTTGGCAATGATTAATGCACCAATGTTATCACAGTACATATCAGTGGGTAAGTCACTCGAGGGAATCACGTCAAGCCCGCTAATGAACTTCCTTATCCAGACTGCTTCCATTGCGGCTTCTGAAGCGGCAATGTACTCAGACTCTGTTGCAGACATGGCAACTGTGGTTTGCTTCTTGCTTTTCCAATCCACAGCACCTCCGTTAAGAACGAAGACGAATCCTGACTGAGACTTCGTGTCATCTCTATCAGTTTGAAATCCAGCATCACAGTATCCGGTCACTTTGAGCTCTAAGTCTGGATTTCCTCCATACACCAAAAACATATCTTTAGTAGCCCGTAGGTACTTCAGAATGCTCTTAACAGCAGTCCAGTGACTTTCACCTGGATTATGTTGATATCGGCTAACGATGTTTTGCGCGAACGCCACATCGGGTCTAGTGCATCTAACCGCATACATAATAGATCCCACAGCCGAAGCATAAGGGATTCTTCGCATACGCTCCACCTCATTAGGTGTAGTAGCACCCTGTTTGATAGATAAACTAAGTCCTTCTTGCATAGGTGTAAACCCACGCTTAGAATTCTCCATCTTGAATCGTTTCAAGATCTTATCAATATAAGCACTTTGACTTAGTCCAATTAATCGCTTTGATCTATCTCGGTAGATCTTGATTCCAAGAATGAATGCCGCTTCTCCTAAATCTTTCATGGCAAAACACTTTCCAAGATGGGATTTAACATCTTGCAACATTGGAATGTGTTTTCCTATGATCAATATGTCATCAACATATAAGACAAGGAAAGTAACATTACTCCCACTAGCTTTGCGATATACACATGGCTCATCGGGATTTTGAACGAAACCAAACTTTTTGATTTCTTCATCAAACCGCTTATTCCAACTTCTTGATGTTTGCTTTAGTCCATAAATAGACCTTTGAAGCTTGCATACTTTGTTGGGATGTTTTGGATCAATAAAACCTTCAGGTTGATCCATATAGACTTCTTCATCCAAGTAACCATTTAAGAAGGCAGTCTTAACATCCATTTGCCATATCTCAAAGTCATAGTACGCAGCTATGGCTAAGAGAATCCTAATAGCTCTAATGTCCGCAATTGGAGAAAAGGTCTCATCATAGTCAACACCGAAACGTTGAGTATAACCTTTCGCCACGAGACGAGCTTTATAGGTGTGTACATTTCCATCCATGTCCGTCTTCTTCTTGAAGATCCACTTACACCAACAGTTTGAGCATTTTGTGGAAGATCAACCAAGCTCCAGACTTGATTGTCTTTCATGGATTTTATTTCCACCTTCGTAGCTTCAAGCCATTTGTCAGATTCCGGATCTGATAATGCAGCTTTGAAATTTGGAGGCTCATCGAGATCTCCTAAAACGTTTTCTTCTACCATCAGACATAATCTGTCAGTAGGACGTCTTGTCCTTACGGACCTACGAAGTGGAATCGCTTCATCATCATCGACTTGAGGTTCATCACTTTGAACATCCCCCCCCCCCAAGTTGATGATTGCTGGGAGCTTTAGAAGGTGACACATCTTCTTCTTGAGTCTCATCAAGTTCTACAACCCTCCCACTGTTCGGTTGAGCTAATTTCTTTTCAAAGAATTCAGCATATCGAGCAACGCGAACAGTGTTTTTGACAGGATCATAGAAGTCGTAACCCATCATTTCCTTAGGGTATCCGACAAAGATGTACTTAGTAGTTCTGGGTCCAAGTTTGTCAGGCGTATCGCGCTTCACAAGTGCCTCACATCCCCAGACTCTTAAGTAAGACAGATTAGGGATATCTCCATGCCATAATTCATATGGTGTCTTGTCAACCTTCTTTGTTGGAACCATATTGAGAATGCGTACAGCAGTCTCTAGAGCATAATCCCAAAACGAAATTGGGAGAGTTGTAAGGTTCATCATAGATCTCACCATGTCTAGCAAGGTTCGATTTCTCCTTTCAGACACTCCATTATGTTCGAGGAGTGTATGGAGGAGTAAGCTGTTGGACAATTCCACACGCTTTCAGATAATCCTTAAACTCTTGGCTTAAGTATTCACCACCTCGATCTGAACGAAGAATCTTGATGGTTTTGCCGAGTTGATTTTCTACTTCATTTTTAAACTCTTTGAATGTTTCAAACACTTCATGTTTATGTTTAAGCAAGTAAACATAACCATAACGACTGAAATCATCCGTAAACGTTATGAAGTAGCTAGCTCCTTTTCTTGACATATGTCTAAATGGGCCGCAAACATCGGTATGAATGAGTCCAAGAAGATCTTTAGCCCTCTCCGGTTTATGCAGAAAAGGTTTTCTAGTCATTTTGCCGGAAACACATGACTCGCATTTATCAAATGATTCATCATTTAATTGTAAGATCCCCTCACGTTGGAGTCTTTCAATGCGATTTTTGCCAATGTGTGCAAGACGACAGTGCCAAAGATAGGTAGAGTCCAAGTTAGTCTTGGCTCTTTTACTAACATTATACATTGAATTATCATTTAGTGAATCACAACCACGCATATCAATTTCATAAATACCATTATTATCAATAGCATCAAAATAATGAACATTATTTTTAGAAACTGAAATACCATTATCATTAAAAACATTAATGAATCCGTTGTGTTTTAACACTGAAACTGAAACTACACCTCTAGTAATAGATGGCGCATAATGACAATTGTCTAAAACAATAATTAAACCGAAAGGAAGAACTAAATGATATTCTCCAATAGCTTCAACAGGTGCTGGTAGACCATTGCCCACGAACAGCTGCAAGCTCCGGGCTTCAGCTTCCTCCTTTTCCTAAGTGCCTGTAATTCATTACAGATATGAGTTCCACAGCCAGTGTCATAAACCCATGATTTACGCTTAGTAAAGTAAAATAATTCAATAGTGAAGATACTTGAAGCACTAGCACTGCTAGCTTGCTTCTTCTTCACATTCAACTCGGCAAAATACTTGGGACAGTTCCTCTTCCAGTGCCCGACTTCATTAGAATGATGACAGGTCTGGTCTTTTGCCGGATGCTCTTTTTTAGCCGGAGGGGTTTTCTTTGGTTTGGGGAATTAGCAGCTTGCTTACCCCTGCCCTTACCATCAAACTTGCCTTTAGCTTGGTGCGATTTCTTAGCTTTCTGGATCCGACCCCCCTTTATCATAAGAACATTTAGGTCATTGGCCTTCTTTGGAATCGTCTTCTCATATTCAATGAGCATAGCATGAAGTTCAGTGACGCTCTTTTTCATAGAGTGCATGGTATAGTTTTGCACAAAGCCCTCAAATTCCTTAGTAAGGGATTTGAGAATCATGCCAACTTTTACCTCTTTATGATAAGCGTACTCCATCGAATCCAATTTGTCAAAAATGCTCTTCATCTTGAGCACATGACTGCTAACCGATTTTCCAGATTCAAGTTTCATGTCATGGAGTTCCACGACTAAGTCGAATAGTTCCACTCCAGCTTGTTTTTCATACAAGGATCTAAGTTCTTTGATCATATCATATGGAGTGTAATTCTCGAATTGTTTCTGAAGCTCGGGAGACATGCTCGCAAGCATCAAACAACAAACTTCATTGAATCTAGTGTATTGAACTCTATATTCAGTTCTTTCAGCTGCTGTTGATTCAGCACCTGGTTCGGTTGGCCATTGCCTTTCAATAACATCCATGCGTTTTTCAACTCTTAGAACAATTCTCAGTTGACGATACCAGTCATTGAAATTTGATCCATTAAGCTTTTCTCTTTCAAACATTTGCCGAAAAGCATTGGTGTTTGTAGGAGGATTCATTACCATCTACAAAACAGATTAAGTTCAAAAATCAGTATTTTCGATAATAAATCCTTAAGAAATCAATTACCCAATGTTTATAAAATAAACAATTAATTTCATTAAGGCTAGGATCCAATTGACATACACTCATTTCATCAGTTGATCTGCTAGAAATGATTGTACTCAAAAGGTAAGTGACGAGCAGTAATTGCATTACATGTGCAATTCCTAGTAAGAATGGGACCTACAAATTACATTTGATTCATCAAGTGATTTGTAGTCATGTTTTGTCCCATCTTTTGCCACGGGTTAAGGTCTCGCCGCTTAACTCGCTTTAAGTCGTCCAACCAAGAAGCGCAAATTTGTCCACCACTGTGTACCAGTGAGTGGGATTTGCATGCAACTGCCATTTCACCACTGTGTACCAGTGAGTAAAACAACAGCCACAAGTGTCCTTTACAAGTTGGATGGCAATGACTTAAGTTTATTGGGTCAATCAATTTGATGTGTGATCAAAAAGTTATGTTTGAAGATTCATGCATATCTTCTAAACATAATATGTTTATAAAACTCATTTTTATTTCCTTTAAATACAAAAGAGCTCGGTAGCTCCATTTGAACGCACAAAGAAGCGCAAGGGCAAAGGTTTGCGATGGACGCAATTAAAAACCCGCCCTTTTAGGAGGCTAACGCACTCCGACTTATACCTCTATTAGAGTTTGTTCAAATGGGTGAGCCGGTGTATCTTTTGATTTTAGGGCACCAATTTTATAAACAAAATCATTATTTCAATGTAATTTAGTCAAGTTTAATTTTCGAAAAACAATTTTGCACACAATTTTCTTAAAGGGCAAAACTAAACATACTAAATATAAACACGTAACAATTAGGTATCCATCCTCGGTTAGGCCACTATGGTTTAAGATTGGCTCCCCTTTCTCAAGGAAAAGGACCACATACATCAAGTAAACTTGATTGCGTAAGCCAAAATTTAATAACAAATTTATCACATAAACACATAAGGTGCTGATTTGAAAAACCCAGCAGCTTCACGACCCATTTAGGCCTAGAGGATGGCCGAACTGGACGTAGCACAGAACTACAAAGTTGTAGCCCTATGAGTCAAGTATCTACAGTTCAAAGGAAGACTTCTAACTCCTTACGGATTAAAAGATATGATCGTTTTAGTGGACTGGTGTCAAGCAACAACATTAATATATAATTATCACATTGTCAAACAATTAATTATTTTAATTATCCACCTAAAAGACCTAGTGATCAAATAATTTTATCATTATAACTAAGTAATAATCATGAATCAATTGCATGTAAAAACTCATGATTATTACTTCTTTTTAACAATTAAAATAGAGGTAATCCATAAACGCATGCAATTAACACATTAATCATGCAATAAATCAAAACTTGCAATTTGGGTTTCCAAAAAAAAAAAAAATTTTATTTTAATTATCCACCTAAAAGACCTAGTGATCAAATAATTTTATCATTATAACTAAGTAATAATCATGAATCAATTGCATGTAAAAACTCATGATTATTACTTCTTTTTAACAATTAAAATAGAGGTAATCCATAAACGCATGCAATTAACACATTAATCATGCAATAAATCAAAACTTGCAATTTGGGTTTCCAAAAAAAAAAAAATTTTTATTTCCAGATTTTCGAATTGGGGTTTATCAAAAAAATAATTTTATTGTTTATTTCATTATTTTATTACAATTAAACCAATTAATTAATAAAATAATCAAAATAATTACATAAAAAATTCGAAAAATATGAAACCTTAACCCCCCTTCAAGTTTTGATTTTTAGGTAATTAAAAATTACATGGGTGGCTCTGATACCACTGTTGGAATATATAACTAAATATCATTATTCACGAGTACGCAACGGAAGCAAATCAAACCATGTAATCAAATAATTAGCCTTGAAATAGGATTAAGGAATACCTCTTAATGTAGATGATAAAGTAAAGAAACTTTAAAAGGATTTGAAGTAAATCCCTCTACGATTGCACACACGATCCACCGATATAGGTGTGCTAGCACTTGATCACGAACCGAGCAACCTTTGGCTTGATCTCCTTCTTCAAAACCGAAAACCAAAAACCCAAAGGATTTTCCCTTGGTTTGGCCGTCCAAAAGAATGAGAGGAGAGAAGGAGATGAAAGGTTTTAGGAGTTATAACTTTGTAGTTTGTTCAAGAAAACCATAAGGCTACCTTTATGTATTTATATGTAGAATTAAACTTGGCCATCAAGTTTAGGGTTTCACTAGGAAACCTAGTAGGGAGGCCGGCCCCCTTTATGCTTTTCTAGAATCTTCCCTAATCGTTTTATCTCCTTACTTTAATGACCGTTAGCTAGTAACCGTTAAATATTAACGACCGTTCGTTAACTTATTCGTGATCCATATTAATCAATAAATCAATTAATATTAACTATATTTGAATCGAGACGTGTGACCCCGTAGGCTTAAATCATTTCCGGACATACGTTCATTTTACGTAATCACATACTAACAGCAGATTCTCCAAATAATAACAGTTAATAATATTGATGACATGGGAAACGATTACAATATATAAACATTCGCATAAGTATCGATCGATAGTCGCTAATATGGTTTGGGAAAGTTCGTTGAAATCCAAGAATAATATAAAACTAATTGAAATAAAAAAAAAATGGATACTAACATGGATAGCTGAGTTTAAAAAGATAAACATGAAAATTAAAAAAATCCTAATATTAGAAACTCAAATACTTACTTCACCATCTATTTTTTTATTATTATTTGTTAAACGAAGCCTTAAGTACTTTCGTTAAGGTGTATTAAATAGTTGTACACTTACCATAAAATTTAGAGGTGGACTTTTGATATGAAAAAATACAATTTTTTTATGCATGTTAAGTAAAGCCTTAAAAGGCTTCGTTTTTTTTAATTAACTCCCCAAAATGAAATATTCACAAAAACAAATTCAACCCATTAGTCACATTGATCCAAAATTTTATTATTATATATATACACAGAAGAGAGTCACCTCTTCTATCCCATAACTCTTCAATCATTCTCTTCTTCACACACACTTGACCATCATATATATCATCACTCTCTTTGTCTCAAGCCAATAAACGCAAACTCAAGTGCAAACGCATGGCCTGTTTAAAGATGAACATTGTGTCACATAAAAAGGCTATGTTTAATTATAAAGATAGAAACATGAATCAGAACATCATCAAGAACAACAAAATTATATCATGCAGGATCAAAGTGTCACCCATGCAAAAGAAGAATTTTTATCAAGTTCTTTCATTGGAATCACAAGACATTACTTCCGAAGACCTCAAGAAGGCGTACCGTGCTAAGGCGTTGCAACTCCACCCTGATGTTTGTCCACCCTCCATAAGAGAGGAGTGCACTAAGCAATTCGTGGAGTTACAAGAGGCCTACGAAGTTCTTTCGGATCCAAATTCACGTAGAGCGTATGACAATGAATTGATCTTGATTCAATCTTTCGGATATGATTTTCAACGTGATGATGAAAACAAAGAAAATTTTTCAAGGAATGTGTGGAAAATGCAACTTGTTGGACTCCAGAAACGATCCACAGATCGTATTGAGAGAAAAAAGAAAGTATAAATTTATGTGACTAGGATAATATATATGTTTCTCATATATATATAGTATATCCGTACCCCGTACGATGTATTCATCGATGATCGATTACATATGTGTGAACTACCATAATACGTACCCTGCAACGAAATTAAATATTGTTTGTTGGCGATGTGCAATTATTACTCGTCCTACCAAAATAAGTTCATCTGATAATATTCGAAAATATTACCTCATCTCATTTAGATTAACTTAATTAAGTATAGATTAATTTCTCACACATTATGTGATATGTTGTGGTTTATATATTATATAGAAAAACTTGTTATATATTTGTTAGTCAATCAAGGAATGTGCCATATGTACCTGTTTTGGTTCAATCCTGTTTAAAAATTTAATTTAAACATCACTTAATTAATTGCATACTAAATACATATTTTTTTAATGACTTAAAAACTGGCGGCACCATTTAAAATTGATGTCTCTATCCTGATTTCAAATCAAGGTAACGTTTTACAAGGTCTGCCCTTCTATGTCTTGGATAAATATAACGTCACAAATGTCTCATCCCCATATATATTTAGTAAGATTTGAACTCTCGCCTTTCAAAAAAAAAAAACCTTAAAACAAAGATATCTTTACCATTAGACCAAGACCCCAAATGGTTATAGCAAACTAATCGCATACTAATTGACCCACATGGCACGTTACTTTTATTTTTCAAATTACAACATGATAAAACCTAATTAATTAAACGGGTTCCAGCTATATAAGTACATCAAATTCGACAAAAAAAATCACATCGAACGACTAGTTTCTAATTTATATAAAATGACTACCTTAGTTTATCACAAATCCATGCATTTACTTTATAACTAACGGCTTTGTCTCATGCTTGAAGAGCCTTGTCTTTACTCTTTGTTGTGAGGTCAACATGTCAAACCAAATAAAATAAGGTTTATGTGAAGACTAGAAAATCTTGTATAGGCGATTTCTCACAAATAAAAAAAGGGTTTTTGATGTACATACACATGATAAAAGACAACACTAGTTGTTATTTTTACATTCTAACGTATTTAGGCTAGATATGCCTATTAGGACCAGTTTCAGTGAAACTGGCCAGTCTCCAGTTGCACCTGGAGACCAAGAAGATTTGTCCAGAAATATATTGAAGTCCAGTTGCATCGTACATTCAACGCAACTGAAGACTTCCTCCAGTTGAGAACTGACCAGTTGAAGAATCCTTCCAGTTGGAGTCGAAGACAACAAGTGGAAGATAGAGAATGACAATGGCAGCGAAGCCCAGTTGACATTCTAGTCAGTTACAAACTGGAGACCGTTAGTGGAAAGCTCTTACAAAGCTTTACACTGATTACGAGGAATTGACTTTTATGCTTTATGTGCTTTTACCCGGATAATAAGATTTATCTTATTATTTAAATACAAAAAGGTACATAAAGCTGGTTGAATAAAGTTGCTTTATACTGCAACTTTACACTGCATTTTAAGGAATTAAATGCTATTCCTTAAATGCTCCCAACCATATTTGTACGGCCAAAGTTAACATCCCAATGTTAACTTTGCCTATAAATACAAGTCCTTGCAAATCAAGAATAACAAGTGAGAAAACTCTTCGAAAGTGATAACACTTCACACTTTGCATACCTGCAATATTCTTGGTGAACTTGTGCAATATTCTCTCAATCGTAAAAAGGAACATTTCACAACTTTAAGTGTTTCGATTGTTTAGAGAAATTCCAAGTGTAGATCAATTGTAGTTCATAGGTTGTTAGGATATTTACATACTTGTATTATCTTGGTTCCGCAACAACCTTGTAATTTATTTAAAGTTAATAAATAAATTACACTTGAAAATTACATATTGTCTCACCAATTTACTTTACAAGTATTTTGTATTATTGCGTTGTTCTTTACTTATTGTCACTTAAATAAGTAATCTATCTAGAACTTGGTATATACTCCTGTAACTGGTCGTCTCCAGTTCAGTGCTTATATTGCAAAGTAACTCCACCATCGACATAGAGGTGTCTTCAGGTAGTACCATCTATTGAGTTGGGACTTACAAGTGGTATCAGAGAAGAAGGCTAATAAACTTGCCTAGATCTGCTTAGATGAACACTACTGAAGGTGGAGATGGTTCTGGTCAAGGTGAAAACCCTTTGAATACTAATACACCACCTCATCAAAATGCTAATACTAACCCTCCTCCTCCTACTGCCCCAAATCACGTCCATGTACATTATTCTAACACTCCTGTTCCAAAATTTGATGGAAACAGTGAGACATTTGGTACATGGAAGGCCAGAATGCTTTTGCATTTCGGTGGGAAAGAGAGGTATATGTTGAAAATCCTTAAGGATGGACCATATATACCCATGTCTCTTGGGGTAAGTCCTCTTCTAGATCCAACTGAAAGAAGAGGTTCAAGAGAAAAGATCGAAGACCACTGGTCTGATGAGGATCATAGACTTGTAGATCTGGACACCAGACTCAAGAACATGATCTTGGAGCTGTTCCTGAAGATCTAATTCCAACACTTGTGTTGTTCCCCAGTGCCAAGTCAATGTGGGATGAATTAGTTATTCAGTTTGAAGGAGGTGATGACACTATTGTCACCAGAAAAGTTGCCTTGAACAAGAAGTATGAATCCTTCTTTGCTCTGCCCAATGAAAGTCTAACTGGTACATACACCAGATTTTCTAGCCTCATTAATTAGCTGAGAGGCTTGGGTGTAGAGAAGGATAAGGATATTCTTCTTGAGAAGTTTTGTGATATTCTTCCTTCCAAATGGGAAAATATGGTTCTTGTCTTAAGACAAGGTAAAACCCTGCACAGCCATACTCTTGCATCGCTCTATGGAGCCTTCAGATTCACTGAAGATAACAATGCTGCAAGACTGGTGGCTGAGCAGGATGCCATGAACCATGCCCAGAGTCCCAAGGTTGCTAGTGTAACTGAGCGACCTTGTGCTGCTTTAATGTCTGCAGAGAGTGTCCAGGCACACTCAATGAAGGAGATGTTAAACAGTTTCTTGAACTCTGGACTGACCACTGAAATCAGTGATGGTTGTGATGAAACTGACGATGATGATCTGGTAGCCATGATTGCTAAAACCTTTAACAGGTTTAAGCATAAATCTAAAATATTTAATGGGCCAAACAATGCTTCCAGCTCCAGCTCTCTGGATAAAACCAATCTTACCTGCTATAAATGCGGTAAGAAAGGTCATTTTATGAAGGAATGCAGATCTAGTCAGATGAACAACCAAACTGGTCCCCCTGTCCCTAATTTCAATCGGCCTGATGATAGCTACAAAGCTAAATATAAGAAGCTTAAGGCCCAGATTGCCCTCCTATCCATGGAAAAAGAAAAGGATCAGTGCTTGATGGCACAAACTGAGGGAAAATGGGAGTACTCTGATGACTCATCAGCTGATGAAGAAGAGGAAAGGGACATGTGTTTCATGGCCTTGGAAGATCAACAGCAGCATGTGGCAAAAGAAGATGTCATCACTGGAAGATGGGTGGACATCATTTTGAAGAAGGTATGTGATTATGACAATCAGGTGGATCCAGAACTGAAACTTGACCTTGCTGAATCATTAAGTGGTGATTTGGCTTTTGTGGAAACTGTTAGAGCAGATAGTGAAAGATATCTGGACACTATCTTAATAGAACTAAACAATGTTAAGCCACAACTTAATGATTTACAAAGTGTCCAGTTGGCTCTCAAGGAGTCAGTTTTAAAAATTGAGGCTTTGGAATTTGATAATCAAAAATTAATTTCTGATCTTGAAAAAGAACAAATGATTATCAAGTCATGGGTAAAAGCATCTGGAAAGAACTATGATGCATTTTCTAGAACTATTGATGCCCAGAAGAATGCATGGAAATCTGGAGATCTGGAAATGGCAGCTCTCATACCAGATCTTCATGCATTGCCTCCAGCTCTCAGGGTTGAAACTTCTTATGATCAACCTGAAGCTGTTGAAACTGAACCCATTGAGACCACCCCCACTGAGGTTAAACCTGGAGCCAAACAGGCTAAAGCTCCAGTTAAAAGGCCACTGGTAACAAGCCTTTACCTCAAAAGTCTAAGGAGCCCAAGACCCAAAAGACTAAAACTCCAGCTGAACCAAGGTCCAAGGTTCAGCAGCCTAATGAAAAAGATATTTTGTTTAAACTGGAAAGTCAACTCCAACTTTTGTCTCGCCAGGTTCAGAGTTGTACTGCCCGGATTAAAAATCTGGAAGGAGGTTCATCACCTCCAGTTTTAAAACAAAATATTAAACCCTCCTCAAAACAAAAGAATGTTCCATCTGGAACTAAATCTGATAAGAAAAAGGGGAGCAGGTATCAAATACCAATCGTTTTTACTCCTGCACCTGGATCTGGTGAAAAAGATCCAGATGTAGTCTTCAGTTTACCACCACAACAATCAACTGTGACTTCTGTGGAGAAGTCCAGTGAACCCATCAAGAAAAGATGGGTTCACAAAAATAACTGATGATTTTCGTGGGTGTGCAGGGCGATCGAAAGAAGAATATCTGGTATTTGGACAGCGCTGCTGGCCGGACTATGACCGGATGTAAGCCCCTGCTTGAAGAGTTCACTGTCCAAGATGGACCGACAGTGACGTTTGGTAATGACCAAGGTGGAAAGACTGAAGGATATGGTGTACTCAATAACGGACAGGTCGAATTCAAAAGAGTTGCATTTGTGAATGGTTTGAAATACAACCTGATCAGTGTCAGCCAACTTTGTGATGATGGCTATAGAGTTTTGTTCGATATTGCTCAAGGCACCATATTTAACAAGGATTGGAAAGTGGTGATGGTTGCACCAAGAAAGGGAAATGTGTACATCATGGATATGGAACCAGCTCCAAAAGAGCAGTGCTTCTATACCAAGGCTGATGAGGACACCAACTGGCTGTGGCATAAAAGATTATCCCATCTTAATTTCAAAAATATTAACAAGTTGTCTCGCAAACAACTAGTTGATGGGATACCTCAAATTTCTTTCAATAAAGAAAAGCCATGTCCAGGGTGTGAGATGGGCAAGCAGAAAAGGGTCAGTTTCAAGACTAGGCAAAACTTTAGCATCACTAAACCTCTTCACATGCTACATATGGATCTCTTTGGTCCAGTGAATGTTCAAACTAGAGCTGGAAAGAAGTACACTCTAGTTGTGGTCGATGAATTCACCAGATACTGTTGGGTGGTATTCCTCAGATCCAAAAGTGATACACCTGCTGAAATCATCTCTCTCATTAAAAGAATTGAACTCAAGTACCTTATTTTGAATTTCAGTACACTCTCCATCAAAAGAATTAAATACAAGTCATTGCAAAATGTTTCAAGTACCTTATTTTGAAATTCAGTACCATTATCACTTCGCAACTGACAGACTTTTCGAGTATACTTGAGTTCAATTCTTTTGATGAGAGAGATGATTTCAGCAGGTGCATCACTTTTGGATCTGAGGAATACCACCCAACAGTATCTGGTGAATTCATCGACCACAACTAGAGTGTACTTCTTTCCAGCTCTAGTTTGAACATTCACTGGACCAAAGAGATCCATATGTAGCATGTGAAGAGGTTCAGTGATGCTAAAGTTTTGCCTAGTCTTGAAACTGGCCCTTTTCTGCTTGCCCATCTCACACCCTGGACATGGCTTTTCTTTATTGAAAGAAATTTGAGGTATCCCATCAACCAGTTGTTTGCGAGACAACTTGTTAATATTTTTGAAATTAAGATGGGATAATCATTCGATACCTCGCCAGTTTGTTCTACAAATGTGCTAAGGTCAGCATTTCTGGTCAGTGGTCTTCTTGGTTGAGGGTTCCTCCTTGGTGGATTCAATACCCTTTTCACAACCTTCTTTACATGTTCAATTCTTTTTAGAATCCCACTGGCCCTGTTCTCTTTTGCCTTCTCCACTGATATATTCAAACTTTTGGCATCAAATTCAGCTTCATCATCAGGATAGTGTCTATCTAATTCAACATCAAGCATTTCTTTCAACATGTCAACTATCCTGAGATCATTCTTTACTCTGGCATACTCCTCCTTAGTGATTCCCAAAAGATGAGCATCACTAATATCAAGCAATTTAATCTGTGCAAGATGTGCTCTGGCTTCAGCTTGGTTTCTTTGTTTCATTTTCTTTCTTTCTTTAATTTCATTGCCAAGTCTAGCCAGTTGTTTGCTCACACTTTCAGAAACTGGAGGAAGTACATCAGCATTGCCAGTTTCTAACATTGGTACATCAGTGGCCGGCTGGGCAGATACATCAGATGCCAAACCTTTTCCTTTATCCACAACATTCCCCCTAACACTTATATCACCAGTTTCACCAATTCTTTGCTCACCAGCTTCAGTACTGGCAGCCACAATCATTTCCCTACCTGTTTGACTTCCAAATGGATTACTTTCAGTTTGAGTTTGTGCAAGAACTGCACTTCTTTCCCCCTTGGCAGCATCTAGACCTGCCCTAATCACTTCCCATTCAGAATGGTGAGCTGGCAACCGGTCAAGAGGCTGCCACGATTGCATGTTCTTGCATTCTTTGAATATCGTGCACATCATCCTGAAAGATCTCCATAGGTGGTTGGTTTCTTTAGACTGGGTCAGAACATTAGCTGCAACTTGTTCCTGACCAGTTTTTAGTTCATTCAAAATCTTGGAATCTTCATCCAAACCAGAAACCACCTTATCCTTCACCTCTTCATCCTTTTTCTTCAAACTTTCTACTTCAGTTGTCAGTTTATCCAGAGACTGAGCATGAAGTGATACCTGGGTGTTCAAGTTATCAATGTTGTCCCTCAACTGGTTGATCTCATTTGTGAGTGGGGCCAGATCAACCTGAGGAGTGGCCAGCTTGGTGATCTCAGACATCACCTTTTCTATCAATTGTTATTCTCTAGCACCCAACGTATCATCTATTTTCTGACCAACTGAAGTCATTAACTGCTGCCCAAGTTCAGTCACATTAAACCCAGGCTTGTCAACCAATTCCTTTACCTGTTTTTCAATCTCCCTTAAATCCACTTCAGATGTTCTAACAGTGTTGCCCAGCAAGTTGGAGATTGAGGTTGTGACATTGGACTAAGTGAGGTCAAAGGCTTCTTTTAAAGATGTTGCCAGATTGTTGCAGCCAATGACCAACTCATTCAGCTTCTTCAACACCAAGTCTTCATTTGATGAAAACTTGTTAATCCCCAGATCAACCACTTTAATATTGGTCAAGTGATCCTTGTGGTATCTGGAGAAAGACTTGGTGTTTTTGTCAAGTGTCTTTTGAATCTCCTCCACCCTGGTGAAAAGGTTTTGGAGATCGGCTTGAACAGAGACAACTTGACTGTCCAGTGATGGAGAGAAGGTGTCACTGGACCAGCAGCAGTTTCTACTGGAGCAACTGGAGGAGGCAAACTTAGAGAAGTCTCCCCAGTTGACATCGCAGCAGTTGAAGAAATAGTAGGAGTGGTAGTAGAAGAAAGGACTGGAAATTCAATGTGTTGTTCATGCTGAGAATGCTCAGGTGTGAACAACGGCGGCGGTGGGGGTGGCATTTCTCAAAGGAGTGAGAATTGCCCAGATGGTGAAGGTGCCATACGTCTGTTTCCAGACATATAGTTATAATTGGGAAAAGGAATATTTGTTGGCTCATTTACTTGGGATGGTGAAAGTGAAATTGAAGCATCTGGAAGCGAGACTGGAGATGAAGGGTTTTGATCTGGTACAACAGAATCAAAAATCTCCAAGTCTGAAGCAGTACCTTCAGAATCCGAAGATTCAATAAGGATTTCCTCGTCATTAACATTCATGTCCAGATCCATGAATGTAACTGAGGGCTGACCAGATGGGTCAGTCTCCAGATGACCTTCCCCAGTTTCCTGGTTGGGTGCATCTGTTGAAGGATCAGATACCGAGGTATCTTCACCAGGGATAGAGGTTATTGGGGTTGCTTCAGTTATAGTTGCTCTATCCTCAACCATAACATTAGACGAACTGGAGGGTCCCTCATTATTTTGAGGCCCGCCCGGTTGTCTTTCTGACTCACCTTCGATTGGTGTATCAGTTTTTGCGAATGCCAGCCGCATTTGATCTGGAATCTCGACCTCTCCAGCTTCAGATACTAGAGAGTCTAGATTCCTCAACAAATCTGGGACAGTATACGGTGAATCTGTGCTTAAGTATGCTTCACTGCCCATAATTTGTAGAAAGCAAAGAGAGAGAAACCTGGAGAAGGGGATACAAAGTCCCCTGGTGCCCTTCAGTTTTTGTACCAGGCTTCTATACAGGATATCGGCAAAATCCACTCTCAATCCATTCCACAAGCAGTATGCCATCTCTGCCTGTGCGGAGTTAATCTGGTCAACCCATACTTTCCACAAGGTGGATGAAAAAATACCTCCATGAGGGTGTAAGGCCCTTCATGGTCATCGCACCTTTTGTTTTCAACACCCCTTTCTCCAGGCACTCCTTATGTCCCATTTCAAGGAGGACCTGGTGAAAATTAACGTTTGGGGGGATGACAACTGGAGATTCACCCTCTCTCCAGTAGTTGAGGTGTAAGGCATCCCTCAACACGTCTGCTGATAAGGTACACTGGATTGTTCCACCTTTTAATGTGAAAGTGATGGAAGAACAATCAGAAGAAAGAATAGCAGTGTACAAAAACTCACACAAGTAGTCGTGAAACATCTTGCGTGGGTTTAGAGAGAATGAGGGTCCAATTGGAGAATCCTTCAAAAAAATTTGAATTCTTCCAATAAGGGTATTGGACCATTGAGTTCCTTGTAAACTCGCCATCGGATTATTCGGATTAAGTTTGATGAGCGAAGTGTTACCAGGAGCACCAGGTGCCTGTTTGACATCTGGTGAAGGAGCATATGGGACAGTTAAGAGATTTACATCTCTTGAACGGGATGATTTAGGTGCCATTTGAAATTGAAATTGAAATTGAAATTTAGGAATTAGGGTTCTTGATTTATGAAGCAGAGATGAAATGATTTAGGTGCCATTTGAAATTGAAATTGAAATTGAAATTTAGGAATTAGGGTTCTTGATTTATGAAGCAGAGAGAGAAATGAAGCAATTTTAGATGATTGGGAAGTAAATGAAAGAATGTAAAGGGAAGTAAATGTGATCGGAGTAAATAAGGGTATTTATAAGGAATTCAAGATCCCAATGAAATACCAAAAATTATATTTTATTTAACAAAATCAATTTTGTAGATATTTTAACAAAATAAGTTTGAATTTTGAAATAAAAACATAATTAATTGTGTCAGCATTAAATGCTATGACGGCTTAACTTACTCACGCGCCCACTAATTTTAATTTTCCCAATAAAAACAGTTGTCAAATACCAAAATGACTTTAAACACGTCGGATGACGATATCAAGTGGTTTAAAACACTCGAGTGCCATCACGTGTCACAAATATTGACCAAGTATCTCTAACGTTAAAAAAAATAAGACAAGACTGAATCTGGTCACTGGAGGATTAGTCCAACGCCAGTTTCCAACTGGAGAGTTCTCCAGTTGCCATTTTCAAACAAAACGAATTTTAGTCAGAAAATTATTTTGATCTTTCCCCCTAAAATGATGATCCAGAAATTGATTAGTGCCAGGATAGTATCACAAAGGCGTTCGATAGCCTGGCGAGCAAAGATTATCTGGACCTCCTCAACTGGAGAACTTCATCAGTGTCACTGACGCGTTCATAACAAAAATCTCCAGTTTTAAGGATTTAACATTCCCAGTTCGCTGATGAGATGTTTAAAGGTTTTCTCATCAAGAGGTTTTGTAAAAACATCAGCGAGCTGTTTGTCAGTGGGGATGAAATGAATTTCAATGTCTCCTTTCATAACATGATCACGAATAAAATGATACCTGATGTCAATATGTTTTGTCTTGGAGTGCATCACTGGGTTGTGAGATATAGCAATTGCACTGGTGTTGTCACAAAAGATTGGGGTCCTTGTATACTTTTGACCATAATCTAGTAACTGGTTCTTGATCCAGAGAATCTGGGCACAACAACTGGCCGCAGAAATGTACTCTGCCTCAGCAGTGGACATAGAGACTGACGTCTGCTTCTTGCTGGTCCAACTTACCAGTTTTCCTCCAAGGAAATGACAACCACCAGTTGTTGATTTTCTATCTATCTTACAACCTACATGATCTGAATCTGAATAACCCATTAGATCTAACCCTGAGCCTTTGGGGTACCAAAGACCAAGATTAGGACACCCTTTCAGGTATCTAAAGATACGCTTAACAGCGTGCAAATGTGATTCTTTAGGGTTAGCCTGAAACCTGGTACATAGACATGTTGCAAACATTATATCTGGTCGACTGGCAGTTAAATACATCAATGAACCAACCATACCACGATAGTCAGTTATGTTCACTGGTTTGCCAGTTGGGTCAGAGTCCAAATTTAATGGTGCTGCAATAGGTGTGTTTTTCGATGGGATTGAATCATATTTGTATTTTCTTAACAAATCTCTGACATATTTTCCTTGGTTTATGAAAATTCCATTTTCAGATTGCTTAATCTGAAGACCTAAGAAAAATGTTAATTCTCCCATTAAACTCATCTCATACTCAGATGACATGATTTTAGAAAACTTTTTACACATTGCATCATCAGTTGAACCAAATATAATGTCATCAACATAAATTTGTACCAATAAGATATTACCTTTTTCTTTCAAGATAAATAAGGTATTATCAATTGCACCTCTTTGAAAGCCATTTTTAAGAAGATGTTTAGTTAAAGTATCATACCAGGCTCTTGGGGCTTGTCTAAGACCATACAACGCTTTGTTCAGTCTATAGACCCAGTGAGGATGCTTCTCATCGATGAAGCCTGGAGTCTGCTTAACATACACAACTTCTTCCAATGTTCCATTAAGGAACGCACTTTTGACATCCATCTGGAAGACCTCAAACTACAGATGGGCTGCATAAGCCAGAAATATTCTGATGGCTTCAAGTCTTGCAACTGGAGCAAAAGTTTCATCAAAGTCAACGCCTTCTGCTTGACAATAACCCTGGGCAACTAATCTGGCCTTGTTTCTTACAACATGGCCATCTTCATCCATCTTGTTTCGGTAGACCCATCTTGTACCAATGGGTTCTTTATTTAACCCTGGTGGACAAGGAACAAGCTCCCACACATTGTTCCTTTCAAACTGGACGAGCTCTTCTTGCATAGCTTCCACCCAGCTTGGGTCTGCCATAGCCTCGTCAATCTTCTTCGGTTCAATTAGTGATAAGAAGGTGACGTTTAAGCATTGCTCACTGGTGGCTCTTCTAGTCAGAACCCCACTATTTGGATCTCCCACAATCTGTTCAATTGGATGTGCTCGAGTCCATCTAGTGTATTGACTAGGGTGGTGAATTACAATATCAGTGCAAGTCACCTGGCGATCTTCTTCAGTTGCAGCAGCTTCTGGAGGAGGATCTGTCCAAACTACTTCTACGTCCTCATCAGAGTCAATGAGGTCACGATTTGCATCATGAAATTCTTCATTAAAAGGCATTTCTTGAAGAACTGGAGAAGTTGGAGTTTGAACTGGTGCTGATATTGGAGTGGCACGAACATCAGATTTAATCACCAATTCCTGTGGTAAATTGAAATTGATGGAGGGATAAAATGAAGTGTCACTGGTGGTACTCTTCTTCTTAACTGGTTCCAATTTGTTGTAACTGGAAACATCTTTTGGTGAAATAACTGACTGATGAACTTGGTCAGTTTCGCCAAAATTTATTGGAATGACTGGAGAAATATCAAGGCTTGGTCTCTTGTTGATTGCTTCAGTTGATTCATCGAATGTGACATGAATTGTCTCATGAACCTTTTGGAGTCTATAATTATAAACTTTAAAGGCCTTTCGAATATCTGAATAACCTAAAAATACCCCTTCATCAGCTTTTGCATCAAACTTTCTAAGCTGACTGGAATCGTTTAAAATATAAACTGGACAACCAAATACATGAAAATATCCAATATTTGGTTTACGATTCCTGAGTACTTCATAGGCAGTCTTCTTATGTCTCATGATGTAGACTGACCGGTTTTGGGTGTGACAAGCAGTTGCAACTGCTTCAGCCCAAAAACTGGTGGGAAGACCTGATTCAGATAGCATACTTCTGGATGCTTCTATCAGTGTGCGATTCTTTCTTTCAACAACTCCATTCTGCTCTGGAGAGTGTGCTGATGAGAAGTTTTGAGAGATGCCAGTGTCATTGCAAAATGTTTGTCAGTTGCAAACATTCACTGGACCAAAGAGATCCATCTGCTGTACTGGCTGCTGGAGCTTGGAGTATTAAAATATCCAATGAATCTGAAGCAAGAAGTTATTACTCCCAGATCATGGCAACCAGAAGACATAGTGGGACTATCAATGGTGTTAATGTAACAATTAAGCCAGGCACCAAGTACTTTCACGTTGAAGTTAGTTATACCAGAGGGCCACTGGTTAAAACTGACAATCCTGGTGCATTGCAGTATGGGTTCTCGGAACGGGTGGAAATGGTGAACTTTTTGGATGCTAAGGCACAAAAGAATAGGTTTGAGAAAGCTTGGGTGAACTTCTTGAAGGGCAAGATTCAACACAAAGAAAATCTGGAGCTAAAGTTGAATATTGATCCTGAAGACTCTCAGCCTATCTCTTCAGTGACCAAGAGAAGACGAACTGGCGAAGGGCCATCTAATTAAGTTCTCTTTTCAGTTTATCTACTTGTAATTTATTTATATTCTGTAACTTGTGTAAATTTCATTTCCTTGTATAAATGAAGTTACCAGTTTGTAACCACAAGGTAGATAATAGATTAGATCTAACAAACTTAAAAAGAAAAACCCAAGGCATTTATTGATCTATAAAAATGCCTTGGAAAACTTAGATAGATTTAATCGAACAAGTCTCTCCAGTTCACACTTGTACAGATACAAAAACTAAAAAAGACTTGCTAATATTTCAGGACAAATAGGGGGAATTTGTTAGGACCAGTTTCAGTGAAACTGGCAGTCTCCAGTTGCACCTGGAGACCAAGAAGATTTGTCCAGAAATATATTGAAGTCCAGTTGCATCGTACAGTCAACGCAACTGAAGACTTCCTCCAGTTGAGAACTGACCAGTTGAAGAATCCTTCCAGTTGGAGTCGAAGACAACAAGTGGAAGATAGAGAATGACAATGGCAGCGAAGCCCAGTTGACATTCTAGTCAATTACAAACTGGAGACCGTCAGTGGAAAGCTCTTACAAAGCTTTACACTGATTACGAGGAATTGACTTTTATGCTTTATGTGCTTTTACCCGGATAATAAGATTTATCTTATTATTTAAATACAAAAAGGTACATAAAGCTGGTTGAATAAAGTTGCTTTATACTGCAACTTTACACTGCATTTTAAGGAATTAAATGCTATTCCTTAAATGCTCCCAACCATATTTGTACGGCCAAAGTTAACATCCCAATGTTAACTTTGCCTATAAATACAAGTCATTGCACAACAAGAATAACAAGTGAGAAAACTCTTCGAAAGTGATAACACTTCACACTTTGCATACCTGCAATATTCTTGGTGAACTTGTGCAATATTCTCTCAATCGTAAAAAGGAACATTTCACAACTTTAAGTGTTTCGATTGTTTAGAGAAATTCCAAGTGTAGATCAATTGTAGTTCATAGGTTGTTAGGATATTTACATACTTGTATTATCTTGGTTCCGCAACAACCTTGTAATTTATTTAAAGTTAATAAATAAATTACACTTGAAAATTACATATTGTCTCACCAATTTACTTTACAAGTATTTTGTATTATTGCGTTGTTCTTTACTTATTGTCACTTAAATAAGTAATCTATCTAGAACTTGGTATATACTCATGTAACTGGTCGTCTCCAGTTCAGTGCTTATATTGCAAAGTAACTCCACCATCGACATAGAGGTGTCTTCAGGTAGTACCATCTATATTTTACTATATATATTATATATAAATATATATATTATTAATACCTAATTATTTAAGAAAAAGTTTAAATAATATATATATATATATATATATATATATATATATATATATATATATATATATATATATATATATATATATATATATATATATATATATATATATATATATATATATATATATATATATATATATATATATATATATATATATATATATATATATATATATATATATATATATATATATATATATATATATATATATATATATATATATATATATATATATATATATATATATATATATATATATATATATATATATATATATATATATATATATATATATATATATATATATATATATATATATATATATATATATATATATATATATATATATATATATATATATATATATATATATATATATATATATATATATATATATATATATATATATATATATATATATATATATATATATATATATATATATATATATATATATATATATATATATATATATATATATATATATATATATATATATATATATATATATATATATATATATATATATATATATATATATATATATATATATATATATATATATATATATATATATATATATATATATATATATATATATATATATATATATATATATATATATATATATATATATATATATATATATATATATATATATATATATATATATATATATATATATATATATATATATATATATATATATATATATATATATATATATATATATATATATATATATATATATATATATATATATATATATATATATATATATATATATATATATATATATATATATATATATATATATATATATATATATATATATATATATATATATATATATATATATATATATATATATATATATATATATATATATATATATATATATATATATATATATATATATATATATATATATATATATATATATATATATATATATATATATATATATATATATATATATATATATATATATATATATATATATATATATATATATATATATATATATATATATATATATATATATATATATATATATATATATATATATATATATATATATATATATATATATATATATATATATATATATATATATATATATATATATATATATATATATATATATATATATATATATATATATATATATATATATATATATATATATATATATATATATATATATATATATATATATATATATATATATATATATATATATATATATATATATATATATATATATATATATATATATATATATATATATATATATATATATATATATATATATATATATATATATATATATATATATATATATATATATATATATATATATATATATATATATATATATATATATATATATATATATATATATATATATATATATATATATATATATATATATATATATATATATATATATATATATATATATATATATATATATATATATATATATATATATATATATATATATATATATATATATATATATATATATATATATATATATATATATATATATATATATATATATATATATATATATATATATATATATATATATATATATATATATATATATATATATATATATATATATATATATATATATATATATATATATATATATATATATATATATATATATATATATATATATATATATATATATATATATATATATATATATATATATATATATATATATATATATATATATATATATATATATATATATATATATATATATATATATATATATATATATATATATATATATATATATATATATATATATATATATATATATATATATATATATATATATATATATATATATATATATATATATATATATATATATATATATATATATATATATATATATATATATATGTGTAAATATATGCAAGATGATTTTGACTTAACTTGTGATACAATTCAATCAAGTTGGGTATATATATATACCAACTGTTTTTAGCCTACAGTTTTTCAATATATATAAGATGAAAGTGCTCAACTTGATAAATTCACATTATATATCTCCTTACTTAATCATACTTATTTTTTTTTTTTTTTTTTTTTTTTTTTTTTTTTTTTTTTTTTTTTTTTTTTTTTTTTTTTTTTTTTTTTTTTTTTTTTTTTTTTTTTTTTTTTTTTTTTTTTTTTTTTTTTTTTTTTTTTTTTTTTTTTTTTTTTTTTTTTTTTTTTTTTTTTTTTTTTTTTTTTTTTTTTTTTTTTTTTTTTTTTTTTTTTTTTTTTTTTTTTTTTTTTTTTTTTTTTTTTTTTTTTTTTTTTTTTTTTTTTTTTTTTTTTTTTTTTTTTTTTTTTTTTTTTTTTTTTTTTTTTTTTTTTTTTTTTTTTTTTTTTTTTTTTTTTTTTTTTTTTTTTTTTTTTTTTTTTTTTTTTTTTTTTTTTTTTTTTTTTTTTTTTTTTTTTTTTTTTTTTTTTTTTTTTTTTTTTTTTTTTTTTTTTTTTTTTTTTTTTTTTTTTTTTTTTTTTTTTTTTTTTTTTTTTTTTTTTTTTTTTTTTTTTTTTTTTTTTTTTTTTTTTTTTTTTTTTTTTTTTTTTTTTTTTTTTTTTTTTTTTTTTTTTTTTTTTTTTTTTTTTTTTTTTTTTTTTTTTTTTTTTTTTTTTTTTTTTTTTTTTTTTTTTTTTTTTTTTTTTTTTTTTTTTTTTTTTTTTTTTTTTTTTTTTTTTTTTTTTTTTTTTTTTTTTTTTTTTTTTTTTTTTTTTTTTTTTTTTTTTTTTTTTTTTTTTTTTTTTTTTTTTTTTTTTTTTTTTTTTTTTTTTTTTTTTTTTTTTTTTTTTTTTTTTTTTTTTTTTTTTTTTTTTTTTTTTTTTTTTTTTTTTTTTTTTTTTTTTTTTTTTTTTTTTTTTTTTTTTTTTTTTTTTTTTTTTTTTTTTTTTTTTTTTTTTTTTTTTTTTTTTTTTTTTTTTTTTTTTTTTTTTTTTTTTTTTTTTTTTTTTTTTTTTTTTTTTTTTTTTTTTTTTTTTTTTTTTTTTTTTTTTTTTTTTTTTTTTTTTTTTTTTTTTTTTTTTTTTTTTTTTTTTTTTTTTTTTTTTTTTTTTTTTTTTTTTTTTTTTTTTTTTTTTTTTTTTTTTTTTTTTTTTTTTTTTTTTTTTTTTTTTTTTTTTTTTTTTTTTTTTTTTTTTTTTTTTTTTTTTTTTTTTTTTTTTTTTTTTTTTTTTTTTTTTTTTTTTTTTTTTTTTTTTTTTTTTTTTTTTTTTTTTTTTTTTTTTTTTTTTTTTTTTTTTTTTTTTTTGTTCTTGTGCCAATCATCTTTGTATCGCCGGAAACCTAAAAAATTTATTTGGGGGTTTTCGATTTTGAGGCTAGATCTATGTTTTTTTGGCTTCTATTGCCGGAATACGTGCCGATAAAACTTGCCGATGCTCCTTAACGTTATATATCACCCTTTCCGGTGAGATCGGAAACCCCTTTTTGGGGTTTCCGGTGGTTGCCGGCCGGATTCGTTCACTTTTTTAACGGCCAAAACTTTGTTTGGCTTGTGCAAGGGTGTAGTTGGCTATTTGACTACTTGTTGCTTCGATTAGGGTTTCCTGTTGCTTTATTGGTTGAGTTTTCCGGCGAGCCCTTTTGGGTTTCCGGTGAACTGCTGGTGATGCTGCATGTTGCTTGGGTTTTCCGGCGATCCCTTTCTTGGGTTTCTCGGTTAACTTTTGCTGTTGCTGCTGCTTACGACGGCTGTATTTTTCCGGCGAGCCCTTTTTGGGTTTTCCGGTCTGCTGCTGCTACATATGCGTATGATTATATGTATATTTATCTTATTTACATTGCCGTTAATTGCGTTTTTGTGATTAGCTTGGTAGTGTTACTTAGCGGTAGCGTTGCCGGATTTTTCCTTGGTAGCGTTGCCGGATTTTGTTCCATTAAAGCAATAGGTAGCCGGAAAAAGTAGTTTTAGCCGATGATGGTATCGTTAAACAGTTAGGTTGCCGGTGTTACGTTAAATGGGCGATGATGACACAAATGTTCGTAAAAATGGGACTCGGATGATCCGAGGCGTATCTTGGCGGGGTAAACCTTCGGGTTAGCAGCCATGGCGTCTCCGACTTCCGAAATTCCCGACCCCCAAATTCTGAGCCCAATTTTCTATTTTATAAAAAAAACGGTCATTTTTTATGTTTTCCGGCAACTTTGATTATTTTTCCGGTTACCTTTGGCATGTTTTCCGGCATTGGTAAATTGGCAAGTTTTGGCTAGTTTTGTTTGCTACACCATGTGTTTTGGCTAGTTTTTGGCAACGCCACGTGGCGACTTGTGATTCGTCGAAAACTTGCCAAACTAGCCAATTTGCCAAAGTATTGGCACTACACCCTTGCCCCTTATGTTTATGTTTTTTTTAACAGATTAGTCAAGTAACAACATCAAACCTTTGGATAAAAACCGGGGACACAATTCAATCAATACTAAAATGTAAATTTTTAGATCAAACGAGTTTTGTTAACCAGGCTTTGCCCCGGGAGATATTAAGGACACTTCAATAACACTAATATAATGTGTTATAAACAAAACGTTTAACAATGATAAAATAAGACGTGTGACATTGTCACTAAGACAACAACATTGAAAAGATATAAAAAAAAAACAAAGTTGAAACAAAAAAAGTCACAAACACAACATTGTAAGAGTAATACACCAACGATGTTCAAATGATGTGAAAGTTAAAATGTGGATTCAAATAAAAAAAATTAGAAAATTGATGATACCTTAGCAATCGCAAAAGTAAGATAAGGAAAGTCAAATGTTTTATTTCAGTTGATGGACCGCGAAAAAAACTTAAGGCTTTAAAAGAGATGACAACAAACAAATCTGTTAAATTGTATCATGATTGCTAAAAGTTAAAATTTAAGGAGCATCGGTGCTAGTGAACTTTAAAAAAAGACTAAAGTTGCAAAACTGTATAAACATCAGGTTCCATTGTTGTAAAAGTTTTTAAAATTAAGGGGCCTACAATGTAATTAAAAGTAGATCGACACACCCTGTCATTATAACTTAAAAGAAAAGTAATAAACTTTGGCACGGAATCCTAAAATTCAAAATTATATATATATATAGTAATGAATGGACGGGAAATGATAAATCAACCTATATATATATATATATATATATATATATATATATATATATATATATATATATATATATATATATATATATATATATATATATATATATATATATATATATATATATATATATATATATATATATATATATATATATATATATATATATATATATATATATATATATATATATATATATATATATATATATATATATATATATATATATATATATATATATATATATATATATATATATATATATATATATATATATATATATATATATATATATATATATATATATATATATATATATATATATATATATATATATATATATATATATATATATATATATATATATATATATATATATATATATATATATATATATATATATATATATATATATATATATATATATATATATATATATATATATATATATATATATATATATATATATATATATATATATATATATATATATATATATATATATATATATATATATATATATATATATATATATATATATATATATATATATATATATATATATATATATATATATATATATATATATATATATATATATATATATATATATATATATATATATATATATATATATATATATATATATATATATATATATATATATATATATATATATATATATATATATATATATATATATATATATATATATATATATATATATATATATATATATATATATATATATATATATATATATATATATATATATATATATATATATATATATATATATATATATATATATATATATATATATATATATATATATATATATATATATATATATATATATATATATATATATATATATATATATATATATATATATATATATATATATATATATATATATATATATATATATATATATATATATATATATATATATATATATATATATATATATATATATATATATATATATATATATATATATATATATATATATATATATATATATATATATATATATATATATATATATATATATATATATATATATATATATATATATATATATATATATATATATATATATATATATATATATATATATATATATATATATATATATATATATATATATATATATATATATATATATATATATATATATATATATATATATATATATATATATATATATATATATATATATATATATATATATATATATATATATATATATATATATATATATATATATATATATATATATATATATATATATATATATATATATATATATATATATATATATATATATATATATATATATATATATATATATATATATATATATATATATATATATATATATATATATATATATATATATATATATATATATATATATATATATATATATATATATATATATATATATATATATATATATATATATATATATATATATATATATATATATATATATATATATATATATATATATATATATATATATATATATATATATATATATATATATATATATATATATATATATATATATATATATATATATATATATATATATATATATATATATATATATATATATATATATATATATATATATATATATATATATATATATATATATATATATATATATATATATATATATATATATATATATATATATATATATATATATATATATATATATATATATATATATATATATATATATATATATATATATATATATATATATATATATATATATATATATATATATATATATATATATATATATATATATATATATATATATATATATATATATATATATATATATATATATATATATATATATGGTTACAATTTTTTTTACTAATTAACTTATGACTTGGACTATTAATATGACATACTATATATATGACATGCAAATAGAATAAATATTGTGATAAAATGAGAAATAATCAAAAATCCAATGTGACAATTAACTCTGTATGTCAATTAAGTGCAAAATTATCTCTCTTTGTTATATAAAAAAAATATATTTAAATAAATGGTTGAAATTTTATTTTCCAAAAGTAATTAAAAAAAAAAAACAAAAACACAATGAAAAAGCAAAGTAATAAAAAAAACTAAAAGGAAAAGAAAGATGTTAAAAAAAAAAAAAAAAAAAAAAAAAAAAAAAAAAAAAAAAAAAAAAAAAAAAAAAAAAAAAAAAAAAAAAAAAAAAAAAAAAAAAAAAAAAAAAAAAAAAAAAAAAAAAAAAAAAAAAAAAAAAAAAAAAAAAAAAAAAAAAAAAAAAAAAAAAAAAAAAAAAAAAAAAAAAAAAAAAAAAAAAAAAAAAAAAAAAAAAAAAAAAAAAAAAAAAAAAAAAAAAAAAAAAAAAAAAAAAAAAAAAAAAAAAAAAAAAAAAAAAAAAAAAAAAAAAAAAAAAAAAAAAAAAAAAAAAAAAAAAAAAAAAAAAAAAAAAAAAAAAAAAAAAAAAAAAAAAAAAAAAAAAAAAAAAAAAAAAAAAAAAAAAAAAAAAAAAAAAAAAAAAAAAAAAAAAAAAAAAAAAAAAAAAAAAAAAAAAAAAAAAAAAAAAAAAAAAAAAAAAAAAAAAAAAAAAAAAAAAAAAAAAAAAAAAAAAAAAAAAAAAAAAAAAAAAAAAAAAAAAAAAAAAAAAAAAAAAAAAAAAAAAAAAAAAAAAAAAAAAAAAAAAAAAAAAAAAAAAAAAAAAAAAAAAAAAAAAAAAAAAAAAAAAAAAAAAAAAAAAAAAAAAAAAAAAAAAAAAAAAAAAAAAAAAAAAAAAAAAAAAAAAAAAAAAAAAAAAAAAAAAAAAAAAAAAAAAAAAAAAAAAAAAAAAAAAAAAAAAAAAAAAAAAAAAAAAAAAAAAAAAAAAAAAAAAAAAAAAAAAAAAAAAAAAAAAAAAAAAAAAAAAAAAAAAAAAAAAAAAAAAAAAAAAAAAAAAAAAAAAAAAAAAAAAAAAAAAAAAAAAAAAAAAAAAAAAAAAAAAAAAAAAAAAAAAAAAAAAAAAAAAAAAAAAAAAAAAAAAAAAAAAAAAAAAAAAAAAAAAAAAAAAAAAAAAAAAAAAAAAAAAAAAAAAAAAAAAAAAAAAAAAAAAAAAAAAAAAAAAAAAAAAAAAAAAAAAAAAAAAAAAAAAAAAAAAAAAAAAAAAAAAAAAAAAAAAAAAAAAAAAAAAAAAAAAAAAAAAAAAAAAAAAAAAAAAAAAAAAAAAAAAAAAAAAAAAAAAAAAAAAAAAAAAAAAAAAAAAAAAAAAAAAAAAAAAAAAAAAAAAAAAAAAAAAAAAAAAAAAAAAAAAAAAAAAAAAAAAAAAAAAAAAAAAAAAAAAAAAAAAAAAAAAAAAAAAAAAAAAAAAAAAAAAAAAAAAAAAAAAAAAAAAAAAAAAAAAAAAAAAAAAAAAAAAAAAAAAAAAAAAAAAAAAAAAAAAAAAAAAAAAAAAAAAAAAAAAAAAAAAAAAAAAAAAAAAAAAAAAAAAAAAAAAAAAAAAAAAAAAAAAAAAAAAAAAAAAAAAAAAATAAAAAACTTATTATCAAGTAAAATTTAAAAAAATATACTATTGATGAAACAAAAGCTAACTAATAATAATAAATATTATCGTCGATTCTTATGATAATTATTGAAAAATTATTCATTTAATTTACTTGAGGAAAAAGATTAAGATGTGATCATTATATACGTTTAATAATTAAAAAATTATTCTTTTTAATTTACATAAGGAAAAAAAATAAGGATGTGATAATTATATGCATACATTAATTAAAAGTTATTATATTTGCCGTAAGTAATTAGTTGGTGTTTGATTTTAGAATTTAATGTGTTTTACAATTAA
>CM067167.1:221978569-221988569 GCA_034093135.1 Erigeron breviscapus | reverse complement strand
TTTTTTTTTTTTTTTTTTTTTTTTTTTTTTTTTTTTTTTTTTTTTTTTTTTTTTTTTTTTTTTTTTTTTTTTTTTTTTTTTTTTTTTTTTTTTTTTTTTTTTTTTTTTTTTTTTTTTTTTTTTTTTTTTTTTTTTTTTTTTTTTTTTTTTTTTTTTTTTTTTTTTTTTTTTTTTTTTTTTTTTTTTTTTTTTTTTTTTTTTTTTTTTTTTTTTTTTTTTTTTTTTTTTTTTTTTTTTTTTTTTTTTTTTTTTTTTTTTTTTTTTTTTTTTTTTTTTTTTTTTTTTTTTTTTTTTTTTTTTTTTTTTTTTTTTTTTTTTTTTTTTTTTTTTTTTTTTTTTTTTTTTTTTTTTTTTTTTTTTTTTTTTTTTTTTTTTTTTTTTTTTTTTTTTTTTTTTTTTTTTTTTTTTTTTTTTTTTTTTTTTTTTTTTTTTTTTTTTTTTTTTTTTTTTTTTTTTTTTTTTTTTTTTTTTTTTTTTTTTTTTTTTTTTTTTTTTTTTTTTTTTTTTTTTTTTTTTTTTTTTTTTTTTTTTTTTTTTTTTTTTTTTTTTTTTTTTTTTTTTTTTTTTTTTTTTTTTTTTTTTTTTTTTTTTTTTTTTTTTTTTTTTTTTTTTTTTTTTTTTTTTTTTTTTTTTTTTTTTTTTTTTTTTTTTTTTTTTTTTTTTTTTTTTTTTTTTTTTTTTTTTTTTTTTTTTTTTTTTTTTTTTTTTTTTTTTTTTTTTTTTTTTTTTTTTTTTTTTTTTTTTTTTTTTTTTTTTTTTTTTTTTTTTTTTTTTTTTTTTTTTTTTTTTTTTTTTTTTTTTTTTTTTTTTTTTTTTTTTTTTTTTTTTTTTTTTTTTTTTTTTTTTTTTTTTTTTTTTTTTTTTTTTTTTTTTTTTTTTTTTTTTTTTTTTTTTTTTTTTTTTTTTTTTTTTTTTTTTTTTTTTTTTTTTTTTTTTTTTTTTTTTTTTTTTTTTTTTTTTTTTTTTTTTTTTTTTTTTTTTTTTTTTTTTTTTTTTTTTTTTTTTTTTTTTTTTTTTTTTTTTTTTTTTTTTTTTTTTTTTTTTTTTTTTTTTTTTTTTTTTTTTTTTTTTTTTTTTTTTTTTTTTTTTTTTTTTTTTTTTTTTTTTTTTTTTTTTTTTTTTTTTTTTTTTTTTTTTTTTTTTTTTTTTTTTTTTTTTTTTTTTTTTTTTTTTTTTTTTTTTTTTTTTTTTTTTTTTTTTTTTTTTTTTTTTTTTTTTTTTTTTTTTTTTTTTTTTTTTTTTTTTTTTTTTTTTTTTTTTTTTTTTTTTTTTTTTTTTTTTTTTTTTTTTTTTTTTTTTTTTTTTTTTTTTTTTTTTTTTTTTTTTTTTTTTTTTTTTTTTTTTTTTTTTTTTTTTTTTTTTTTTTTTTTTTTTTTTTTTTTTTTTTTTTTTTTTTTTTTTTTTTTTTTTTTTTTTTTTTTTTTTTTTTTTTTTTTTTTTTTTTTTTTTTTTTTTTTTTTTTTTTTTTTTTTTTTTTTTTTTTTTTTTTTTTTTTTTTTTTTTTTTTTTTTTCTTCTTTTCCGTTCTTCCGATAGCACTGTTTGTCTTCTCCTTCCTTTTTTTCTTTTCTTTTCTTAAAAAAAAAAAAAAAAAAAAAAAAAAAAAAAAAAAAAAAAAAAAAAAAAAAAAAAAAAAAAAAAAAAAAAAAAAAAAAAAAAAAAAAAAAAAAAAAAAAAAAAAATTTTTTTTATCTTGTTCTCATTCAAAACAACTGTGCTAATACTTGACCTGCCTTCTTTGAGAGGTTAGGAATCCTGTCCCTGGCACTTTTGCGAGGATAAGATTTATTTTCAAATATATATATATATATATATTTCTTTTATATATTATTTTCTTGTGTTTATTATTAATTATACTGCTAATATATATATATATATATATATATATATATATATATATATATATATATATATATATATATATATATATATATATATATATATATATATATATATATATATATATATATATATATATATATATATATATATATATATATATATATATATATATATATATATATATATATATATATATATATATATATATATATATATATATATATATATATATATATATATATATATATATATATATATATATATATATATATATATATATATATATATATATATATATATATATATATATATATATATATATATATATATATATATATATATATATATATATATATATATATATATATATATATATATATATATATATATATATATATATATATATATATATATATATATATATATATATATATATATATATATATATATATATATATATATATATATATATATATATATATATATATATATATATATATATATATATATATATATATATATATATATATATATATATATATATATATATATATATATATATATATATATATATATATATATATATATATATATATATATATATATATATATATATATATATATATATATATATATATATATATATATATATATATATATATATATATATATATATATATATATATATATATATATATATATATATATATATATATATATATATATATATATATATATATATATATATATATATATATATATATATATATATATATATATATATATATATATATATATATATATATATATATATATATATATATATATATATATAATCCTAAAAATTTACTACATATTTAGTTATATATATATACATATATATATATATATATATATATATATTTTTTTTTTTTTTTTTTTTTTTTTTTTTTTTTTTTTTTTTTTTATTTTTATGTTTTGTTTTTTTTTTTTTTTTTTTTTTTTTTTTTTTTTTTTTTTTTTTTTTTTTTTTTTTTTTTTTTTTTTTTTTTTTTTTTTTTTTTTTTTTTTTTTTTTTTTTTTTTTTTTTTTTTTTTTTTTTTTTTTTTTTTTTTTTTTTTTTTTTTTTTTTTTTTTTTTTTTTTTTTTTTTTTTTTTTTTTTTTTTTTTTTTTTTTTTTTTTTTTTTTTTTTTTTTTTTTTTTTTTTTTTTTTTTTTTTTTTTTTTTTTTTTTTTTTTTTTTTTTTTTTTTTTTTTTTTTTTTTTTTTTTTTTTTTTTTTTTTTTTTTTTTTTTTTTTTTTTTTTTTTTTTTTTTTTTTTTTTTTTTTTTTTTTTTTTTTTTTTTTTTTTTTTTTTTTTTTTTTTTTTTTTTTTTTTTTTTTTTTTTTTTTTTTTTTTTTTTTTTTTTTTTTTTTTTTTTTTTTTTTTTTTTTTTTTTTTTTTTTTTTTTTTTTTTTTTTTTTTTTTTTTTTTTTTTTTTTTTTTTTTTTTTTTTTTTTTTTTTTTTTTTTTTTTTTTTTTTTTTTTTTTTTTTTTTTTTTTTTTTTTTTTTTTTTTTTTTTTTTTTTTTTTTTTTTTTTTTTTTTTTTTTTTTTTTTTTTTTTTTTTTTTTTTTTTTTTTTTTTTTTTTTTTTTTTTTTTTTTTTTTTTTTTTTTTTTTTTTTTTTTTTTTTTTTTTTTTTTTTTTTTTTTTTTTTTTTTTTTTTTTTTTTTTTTTTTTTTTTTTTTTTTTTTTTTTTTTTTTTTTTTTTTTTTTTTTTTTTTTTTTTTTTTTTTTTTTTTTTTTTTTTTTTTTTTTTTTTTTTTTTTTTTTTTTTTTTTTTTTTTTTTTTTTTTTTTTTTTTTTTTTTTTTTTTTTTTTTTTTTTTTTTTTTTTTTTTTTTTTTTTTTTTTTTTTTTTTTTTTTTTTTTTTTTTTTTTTTTTTTTTTTTTTTTTTTTTTTTTTTTTTTTTTTTTTTTTTTTTTTTTTTTTTTTTTTTTTTTTTTTTTTTTTTTTTTTTTCTTTTCTTATATCTGAATTGATTGTTTATCTGATTATTGATTCTGTTGTTTTTTTTTTTTTTTGATCTGTGCTTGATTAATTGAGATTAATTGGGACTATGGATGATGATAACTTGAATGGTTATGGAGAATATGGCTATGTGTCTAATAATGATTATGAAGATAGTGTTACTCAAATTAGCAAACTGGATTTAAGTAATCCTTTACACCTGCATCCTAATGATTCTTCTACTCTGTCTATTGTGTCTATTAAGCTTAAAGGGACTGAAAATTATCAAATCTGGAGTTGTGCTATGATTTTGGCTTTAGAAGCAAAAAATAAAATAGGATTTGTTGATGGAACTTGTAGAAGGTCTAATACTGATGAAGTGTTAGGAAAACAGTGGGATAGATGTAATGCTGTTGTGCTTTCTTGGATTCTTAATTCTATTAATGAAGAGTTGTATTTAGGGCAAATCTTTAGTAAGAAAGCTAGTCTTGTTTGGAAAGAATTAAAAGAGACTTATGACAAAGTTGATGGTTCTGTGATTTTTAATCTGCATCATAAGATTAATTCTCTGTGTCAAAATGGTATGCCTTTGTCTGATTATTATCATAAACTGAATGCTCTATGGAAACAATTTGATGCTCTAGTGCAATTACCTAGATGTACATGTCATGCTGCTTCTGATTTTGCTAAACATACTCAACTAATGAAACTTATGCAATTTCTGATGGGTCTTGATGATATGTATGTTAATGTGAGAAGTACTATTTTGACTAAAGAACCTTTACCTGATCTTAGAACTGCTTATTCTATCTTGTCCAGAGATGAGTCTCATAGAGGTGTTACTTCTACTTCTTCTCAAAAGTCTGCTTTTGTGTCTAAAGTATATTCTTCTAAAGGTTTTCCTAATAACAACAGTTTTTCAAAGAATTTCAGAACTAATTCTTCTCAGAATAATAATAAAGGTTCTTCTGTTGTGTGTGAAAATTGTGGTTTTAATGGACATTCTATTGATAAATGTTTTAAGATCATTGGATATCCTCCAGATTTTGGTAAAAAAAGGTTTGCAGGATCTCAGTCTAATAACAGGAAAGTTTCTAGTAACAACACTTCTGCTTCTTCTTCCTCACCTTCTTTTTCTGAAGAACAGCTAACCAGAATCATGAATTTACTGAAAGAAAGTGGTGATACTACTCAAAATGTGAATGCAAATATGGCAGGTGTGATTTTAAATGATAGTAAACTGTTTAATGAAAATTTTCATAAATTTTTTTGTTCTAATGCTAATATGAGATCATCTTCCAAAAATAAAAACTGGATAAATGATTCTGGTGCTAATCATCATATAACCTATTCTGAAGAAAATTTGGTTGATGTCATTGATATATCTGCCTTAAAAATTAAAGTCAGTCATCCTAATGGAACTTATGCTTACATTAAAAAGATTGGAAATCTGCAGTTAACTGATTATTTGGTTCTGTATGATGTTCTTGTTGTACCTGAATATTGTGTTAAGTTACTCTCTGTTCATAAAGTTGCTAAACATAGTAAACTTCTTATTGCTTTTGATGAGTCTCTGTGTTATATTATGACTCAGGGTTTGAATGCAATGAAGGTTCTGGGAACTGGTAAACAACAGGGTGGTTTGTATTATATTGATGAATGTTTAAAAGGTATTCCTAGGCTTGTTACTTGCAATGTGTCCAAATCTTTGTGGCATTCTAGACTAGGTCATCCTTCTGATGTTGTTTTGAATAAACTGCAGCCTTTACTTAATTTTAAACATGAGAATGATATTGTTTGTGATATTTGTCATCAAGCAAAACAAACCAGAAACTCTTTTCCTATAAGTGATCATAAGTCTACTTTTCTTGGTCAATTAATACATTTAGATGTATGGGGACCTTATAAGGTCACTGGAAGGGGTGGTTTTAGATATTTTTTAACTATTGTTGATGATTATAGTAGAGCTGTGTGGGTTTATTTGTTGAAATCAAAAGAAGAAGTTATTGATAATGTAATAGTGTTTTATAATATGATCAAAAATCAATTCAAAACTACCATTAAAACTTTGAGAAGTGATAATGGGACTGAGTTTTTAAACACTAAGTTTAATACTTTTGTTGAGACAAATGGTATAATTCATCAAACTTCTAATGTGTACACACCTCAACAAAATGGGGTTGTTGAAAGAAAGCATAGACATCTTTTAAATGTTGCTAGGTCTCTTTTGTTTCAGGGGGGTCTTCCTCTTAATTTGTGGACTGAATGCATTCTAACTGCTACTTATCTAATTAACAGATTGCCATCCTCTGTGCTTAATGGAATAAGTCCCTTTGAGATGATTTTTAAACAGTCCCCAAATCTCTCTCACTTAAAATCTTTTGGTTGTTTATGTTTTTCAAAAAGATTAAATAACAGTGACAAGTTTTCTAGTAGAACTACCAAAAGTATAATAATAGGTTACTCATCTTCAAAGAAAGGTTACAAACTTTTATCTCTTGAAGACAATTCAATTTTTGTTTCAAGAGATGTAAAATTTTTTGAAAATATATTTCCTTTAAAACAAAAAACTGGTTTTAATAAACAATTTGAAAGTATTTTTTCTGATTTTTTTGATGAGAATGAGTATCCTAAACTGCCCTATGATGAAGAGAGAGATGGTGGGATTTCTAATGGTGATGGCAATGATGCTTCTCATTCTGGCAGTATCATTAATGATGCTACCAATGAGAGTGTGTCAACTGCAACACATGATGATAATGGTCAGAATTCTGAGGGTGAAAATGATTTAGAAAATCATTTAAATCAAGAAAATATCCATGTTGATAATGATCTAAATAATCATGACATTAATCAAGAAAATATCCATGTTGATAATGATCTAAATAATCATGACATTAATCAAGGAAGTGAAAATTTAGATAATCAGCCTTTAAGAAGGACTGAGAGAGTTTCTGTTTTTCCTCACAAAAAATATGCTGACTTTGTTGTCAATTCCAGTGTAAAGTACAGTCTTGATAAATATGTGTGTTATTCTGCTCTTACTAGTGATTGTTTTTCTTTTGTAACTGAGTTAAATAAGAGTATTGAACCACAAAAATATAGTCAGGCCTGTAAACATACTGAATGGGTAAATGCTATGAATCAAGAAATAGAAGCTTTACATAGAAACAACACTTGGGATTTGACTGAACTTCCTGAAGGAAGAGAACCCATAGGGTGTAAATGGATATATAAGATAAAGTATAAATCAAATGGTGAAATAGAAAGATATAAAGCTAGACTTGTTGCTAAAGGTTATAGTCAAAGAGAAGGTATTGACTTTGATGAGACTTTTTCTCCTGTTGTTAAAATTGTTACTGTTAGGTGCTTAATTAACATTGCTGTTCAAAATGATTGGAATTTATATCAACTTGATATAAACAATGCTTTTTTATATGGAGATCTTGATGAAGTTGTGTATATGAAGCCTCCTGAGGGTTTTTGTGATGTTAATGATAAAAGGGTTTGTAAACTAAATAAGTCTTTATATGGTTTAAAACAAGCTCCTAGACAATGGAATGCTAAGTTGACTGATGCTTTAATTAAGCATGGTTTTGTTCAAAGTAAGAGTGATTACTCTTTGTTTACAAAACATTCTAATAACTTGTTCATTGCACTTCTTGTTTATGTGGATGATATTATTGTTACTGGAAATGATGAAACTGAAATTGAGAACTTTAAGTGTTATTTGAAAACACAATTTCAAATTAAAGATCTAGGTTTGTTAAAATATTTTCTTGGAATTGAAGTTGTTAAAACTTCAAATGGTGTTTGCTTGAATCAAAGAAAGTATTGTTTAGATCTTCTTGCTGAATTTGGGTTACTTGCTGGGAAACCTATTCATGTTCCTCTTGATCCTAATGTGCAACTTTCTAGTGAAGAGACTAGTTCTGATCCTGTGTTAGTTAATATTACCAATTATCAAAAACTTATTGGTAAGTTGATATATCTAACTCATACCAGACCTGACATTGCTTACACTGTACATTGTTTAAGTCAATTCATGCATAAACCTTTAACATCTCATCTTAAAGTTGCACTTAGGGTTCTTAGATATCTGAAGGGTGCTCCTGGAAAAGGTATTTCTATTCTAAAATCTACTTCTGATACTCTTGAAGCTTATGTTGATTCTGATTGGGGAAAGTGTGTTGCTAGTAGAAGATCTGTTACTGGATATTGTGTGTTTTTGTGTGGATCTTTAGTATCTTGGAAAAGTAAGAAACAAAACACTGTGTCTAAATCTTCTACTGAAGGGGAATACAGAGCTTTGGCTGCTGTAACTTGTTCATTGCACTTCTTGTTTATGTGGATGATATTATTGTTACTGGAAATGATGAAACTGAAATTGAGAACTTTAAGTGTTATTTGAAAACACAATTTCAAATTAAAGATCTAGGTTTGTTAAAATATTTTCTTGGAATTGAAGTTGTTAAAACTTCAAATGGTGTTTGCTTGAATCAAAGAAAGTATTGTTTAGATCTTCTTGCTGAATTTGGGTTACTTGCTGGGAAACCTATTCATGTTCCTCTTGATCCTAATGTGCAACTTTCTAGTGAAGAGACTAGTTCTGATCCTGTGTTAGTTAATATTACCAATTATCAAAAACTTATTGGTAAGTTGATATATCTAACTCATACCAGACCTGACATTGCTTACACTGTACATTGTTTAAGTCAATTCATGCATAAACCTTTAACATCTCATCTTAAAGTTGCACTTAGGGTTCTTAGATA
Source organism: Erigeron breviscapus (assembly GCA_034093135.1). Classification (NCBI taxonomy): domain Eukaryota; kingdom Viridiplantae; phylum Streptophyta; class Magnoliopsida; order Asterales; family Asteraceae; genus Erigeron; species Erigeron breviscapus. The sequence continues at coordinate 221,979,983 of CM067167.1, read as the reverse complement.
TCTGAAGGGTGCTCCTGGAAAAGGTATTTCTATTCTAAAATCTACTTCTGATACTCTTGAAGCTTATGTTGATTCTGATTGGGGAAAGTGTGTTGCTAGTAGAAGATCTGTTACTGGATATTGTGTGTTTTTGTGTGGATCTTTAGTATCTTGGAAAAGTAAGAAACAAAACACTGTGTCTAAATCTTCTACTGAAGGGGAATACAGAGCTTTGGCTGCTGTAACTTGTTCATTGCACTTCTTGTTTATGTGGATGATATTATTGTTACTGGAAATGATGAAACTGAAATTGAGAACTTTAAGTGTTATTTGAAAACACAATTTCAAATTAAAGATCTAGGTTTGTTAAAATATTTTCTTGGAATTGAAGTTGTTAAAACTTCAAATGGTGTTTGCTTGAATCAAAGAAAGTATTGTTTAGATCTTCTTGCTGAATTTGGGTTACTTGCTGGGAAACCTATTCATGTTCCTCTTGATCCTAATGTGCAACTTTCTAGTGAAGAGACTAGTTCTGATCCTGTGTTAGTTAATATTACCAATTATCAAAAACTTATTGGTAAGTTGATATATCTAACTCATACCAGACCTGACATTGCTTACACTGTACATTGTTTAAGTCAATTCATGCATAAACCTTTAACATCTCATCTTAAAGTTGCACTTAGGGTTCTTAGATATCTGAAGGGTGCTCCTGGAAAAGGTATTTCTATTCTAAAATCTACTTCTGATACTCTTGAAGCTTATGTTGATTCTGATTGGGGAAAGTGTGTTGCTAGTAGAAGATCTGTTACTGGATATTGTGTGTTTTTGTGTGGATCTTTAGTATCTTGGAAAAGTAAGAAACAAAACACTGTGTCTAAATCTTCTACTGAAGGGGAATACAGAGCTTTGGCTGCTGTAACTTGTGAGGTTATTTGGATTGAAAAAATTCTGCAGGATTTACAATTTAAGAATGTACTTCCTATAAAAGTGTTTTGTGATAACAAATCTGCTATCAAAGTTTCTTCCAACCCTGTTTTCCATGAAAGGACCAAACACTTAGAAATTGATCTCCATTTTGTGAGAGAAAAGATTTTAGCAGGGGTCATTAAAGTTGAGAAAATAGAATCTGCTAATAATATAGCAGATATTCTTACAAAAGGGTTGGATACAAAATCTCATGATGTTTTTTGTCAAAAAATGTATTTGCTTAACTTGTATGAGAATAAGATTAAGGGGGGATGTTAAAAAGTATGCTTGTAATCTTATTCTTGCTTAATCTTGTTCATGTTCTTATTGTATGATTTTCTTAACACACGTTCTAATTTTACATTTTATCATACACAATAAACGTTACAATAAATGTTACGTCTCCCGGGGCAACGCCCGGGGGACAAATCTAGTTTAATTTAAATGAAATGTAGTTTGGAATGTA
>CM067167.1:221961993-221977569 GCA_034093135.1 Erigeron breviscapus | reverse complement strand
ATGAAATATTCACAATTCTACAGTAATTTAAATATTCATTGAAATTGAAATTTTGCATTTAAACAAATTCAACCCAGATGTTTATATTATCACAATCTTGTTTTATTTAATATAGAGACAGAGATATCATTTAGATTAACTTAACTACGTATAGTTCATTTTCTCACACAATATGTGATATGTTGTGTTTAATATTAAATAGAAAAACTTGTTATATATTTGTTAGTCTAACTAGATTTTAGACTCGTGTCAAATACACGGGTTTTACAATTATCAATATAAGAATTAGTATATGGAACAAAAAAATTATTTATACGTTAAATGTAAATACTAAATGCTAAATCATATTAAGGCTAGATAAACTCTTTCAGAAAAGCAATATCTCAACTTTGATTACACAATTGACCAGTTATTAAATACTGAATGTATTAAGTGACTAAATGTATAAATTATGTCTGTATATATTAAGTAAAAAATAGGTAAATGACGGTTATTTTTTTTTATTAAGTAAAAAATAGTAAATGACGGTTATTTTTTTTTATTAAGTAAAAAATAGAAATTTGACGTTATTATCACAATCTTGTTTTATTTAATATAGAGACAGAGATATCATTTAGATTAACTTAACTACGTATAGTTCATTTTCTCACACAATATGTGATATGTTGTGTTTAATATTAAATAGAAAAACTTGTTATATATTTGTTAGTCTAACTAGATTTTAGACTCGTGTCAAATACACGGGTTTTACAATTATCAATATAAGAATTAGTATATGGAACAAAAAAATTATTTATACGTTAAATGTAAATACTAAATGCTAAATCATATTAAGGCTAGATAAACTCTTTCAGAAAAGCAATATCTCAACTTTGATTACACAATTGACCAGTTATTAAATACTGAATGTATTAAGTGACTAAATGTATAAATTATGTCTGTATATATTAAGTAAAAAATAGGTAAATGACGGTTATTTTTTTTTATTAAGTAAAAAAAAAACGGTTATTTTTTGTTTATTAAGTAAAAAATAGGTAAATGACGGTTATTTTTGTTTATTAAGTAAAAAATAGGTAAATGACGGTTATTTTTTGTTTATTAAGTAAAAAATAGGTAAATGACGGTTATTTGTCTGTTTATTAAGTAAAAAATAGGTAAATGACGGTTATTTTTTTTTATTAAGTAAAAAAAAACATTATGACATCATAAAATACAAATAAAAATATATTTTCTTTAAAAAAATTATGACATCATAAAATAAAAAATAAAAATATAACTAATTTTAAGAAAAAAAGTTGTTGTGACATCATAATTAAATAAATGAAAAAAAATAATTTTTGAGAGAATATTTAGAGGTGTCATGTAAGCAATTTCCATAAATATGTTTATATTATCACAATCTTGTTTTATTTAATATAGAGACAGAGATATCATTTAGATTAACTTAACTACGTATAGTTCATTTTCTCACACAATATGTGATATGTTGTGTTTAATATTAAATAGAAAAACTTGTTATATATTTGTTAGTCTAACTAGATTTTAGACTCGTGTCAAATACACGGGTTTTACAATTATCAATATAAGAATTAGTATATGGAACAAAAAAATTATTTATACGTTAAATGTAAAAATATACTTAAAAAAAAAGTTGAGATATTTAAATGTAAATACTAAATGCTAAATCATATTAAGGCTAGATAAACTCTTTCAGAAAAGCAATATCTCAACTTTGATTACACAATTGACCAGTTATTAAATACTGAATGTATTAAGTGACTAAATGTATAAATTATGTCTGTATATATTAAGTAAAAAATAGGTAAATGACGGTTATTTTTTTTTATTAAGTAAAAAAAAACATGAAATTTGACTGAATGCATTAAAATTTTAATTATTAAGTATATTGAGTAAAAAAAAAAAAAATAAAAAAAAAAAAAAAAAAAAAAAAAAAAAAAAAAAAAAAAAAAAAAAAAAAAAAAAAAAAAAAAAAAAAAAAAAAAAAAAAAAAAAAAAAAAAAAAAAAAAAAAAAAAAAAAAAAAAAAAAAAAAAAAAAAAAAAAAAAAAAAAAAAAAAAAAAAAAAAAAAAAAAAAAAAAAAAAAAAAAAAAAAAAAAAAAAAAAAAAAAAAAAAAAAAAAAAAAAAAAAAAAAAAAAAAAAAAAAAAAAAAAAAAAAAAAAAAAAAAAAAAAAAAAAAAAAAAAAAAAAAAAAAAAAAAAAAAAAAAAAAAAAAAAAAAAAAAAAAAAAAAAAAAAAAAAAAAAAAAAAAAAAAAAAAAAAAAAAAAAAAAAAAAAAAAAAAAAAAAAAAAAAAAAAAAAAAAAAAAAAAAAAAAAAAAAAAAAAAAAAAAAAAAAAAAAAAAAAAAAAAAAAAAAAAAAAAAAAAAAAAAAAAAAAAAAAAAAAAAAAAAAAAAAAAAAAAAAAAAAAAAAAAAAAAAAAAAAAAAAAAAAAAAAAAAAAAAAAAAAAAAAAAAAAAAAAAAAAAAAAAAAAAAAAAAAAAAAAAAAAAAAAAAAAAAAAAAAAAAAAAAAAAAAAAAAAAAAAAAAAAAAAAAAAAAAAAAAAAAAAAAAAAAAAAAAAAAAAAAAAAAAAAAAAAAAAGTAAAACGGTTATTTTTTTTTATTAAGTAAAAAAAAACATGAAATTTGACTGAATGCATTAAAATTTTAATTATTAAGTATATTGAGTAAAAAAAGAACTGGACCCTGAATAGATATACGTCACAAATGCCTCATCCTCAAATGTATTTAGTAAGATTTGAACTCTCCTCTTTCCAAATAAACCTTTAAAACAAGGGAGGTGATATCCGTACCACTTTTTTTGATTAATCTACCACAATGTACAACTCACATAGCAGACTGTACAAGTTGTTAATGCAGCAATGTGGTATATTTATCAAAAAGAGTGGTACGAATATCACCACTCTTAAAACAAAGATATCTTTACCAATAGACCAAGACCCCTAATAGCTATAGCAAACTAATGCATACTAATTTGACCCACATGGCACGTTACTTTTAATTTTCAAATTAAAACATGTATAAAACCTAATTAAATAAACGGGTTCCAGCTATATAAGTACATCAAATCCGACAAAAAAAATCACATCGAACGACTAGTTTCTAATCTATATAAAATGACTACCTTAGTTTATCACAAATCCATGCATTTACTTTATAACTAACGGCTTTGTCTCATGCTTGAAGAGCCTTGTCTTTACTCTTTGTTGTGAGGTCAACATGTCAAACCAAATAAAATAAGGTTTATGTGAAGACTAGAAAATCTTGTATAGGCGATTTCTCACAAATAAAAAAAGGGTTTTTCATGTACATACACATGATAAAAGACAACACTAGTTGTTATTTTTACATTCAACGTATTTAGGCTAGATATGCCAAATTGATCAACTATTATTAAAACATGGACCAATTCCTAACCTGGCATGGATCATGTTTTACTTTTTAAATGGTTTTATCCATAACATATATAATTGATCTAAAAGCATATGTTGTTTGTATTCGGCAGGTGTAACTGCCAAGCTATATTTATTTGTTCGTTTAAAATTTCATTAATGGATGGAGATCTCAAATATCCGATATGTAAAAACTTTTTATTTTCGTCAAAGATGTTACCCTAGAAATATCTTTCTTGAGTTCCAGCTTCGCAAGCGAGGGAACTCAGGGTGTGTCCATAAATCAATAGAGAATCTCACACGATGTCAATTCAAAGAGTCAAACTAATGACCTGTGTAAAAACCGGGTGCAAGATGATTTTACTTAACTTGTGATACAATTCAATCAAGTAGGGTATATATATACCAACTGTTTTAGCATTACAGTAATATAAATAAGATGAAAGTGCCTAACTTGATAAATTTACATTATCTCCTTATTTAATCATACTTAATGTTTATGTCTTTTTAACGACCAATCTAGTAACCACATCAGATTTGTGGATAAAAACCGGGGATACAATTCAATCAATACTTAAATGTTGATTTTTATATCAAATGAATGGACGAAATATGATAAAATAAACCTAATTCATGCTTAAAATCTGATTCGACTAAGTCTCCTTTTTAATTTTTATCTCCAAATTTTTATGTCATAATCCCATGATTTTTTATACATATGAGTTAGGTTGATTTTTTAATAATTAAGTATTCTAGACTTCTAAACATACTTGTCAAAAGCAAAGGCGAACTCAAAGCGTAAAAACTTCCAACGACTCTCAAACGTTTCCATTAAGGTGATGGACTGATGGTGTGGTTGCTAAAATGTAAAATTTTGGCATGACATCAACTAATCACTCACTGCGACATCAATACTTGTCGAAAGATCCTAAATATTAGGAAATATCTTGTCAAAAGATGTTATCCATATAGAGTAATGTAGATATTTACTTTTTGAACGCTCGAATGGTCAGAGTCTGTTCGCCTTACTTATCAGCCCTTACGTCCTTCGGGCAAGATGTGATTCAAATTTTCAGGTAATCACATAGGGAGGAAAACCTCCTATTAATCCACCAAACGGCACGACGATTAATAGGAGTAAACCTTATCCCTTCAAGACTCGAACCTGGGTCTCCCTAGGCCCAAGACTCTCATGAGAGGAGTGAGTTGTTTGTAAGCCTCACAAAATTGGTTTGACCATTATTTTAGCGTAACATAAGGGTCACCAAAAATAACACATTATTAACGATATAATATATGAGTTGTTTGTTATTAACATGTATAAAATAATTATATTTTTATGATAAAATTCACGGTTATTAACACTAGAGTTTAAGGGCTCACAAGCTTTTTATTTGAATAATTTTATTATTTTTTTGACAGTTTTAAGACTCGCAAACGGAATTGGAAAATGAAATGTAGTTTGAAATGTAACTTAAGTCACTTTTGTTGACTTTGATGTTTGAATTCAGATAGGAAACAGACCCTCCATCTTAGTTGACTTTGAATGCCGGAATCAATGTGAGCCCTTCCCCAAATCATCATCATCTGGGGTGAGTACTTCAGCCTCCAATCTAATCTTGCTTTTAATATTGTACTAGCTCACAGTCGGGCTATTCTACTACATATTCAATCTTTCTGTAAAAGACCATTACCTAGTGTTATACTCGTATTACTTTTTAGTTGCAAAAAGAAAAAGAAATAACCATTACTTTTCTAGTGATTTTATTATTATAGTTTTAAGGATGGAATTGTGTTGCATCTATAAGTAGTTTATATTGTCATTAATTAGATCAATCAACTTAGAATGATTGTTTTGCAATCCATAATAAAATCAGAAACAGAGAGATTTGTTGCTAAACGAGTTACTTACCCTGTTCCTATATCTGACAAAATTTGGATGTTACACTGTAACACCCCAAGCTAAGGCTCAGAATATCACGGAAATCATATAGCACAAGGTGGAATTAATGTAGAACATGAACTAAATGCAATTAGAGGATTCAGTGAATCCATACAGTAAGTTAAACAAGAATCAAAATACATAAAGAACAAGTCATCATCAAAGATTACAACAGAACATCAAAAGATGGCTAACGGTTCTAAGTACGATGCAAAAGAAGGCAAATGGATCCTTGATCCATATAAGTCCAAGTCCGGGTTCAACGGCAAGCTAATAATCAAAATCCACGTCCCGGATTACTCTGAATACCTGAAAAGTGTACTAAGCATAGTCAACACAAGGTTGGTGAGTTCGCAGTAATGGTCCATAAGAAACCCTCGTCAATAATCATAATATACGAGTAGAGGCAAAACATGACTTACAGTGAGCCTCTATGAACAACACAACAACATCCACCACAAGATTACACACAACAAATAAAACGCGTAATAAACATTATACCCAGGTAACGTACGTAACATCAATTCAAAACAGGTATCATATCCTCTTCAGTGGGATAGATACACAACATAAGTCATATCCTCTTCAGTGGGATAGATACACAACATAAGTCATATCCTCTTCAGTGGGATAGATACACAACATAAGTCATATCCTCTTCAGTGGGATAGATACACAACATAAGTCATATCCTCTTCAGTGGGATAGATACACAACATAAGTCATATCCTCTTCAGTGGGATAGATACACAACATAAGTCATATCCTCTTCAGTGGGATAGATACACAACATAAGTCATATCCTCTTCAGTGGGATAGATACACAACATAAGTCATATCCTCTTCAGTGGGATAGATACACAACATAAGTCATATCCTCTTCAGTGGGATAGATACACAACATAAGTCATATCCTCTTCAGTGGGATAGATACACAACATAAGTCATATCCTCTTCAGTGGGATAGATACACAACATAAGTCATATCCTCTTCAGTGGGATAGATACACAACATAAGTCATATCCTCTTCAGTGGGATAGATACACAACATAAGTCATATCCTCTTCAGTGGGATAGATACACAACATAAGTCATATCCTCTTCAGTGGGATAGATACACAACATAAGTCATATCCTCTTCAGTGGGATAGATACACAACATAAGTCATATCCTCTTCAGTGGGATAGATACACAACATAAGTCATATCCTCTTCAGTGGGATAGATACACAACATAAGTCATATCCTCTTCAGTGGGATAGATACACAACATAAGTCATATCCTCTTCAGTGGGATAGATACACAACATAAGTCATATCCTCTTCAGTGGGATAGATACACAACATAAGTCATATCCTCTTCAGTGGGATAGATACACAACATAAGTCATATCCTCTTCAGTGGGATAGATACACAACATAAGTCATATCCTCTTCAGTGGGATAGATACACAACATAAGTCATATCCTCTTCAGTGGGATAGATACACAACATAAGTCATATCCTCTTCAGTGGGATAGATACACAACATAAGTCATATCCTCTTCAGTGGGATAGATACACAACATAAGTCATATCCTCTTCAGTGGGATAGATACACAACATAAGTCATATCCTCTTCAGTGGGATAGATACACAACATAAGTCATATCCTCTTCAGTGGGATAGATACACAACATAAGTCATATCCTCTTCAGTGGGATAGATACACAACATAAGTCATATCCTCTTCAGTGGGATAGATACACAACATAAGTCATATCCTCTTCAGTGGGATAGATACACAACATAAGTCATATCCTCTTCAGTGGGATAGATACACAACATAAGTCATATCCTCTTCAGTGGGATAGATACACAACATAAGTCATATCCTCTTCAGTGGGATAGATACACAACATAAGTCATATCCTCTTCAGTGGGATAGATACACAACATAAGTCATATCCTCTTCAGTGGGATAGATACACAACATAAGTCATATCCTCTTCAGTGGGATAGATACACAACATAAGTCATATCCTCTTCAGTGGGATAGATACACAACATAAGTCATATCCTCTTCAGTGGGATAGATACACAACATAAGTCATATCCTCTTCAGTGGGATAGATACACAACATAAGTCATATCCTCTTCAGTGGGATAGATACACAACATAAGTCATATCCTCTTCAGTGGGATAGATACACAACATAAGTCATATCCTCTTCAGTGGGATAGATACACAACATAAGTCATATCCTCTTCAGTGGGATAGATACACAACATAAGTCATATCCTCTTCAGTGGGATAGATACACAACATAAGTCATATCCTCTTCAGTGGGATAGATACACAACATAAGTCATATCCTCTTCAGTGGGATAGATACACAACATAAGTCATATCCTCTTCAGTGGGATAGATACACAACATAAGTCATATCCTCTTCAGTGGGATAGATACACAACATAAGTCATATCCTCTTCAGTGGGATAGATACACAACATAAGTCATATCCTCTTCAGTGGGATAGATACACAACATAAGTCATATCCTCTTCAGTGGGATAGATACACAACATAAGTCATATCCTCTTCAGTGGGATAGATACACAACATAAGTCATATCCTCTTCAGTGGGATAGATACACAACATAAGTCATATCCTCTTCAGTGGGATAGATACACAACATAAGTCATATCCTCTTCAGTGGGATAGATACACAACATAAGTCATATCCTCTTCAGTGGGATAGATACACAACATAAGTCATATCCTCTTCAGTGGGATAGATACACAACATAAGTCATATCCTCTTCAGTGGGATAGATACACAACATAAGTCATATCCTCTTCAGTGGGATAGATACACAACATAAGTCATATCCTCTTCAGTGGGATAGATACACAACATAAGTCATATCCTCTTCAGTGGGATAGATACACAACATAAGTCATATCCTCTTCAGTGGGATAGATACACAACATAAGTCATATCCTCTTCAGTGGGATAGATACACAACATAAGTCATATCCTCTTCAGTGGGATAGATACACAACATAAGTCATATCCTCTTCAGTGGGATAGATACACAACATAAGTCATATCCTCTTCAGTGGGATAGATACACAACATAAGTCATATCCTCTTCAGTGGGATAGATACACAACATAAGTCATATCCTCTTCAGTGGGATAGATACACAACATAAGTCATATCCTCTTCAGTGGGATAGATACACAACATAAGTCATATCCTCTTCAGTGGGATAGATACACAACATAAGTCATATCCTCTTCAGTGGGATAGATACACAACATAAGTCATATCCTCTTCAGTGGGATAGATACACAACATAAGTCATATCCTCTTCAGTGGGATAGATACACAACATAAGTCATATCCTCTTCAGTGGGATAGATACACAACATAAGTCATATCCTCTTCAGTGGGATAGATACACAACATAAGTCATATCCTCTTCAGTGGGATAGATACACAACATAAGTCATATCCTCTTCAGTGGGATAGATACACAACATAAGTCATATCCTCTTCAGTGGGATAGATACACAACATAAGTCATATCCTCTTCAGTGGGATAGATACACAACATAAGTCATATCCTCTTCAGTGGGATAGATACACAACATAAGTCATATGACTTATTTGGACTTACGGATCAAAAGTTATTAACGTTGGAAAATTGACGCGCGCGAATGTCCAGAATGAATCCACTGCGCCGCAGTGGGCCAAAACAAAGCAGAATGGGCAGTGGTAATCCACTGCGCCGCAGTGGGACTAGGCCAGGCAGAATCCACTGCGCCGCAGTGGGCCAAAACAAAGCAGAATGGGCAGTGGTAATCCACTGCGCCGCAGTGGGACAAAGCAGAGGCAGAATCCACTGCGCCGCAGTGGGCCAAAACAAAGCAGAATGGGCAGTGGTAATCCACTGCGCCGCAGTGGGACAAAGCAGAGGCAGTGAATCCACTGCGCCGCAGTGGGACAAAGCAGAATGGCAGTGAATCCACTGCGCCGCAGTGGGCCAAAACAAAGCAGAATGGGCAGTGGTAATCCACTGCGTCGCAGTGGGACAAAGCAGAGGCAGAATCCACTGCGCCGCAGTGGGCCAAAACAAAGCAGAATGGGCAGTGGTAATCCACTGCGCCGCAGTGGGACAAAGCAGAGGCAGTGAATCCACTGCGCCGCAGTGGGACAAAGCAGAATGGCAGTGAATCCACTGCGCCGCAGTGGGCCAAAACAAAGCAGAATGGGCAGTGGTAATCCACTGCGCCGCAGTGGGCCAACAAAGCAGAATGGGCAGGGTAATCCACTGCGCCGCAGTGGGCCAAAACAAAGCAGAATGGGCAGTGGTAATCCACTGCGCCGCAGTGGGCCAAAACAAAGCAGAATGGCAGTGAATCCACTGCGCCGCAGTGGGACAAAGCAGAGGCAGTGAATCCACTGCGCCGCAGTGGGCCAAAACAAAGCAGAATGGGCAGTGGTAATCCACTGCGTCGCAGTGGGACAAAGCAGAGGCAGTGAATCCACTGCGCCGCAGTGGGCCAAAACAAAGCAGAATGGGCAGTGGTAATCCACTGCGCCGCAGTGGGCCAAAACAAAGCAGAATGGCAGTGAATCCACTGCGCCGCAGTGGGACAAAGCAGAGGCAGTGAATCCACTGCGCCGCAGTGGGCCAAAACAAAGCAGAATGGGCAGTGGTAATCCACTGCGTCGCAGTGGGACAAAGCAGAGGCAGTGAATCCACTGCGCCGCAGTGGGCCAAAACAAAGCAGAATGGGCAGTGGTAATCCACTGCGTCGCAGTGGGACAAAGCAGAGGCAGTGAATCCACTGCGCCGCAGTGGGACAAAGCAGAATGGCAGTGAATCCACTGCGCCGCAGTGGGCCAAAACAAAGCAGAATGGGCAGTGGTAATCCACTGCGTCGCAGTGGGACAAAGCAGAGGCAGTGAATCCACTGCGCCGCAGTGGGCCAAAACAAAGCAGAATGGGCAGTGGTAATCCACTGCGCCGCAGTGGGCCAAAACAAAGCAGAATGGGCAGTGGTAATCCACTGCGTCGCAGTGGGACAAAGCAGAGGCAGAATCCACTGCGCCGCAGTGGGCCAAAACAAAGCAGAATGGGCAGTGGTAATCCACTGTGCCGCAGTGGGCCACGCAGATGACGATGATTCTAGTGTTATTTCAGTTTCAAAACACCAATCGATACTAGAAAGAAGAAGAAATGAAATGGGTTTTGGTCTTGCCTTTTACTTGAGAGAAGGAGAGAAAAAGAGAAAGATAAGAAATGAAAGGGGAAGAAGAGATAAGGGGGGGAAATGGGTCATTGGTGGCTGGTGGGGGGGGGGGGGGGGGGGGGGGGGGGGGGGGGGGGGGGGGGGGGGGGGGGGGGGGGGGGGGGGGGGGGGGGGGGGGGGGGGGGGGGGGGGGGGGGGGGGGGGGGGGGGGGGGGGGGGGGGGGGGGGGGGGGGGGGGGGGGGGGGGGGGGGGGGGGGGGGGGGGGGGGGGGGGGGGGGGGGGGGGGGGGGGGGGGGGGGGGGGGGGGGGGGGGGGGGGGGGGGGGGGGGGGGGGGGGGGGGGGGGGGGGGGGGGGGGGGGGGGGGGGGGGGGGGGGGGGGGGGGGGGGGGGGGGGGGGGGGGGGGGGGGGGGGGGGGGGGGGGGGGGGGGGGGGGGGGGGGGGGGGGGGGGGGGGGGGGGGGGGGGGGGGGGGGGGGGGGGGGGGGGGGGGGGGGGGGGGGGGGGGGGGGGGGGGGGGGGGGGGGGGGGGGGGGGGGGGGGGGGGGGGGGGGGGGGGGGGGGGGGGGGGGGGGGGGGGGGGGGGGGGGGGGGGGGGGGGGGGGGGGGGGGGGGGGGGGGGGGGGGGGGGGGGGGGGGGGGGGGGGGGGGGGGGGGGGGGGGGGGGGGGGGGGGGGGGGGGGGGGGGGGGGGGGGGGGGGGGGGGGGGGGGGGGGGGGGGGGGGGGGGGGGGGGGGGGGGGGGGGGGGGGGGGGGGGGGGGGGGGGGGGGGGGGGGGGGGGGGGGGGGGGGGGGGGGGGGGGGGGGGGGGGGGGGGGGGGGGGGGGGGGGGGGGGGGGGGGGGGGGGGGGGGGGGGGGGGGGGGGGGGGGGGGGGGGGGGGGGGGGGGGGGGGGGGGGGGGGGGGGGGGGGGGGGGGGGGGGGGGGGGGGGGGGGGGGGGGGGGGGGGGGGGGGGGGGGGGGGGGGGGGGGGGGGGGGGGGGGGGGGGGGGGGGGGGGGGGGGGGGGGGGGGGGGGGGGGGGGGGGGGGGGGGGGGGGGGGGGGGGGGGGGGGGGGGGGGGGGGGGGGGGGGGGGGGGGGGGGGGGGGGGGGGGGGGGGGGGGGGGGGGGGGGGGGGGGGGGGGGGGGGGGGGGGGGGGGGGGGGGGGGGGGGGGGGGGGGGGGGGGGGGGGGGGGGGGGGGGGGGGGGGGGGGGGGGGGGGGGGGGGGGGGGGGGGGGGGGGGGGGGGGGGGGGGGGGGGGGGGGGGGGGGGGGGGGGGGGGGGGGGGGGGGGGGGGGGGGGGGGGGGGGGGGGGGGGGGGGGGGGGGGGGGGGGGGGGGGGGGGGGGGGGGGGGGGGGGGGGGGGGGGGGGGGGGGGGGGGGGGGGGGGGGGGGGGGGGGGGGGGGGGGGGGGGGGGGGGGGGGGGGGGGGGGGGGGGGGGGGGGGGGGGGGGGGGGGGGGGGGGGGGGGGGGGGGGGGGGGGGGGGGGGGGGGGGGGGGGGGGGGGGGGGGGGGGGGGGGGGGGGGGGGGGGGGGGGGGGGGGGGGGGGGGGGGGGGGGGGGGGGGGGGGGGGGGGGGGGGGGGGGGGGGGGGGGGGGGGGGGGGGGGGGGGGGGGGGGGGGGGGGGGGGGGGGGGGGGGGGGGGGGGGGGGGGGGGGGGGGGGGGGGGGGGGGGGGGGGGGGGGGGGGGGGGGGGGGGGGGGGGGGGGGGGGGGGGGGGGGGGGGGGGGGGGGGGGGGGGGGGGGGGGGGGGGGGGGGGGGGGGGGGGGGGGGGGGGGGGGGGGGGGGGGGGGGGGGGGGGGGGGGGGGGGGGGGGGGGGGGGGGGGGGGGGGGGGGGGGGGGGGGGGGGGGGGGGGGGGGGGGGGGGGGGGGGGGGGGGGGGGGGGGGGGGGGGGGGGGGGGGGGGGGGGGGGGGGGGGGGGGGGGGGGGGGGGGGGGGGGGGGGGGGGGAAGTCTATAAGGGTTTTGACTACGCGCGCGATGTTAGGAAGTTAAGCATATACGAAATTTAAGCTATCGAGATGGGACAAGCCCGGTAAGTCACCCGGAAAAGCGTTCGGGAGACTCAAGATTAACAGAGACGGCGTTAGTTTTTAGATTCTTGAGACGGTAGCCCTAAGGACCTTTGAGTTTGAAGATTTACCTGGGACCCTAAGATCTCTATCGTTAGATATTTTACATTAGCAACCCTACTACACAATTAAGAATCATATTAACCATTGGCATTTAGATTTGTGCTCATTTTATCGTCAAGAGCCTTGATATCATAGATCACAAAGTACGTGAAGAGTTTGTCGTCTTCTAGAGTCAAGATACATGCACGGGGTATTTGGCCGAATTTAGTTAGAGAGTCGCTAAACATCCAAAAATTTTAAACATATAATTCCAAAACACACGAACGAAGGTAACCCAAAGGAGTAACGTTAGGATAAACGAGATCATATTCTGTTCCAATATCGAATAGCGCCATAATATAATGACCGTTAAGAGAAAGGTACCTTAACCAACGTTTGGATCATTTTGGCCTCCATTGCCAATTCCCGCAAAAGCTCGGCCACGAGGATGAACTTGATGGCCTTGTTGGCCACGGTTTTGATTCGGCCCGGTAATTTGGAGTTGATTCGGATGGACCGCCACTTCAACTTGTTGGCCAATCCATTGTGGACAATTATTCCGGTAGTGATCAGGGCTTCCACATTTAAAGCACGTACCCCATGGAAAGTTGCCTTGAGGATGAATGGTTTGAAGGGGTACTACATTCAATGGCGCCGCTTTCGGTGCTCTACAATTCTTGGACATGTGTCCAACTTGGTTGCAATTAAAACACGCCCTGCATTGAACGTTGGTGGGGTGGTGACTGTTGCATCTTTCACATAATGGGTGAGGTCCTGCATAAGCTTTCTTCACCGGTCCCGTCGCCGCCATCACTCTACCCCTATTAGCATCTTTGGGATTAAACCTTCCCATTTTCTTCACCCCACTTGATTCTCCCACTTCCTTTCTCTTGTTTGTTGAGGAGTTACTTAAAACACCGCCTCTCAACAAGTCTTCAGTCACACTCCCGGCTTGGTTAACAGCATCGGCCAAAGTAGTAGGCATGTTAGAGTTTACATATGATCGGACTTGAGGATTCAAGCCCAATACAAACTTCTGAATGGCCTGAGGCTCGGTACCCACCAAGTGAGGAATGAGGGTAGACAACTCTTGAAATCGTCTAACATAGCCCTTGTAATCGGCTCCTTCCATGTTGAGGTTAGCAAATTCGATGGTCAAATTTTGTAGTTCATAGGGAGGACAAAACTTTGCCTTCACTTTGTTCTTGAAGTCAATCCACTCCAAGTTATAAGTCCGCCCCAACGTTATCTCTTGGTTCCACCAACTCAAAGCGTCATGTCTAAACATGCCGGATGCATAAGAAATCCGGTCATCATAGGTGCAATGACTCCTTTCAATCACCGCCTCGATCGCCTCAAACCACCTTATACATTCCGTGGGACCACCTTTTCCATCAAACTCCGGTGCCCCACAACTTTTAAAGTCTTTAAATATACATCCTTGACGGTATCCACCATATTGATTATTCATGGGCATTCCGATATTAACTTCCACTGGTCCCTCTTCTTCACCCTCTACGGCATGAGGTTGAGCATTTTCATTATTCATATTTTCTGGGGCTTCGTTGTTTTGAGGCCCATTGTTTTGCCCAAGATTTGCCGTGACTTGAGCAATAATGGTTGGCATGATATTGGCGATCGTTTGAGCGATCACTTCAGCCATGTTTGGCTCAGGGACCTCACCACGACCCCTTCCTTGGCCTCTACCACGACCTCTACCACGCCCCTACCTCTACCTCCTTGTACTTCCGGTTGAGCTTCTGATTGAGGTTCTTCTGGTTCGGCCCTATAGTTCGTTCCGGCTCTTCTTGGTCTCACCATTTCTATAAAGCAAGTGACACGTTGACCCGAGAGTTAGTCTCAAATGCTCACATGTTAGTCACACAAGTAGTCAATGCTCTCATACCGATACCACATACTCATTTCATATCACTAAGCTAAGGCAAGAGTGCTAGAATCCTATGAGATTGTTACTTAGCATATCATTATGTCAATTTCATTACAATCGTTCATTATTAATTCAAGTAATCATGCTCAATACGTCATAAGATCAAACAATTAACACAAATGGGTTAAGTATAATCTGAATTCGATATGCTTTCTAGTTATTGACCAGGTATGTATACAGGGTGTACCAACGGCTAACCCTCCACCCAATCAACTTCCATTAAGCATATCGGTTCCCTATTATACACTAAGCCAAGCAACTAACACGAATGATTCAAAGTATAATCCGAATTCGATATGCTTTCTAGTTATTGACCAGGTATGTATACAGGGTGTACCAACGGCTAACCCTCCACCCAATCAACTTCCATTAAGCATATCGGTTCCCTATTATACACTAAGCCAAGCAACTAACACGAATGATTCAAAGTATAATCCGAATTCGATATGCTTTCTAGTTATTGACCAGGTATGTATACAGGGTGTACCAACGGCTAACCCTCCACCCAATCAACTTCCATTAAGCATATCGGTTCCCTATTATACACTAAGCCAAGCAACTAACACGAATGATTCAAAGTATAATCCGAATTCGATATGCTTTCTAGTTATTGACCAGGTATGTATACAGGGTGTACCAACGGCTAACCCTCCACCCAATCAACTTCCATTAAGCATATCGGTTCCCTATTATACACTAAGCCAAGCAACTAACACGAATGATTCAAAGTATAATCCGAATTCGATATGCTTTCTAGTTATTGACCAGGTATGTATACAGGGTGTACCAACGGCTAACCCTCCACCCAATCAACTTCCATTAAGCATATCGGTTCCCTATTATACACTAAGCCACACGTGCGCAATCCATGATGTCATTAACTTGTTATAATGTTGGGCGACCATAAAAGAGTTGATCGGGTTCTTT
>CM067167.1:221901993-221954493 GCA_034093135.1 Erigeron breviscapus | reverse complement strand
TATTTGGTGGTCTTAGATGACATCTGGGATTCTGTAGCCTGGAATGACCTCAGAATCTATTTTCCAGATGACAAAACTGGAAGCCGGGTTCTTTTTACTAGCCGTGATACTGATGTGAGTTTGAATGTAGGGTCAGCCAGACCTGCTCTTGTTTTGCGTCCTCGTACCGAAGATGAAAGCTGGGTCATATTTCAGACAAAGGTATTTAGAACCGGAATATGCCCTCACCGGTTGTGGGAATTTGGAAGGAAGATAACAAGAAACTGTGAAGGGTTGCCTCTTGCAATCGAATTAACAGCAGGTCTCTTGAAAAATAAAACAGCAGATAATTGGTGGAAAAAAATTGCAGAGGACACACGTTCATATATGGTTCGCGACCGAAGCCAATACATCGACTCATTGGCTTTAAGCTACAATCATTTGTCTCGTGAACTGCAACGGTGTTTTCTCTTTCTTGGACTATTTCCCGAAGACTATGACATCCCGGTGACAAAGTTGATTTGGCTATGGGTTGCTCAAGGATTCATACATGAAGCAGGAAGCAAAATCTTAGAGGATGTTGCAGAGGATTTCTTGATGGAATTAATCAAGAGAGGTCTGCTGAAGAGTTCCAAAAAGAGAGTTGAAGGCCTAATCAAAGCATGCCGCATCCATGATTTATTGCGGGAGTTATGCTTAAAGAAAGGTGAGGAAGAGATTAATGATACGATAACCAAAGGGAATGAACCAGATGCTGAATCATCCTACCCAGACATTACCATTTATGTACGACCGGGACTGTCATTCAATTGGGCTGCATTTTCCCCGAACTCTAGCTTGTGCCATCCATTCGAACGCAACCCCCAACTTCTTCTTGATGGACATGTTTCGAGTATAAATTACCATTTCCTTCGGATTCTAGATGCAGAATCTGTCCATATTCCAGAACTTCCTTATGTACACGGCCTTGTTAATTTAAGATACTTGGCCATTCAAACTCATAATGGAAGTCCCCAAGTGGGGGGGGGGGGGGGGGGGGGGGGGGGGGGGGGGGGGGGGGGGGGGGGGGGGGGGGGGGGGGGGGGGGGGGGGGGGGGGGGGGGGGGGGGGGGGGGGGGGGGGGGGGGGGGGGGGGGGGGGGGGGGGGGGGGGGGGGGGGGGGGGGGGGGGGGGGGGGGGGGGGGGGGGGGGGGGGGGGGGGGGGGGGGGGGGGGGGGGGGGGGGGGGGGGGGGGGGGGGGGGGGGGGGGGGGGGGGGGGGGGGGGGGGGGGGGGGGGGGGGGGGGGGGGGGGGGGGGGGGGGGGGGGGGGGGGGGGGGGGGGGGGGGGGGGGGGGGGGGGGGGGGGGGGGGGGGGGGGGGGGGGGGGGGGGGGGGGGGGGGGGGGGGGGGGGGGGGGGGGGGGGGGGGGGGGGGGGGGGGGGGGGGGGGGGGGGGGGGGGGGGGGGGGGGGGGGGGGGGGGGGGGGGGGGGGGGGGGGGGGGGGGGGGGGGGGGGGGGGGGGGGGGGGGGGGGGGGGGGGGGGGGGGGGGGGGGGGGGGGGGGGGGGGGGGGGGGGGGGGGGGGGGGGGGGGGGGGGGGGGGGGGGGGGGGGGGGGGGGGGGGGGGGGGGGGGGGGGGGGGGGGGGGGGGGGGGGGGGGGGGGGGGGGGGGGGGGGGGGGGGGGGGGGGGGGGGGGGGGGGGGGGGGGGGGGGGGGGGGGGGGGGGGGGGGGGGGGGGGGGGGGGGGGGGGGGGGGGGGGGGGGGGGGGGGGGGGGGGGGGGGGGGGGGGGGGGGGGGGGGGGGGGGGGGGGGGGGGGGGGGGGGGGGGGGGGGGGGGGGGGGGGGGGGGGGGGGGGGGGGGGGGGGGGGGGGGGGGGGGGGGGACATGTTTCGAGTATAAATTACCATTTCCTTCGGATTCTAGATGCAGAATCTGTCCATATTCCAGAACTTCCTTATGTACACGGCCTTGTTAATTTAAGATACTTGGCCATTCAAACTCATAATGGAAGTCCCCAAGCGTCGATCTCGAGACTTGTCAACCTACAAACGTTGATAATCTTGTCAGGGAAGAGTATTGTTTTACCAGCAACCATCTGGAATATGGTAAATGTAAGGCACCTGTATATGAAATCAAAAGCAGGGGAAAATTTTATCCAGGAGCCTTATTTTGTACAAGTAACAAACAAGAAAGATTGTCACAGTGGTTTGGCTAGCCTGCAGACCTTATCCCACATATGTCCTCGATCTTGCCAGAATTTATCTTTAAGGAATCCGAATCTTAGAAAACTTGGTTTTTGTGGACCCTTAATATCAACCCAAGGTGATATTCATTTTCCAAATATACGCTCTTTGGAGCACCTTCAAAAGTTAAAGTTATCCAACACAGTTTACAATTCTCAACCAACAAAGTTGCTCAATGCTTCGATATTCCCTGAAAAGCTTAGGAATCTGACCTTGTCAAACACTGGCATGGATTGGGAAGAAATGCGGTCATTGTCCTTGCTACCTAACCTTGAAGTTCTTAAATTGAAATTCCATGCTTGCATCGGAGAAATTTGGGAGACGAGCAATGGAGGGTTTCAGCGACTCAGGATATTGCAGCTGCATGTCTTGGACTTAGGAGAATGGATATGCCCTAGAGATGACTTCCCACGTCTACAACGTTTAGTGGTTCTTCATTGCTCAAATCTTAAAAGTATCCCCTCCGACCTAGGGAGGATTTATACACTCGAGGAAATTGAGGTGCAAGGATGTAGGAAATCTGCACAGGTCTCTGCTTTAGACATCCAGGAAGAGCAAGAGAGTGAAGGAAACTGTTTACTGAAAGTCCTTGCAGCAGATAATTACAGCTGAGCAAATCTATACATGCCCAGCTGTCCAGGTTAGTATGTTTTAAACTTCACATCAGTGTGAATTAAAGATCAACGGTAAAGTTATGGAATCAGGTGGGTCAATGGATATAGGGCTCCAATGTCCAAACAAATCGATTTCGGCCATTAGCCAGGTTTGTATTGGTTTTTGTACAAGAGATTTGCACATGAAAGTGTATTAAACTTTGCTCAGTTGCTATTGTGTATCCAACTCTAAAAACCTCTATTGTGTATATCATACTCTTAAATTTTGTTGATTGATGTATCCAAGTTGCAACCTCCACTATGTGTATTAACTCTATTGTTCGTTTTGCTATTGTATGTAACTTTGACCATATTGCTATTGTATGTATCCAGGTTTGCCGGTTTTTGCTATTGTGTGTCACCTTTTTAACCTGTATGACTTGGTACTTCAATCGTGAAAAATATAAGAGCTGAGAACATACGATAGAGGTAGAATACACACTATAGCAAAACGCGTAAAGTTTATTACACTTCCATCCCTTTGAACAAACAAGAAAAACTTGAGATAGAATAGAAGACCCACAAAAGACGAGCACAATGCATATAATTTGAGTTAATTGCATTTTTGGTCCCTGTGGTTTGTATGTTTTGGCAGGTTCAGGACCTTTTCAGGTTTCATTGCATTTTTGGTCCCTATTTCGGAAACCTTTTGCAAATTTGGTACAAATTAACGGTGGTTGTTAAATGAAGCCGTTAAGTGCTGTTAGAATTAAAAATGGTGTTTAATTGTAAATTTCTAAAAGTGTAAGGGGTATTTGTGTCAATAGTATTAGTCAAAAAGTTTGTCCTGTTAATACAATTTATTCTTTTTATTGCTTTTATATCCATTTCTTTTATTTAAAAAAAAAGAAAAAGAGTTATTTTTCTACAAACTTCCCTCTTCGATTCCGTTTTCGCGATTTGTCAAATTAATCTGAAAAAATCCAGGTTTTGTTCGCGATCCCATTCCGGTCATATTCATATTTTAAGTTTTCCGATTCATCGAGATTCGTTGACAGTTACTTTTCCGGCAAAGTTTTTTGACAGAATAATAGGCTAGGGTTTGTGCGGAATGCAAACCTGGGCATTTTTGTACCGGTTTCGTGTTTTAATTCGTAAAAACAAAGGAGAAATCACAAATTTAAGTTTTCCGGCATATTGCCATATTTTCCGGCGACGATTTCTAAAGTTCATTTTGGTCCGGGTTTGTGAGCGGTGGAATTCTGAGTCGATTGGTATCAGTTTCGTGTTTTTACTCGAAGAAAGGAGAGAGAAATCGTGAATTTCGTTTTCCCGGCGCATTTTGAATTTTCCGGCGAACTGTTGAACATTCCGGCCGCCATTGTTTCTTACATTTAGCGAGCTAAATTACAAATCTTTCTTTTTAGAGCTCGTAAATTTTTATAAATTTTTACAAAATAATCACGTGTATATCTCAGTGACAACGGGACAAACTTGTTGACCAAAACTATTAACACCAATACCCCTTACACTTTTAGAAATTTACAATCAAACACCATTTTTAATTCTAACGGCACTTAACGGCTTCATTTAACAACCACCGTTAATTTGTACCAAATTTGCAAAAGGTTTCCGAAATAGGGACCAAAAATGCAATGAAACCTGAAAAGGTCCTGAACCTGCAAAAACATACAAACCACAGGGACCAAAAATGCAATTAACTCCATATAATTTGTAACAGTAATAAAAGAGTTTCCTATGCGGCTAGGCTATACTCACCATCGTCCTACAAAATATAATTCTAGAAGTAAAAGATATCCTAAATAGAAGGCTAACTATACAAATCTGGAAAATTCAGCCCACATAGGCACATATTAATGAATTGGTTGATTTGGGTCCACTTCTATCTCAAGGGAAAATTCAACTTAGTTAAAAAGGTTGAAAGGGGCCACCAGATTCAAAGAAACCATACTCTACCTTTAGATGCATATGACCTCCTTAATCGTTTCATTCAAGAATTCAGAATTTCAGATTACTACTGTAACTATATTGTATGTAATCATAACTGATACATAAAGTATTTATATATAAATCAGAAATGGACAAGAAACTATTTGAGGATCAACCCAACCCATACTAAGAATGATCAGTTCGACCTAGCTCCCTTTCACATGAAACCGAACCCTGGCAATATGCCACCTCTAGTGACTATAAAAGCATGAGTGGGACTGCACATCTCATATTCAGGAAGAAAAAAAAAGTACAGGGGAAAAAGAAACTAGTGACCAGACCAGCTAAATCAGATTATCATATAAAGCAGTCCCTGGACATCATACTTAAATACAAAGTCAGATTAACAACTTCCTCGGCCCGTCCCGACAAAATGCAATCAATAGAACACAAAACAAGAACAAGACAGATTCATTGATTAAAAAACAGAGCTGATGAAGAAAAACTAATAAAGGGAAGACCATATGACCAATCTTTGATAGCAGAAAATACCAGAAAAAACACAATCAGCAGAACAAGTGATCTAACAAGAAACCAAGTAGGATAAATTCAGAGAAGAGATACCTAAAGAGTTAACAACAGTCGAGTACTAAGATAGTTGACCAAGAAAACCACCTCATACTGTTCATCATTAGGTTTTTTGCAATCTTTTTCAGGGTTTTGAATAACTAAGATCAGAACAGATAAAGACGCCCTGACGAAAAAACAGTGATGATGAATTAGACCTCAAAAGTTTTAAATTAAACAAATTATATGATCAACCTTATTTTTATACAAAATTAATCACTTAAACATCATCAACAGTGATGAGAAGAAAACGGAACAACTACTACCTCCAAACAAGGAAGTGTACAGAAGTCTGAATATACAACAACACAGCTCAGGTACTCAAAACATAGAGAGAGAAACTTATAACGGATTGTAATAAAATAAGTTCATTGTGCAGGTTGAAGGGGATCCCGAAAACAGCATTGCACAAAACAAGGTCATTTTACAAAAACATATAAAAACTTGCCTTCAAAAACAAAAAAAACAGAAATGACCTGAACCAATCACAGCATCAAATATAAGTGACTACCCAGCTAAATGAAGGCACCGCTTCACCAATAGTGAAACTCACAAAAGCAGTGGACAGAATTTTCTGCACCACAAGCTTCAAAAGTTAGATGCATTACGAACAGACAGAAAACAGTATAAATGTCAACAATAAAAGGACCTTGATCAGCAAATCACAGTCAATCTACTATCAATGATCAAAAAGATGACAAGGTAGCAGCTAACCAACACTGCCACATAAAGTACTTGACAATCTGATTATCATTAAGTCAAAGCCAAGTAGCCAACTGAGCCACAAAAATCTAACCCAACTCTGTCTATGATAATGAGATTATCACGATCATCCCTTTCCCTCTAAGAGCTCTGTAAAACCAAGACACTCCCTAGAAAACTATAATATAGATACGATGGACACGAAAGAAGAAACCACCACCGCACCTATCATAAATGGGCTTCACAGAAGTTTATTTGAGCAAGTCATGCAGTAAGTGTTCGGCCTCACTTACTTCATCATCCCATTACCTCTTAGAACTCTAAAAGACCAAGTCACTTCCCATAAAACAAATAAAAAGCTACAAGTATAAAAATAAAGAACGCACATGAATATGAACAGGGGAACCAAATTATAAAGATATTTACAGGGCAAAAGCCTTTCACAAAAAAAAAAAAAAAAATCAAAAAGACAAAGGACAAACCAACTTCATGGCAATTTTCTATCACAACTAGGCTTACAAAAATCTATTCCCTGAACAGAACTCTATAAGAAGAAGTCATTTAACACAAAATAAGTAAATTATTAAAAAATAAAAAACAGTGCATTAATAAGACACTGAGACTTTTGACCCATTGGACCCTTTTGCTGTTATCAAAATTATTTCGTTTGGCTCACTCAAGATAAACATAATCCATTGGTAAATACTAGGGTCAAAAATGCCATTTCCACTAATAAGATCAAATTAAGAAAGTAACAAAAAACTACATGATCAACTCTAATTATGAAAACTAACACCACAAATTTAACATCAACGCTAGGACTTCTTAATTATGATGGATAAACAAAATTGGAAAAAGAGTTCCAAGAAAGTATAGTTTCTGAACATTAAGAGACCTTAACAACTTCTACTTCTAAATAAGAAAGTACTCAAAAGAAGGAAAAAACAAAATTCTAACCAGAGTATGTAGATCAGATCATCCTGAAGATAATCAGGCACTCTCAAGAGAACTGCAGAAGACAAGATCATTTAATAAAAACAAGTGAAGGCTGTAAAATGAAAAAATGACATAAAGGTCAATTTATACCAATTAAGAAAAAAAAGGCAAAGTAATTTTTAAGTTTATAAGCATAACTCCAACTTTATAATCATACATAAATTTTGCAGCCATGGCTACCGCAGAAACCACAACCAGAGTAAAACTACATGAGTTAAGAATTGGGACAAAAAAAATACTCTGCTATTCAAGGAATAGCAATTACATGGTATGTAGAACTAGCAAGATAAAAACCTGAATTTATAAATTGACCTTTAATAGCCAGCCTTACCATCAAATCTAAATGACTACCCACAAATCAAATTCAGAAAGGAACGTATTGAAGTTTCTACACCACAAGCTTAAAAAACCAAAAGATAGAGACTTTACATGACAGACACAAAATAACTCTAAAGGACCTCGATCAACACATTACCCGCCAATCTGCTCCAAAGATCAAAAGGAAGAGAAAATACACTAATCAACACTACCCCATAAAGACTGTATGGATAACAAAGAGATACGAACACTTGAACATCAGTACCATTAAGTCAGCCATATGGTTTCCTGTAAGTGATGCAAAGAGTAAAATTCCATTATCTATGGATCACACAGCTTTCGTATTGGCTGCAACATCAACAAACTGGTAACCATTTAGAGAGATGCATTTGATCTAGGTAACCGCACATAGAAGGCCAAGTATACAGGCCTGGAAAAGTCAGCCCACATCGGCACATACTAATGAATTGGTGGATTTGGGTCCAGTTCTATCTCAGGGGCCAATTCGTTAACCTTATTTAAATGGGTTGAAAGCGGGCGACCAGATTCAAAGAAACCCAAACTCTACCTTTTAATGCATATGACCTCCTTAATCGTTTTATTCAAGAATTCAGAATTTCAGATTAATACTGTTTGTAATCATAACTGATACATACAATATTTATATATAAATCAGAAATGGACAAGAAACTATTTGAGGATCAACCCAACCCGTACTAAGAATGATCAGTTCGACCTAGCTCCCTTTTACAAACCTGCACAACATGCCACCTCTAGCGACTATAAAAGCATGAATGGGACTGCACAGCGCACATCTCATATACAGAAAAAAAAGTCAGGGGAAAAGAAATTGTGACCAGACCATCCAAATCAGATTATCATATAGGCAATAGTCAGTCACTCAGTCCCTGGACGAGCGGTCGGCACACATAGATACAGAGTCAGATTAAGTACTTCATCTGTCATTCCCTGACAAAAAGCAATTAATAGAACACGAAACAAGAACAAGACAGATTCATTGATAAAAAAAGCAGAGTTGATGAAGAAAAACTAATAAAGGGGAAACCACATGACCAATCTTTGAGTGCCAAAGATAACAGCAAAAACTTAATCAAGAGAACAAGTAACCTAACAAGAAACAAAACAGGACAAATTTAGAGAAGAGAAAATAATGAGTTTAAAAAATTAGGAGAATCATGACGAACCTTTAGATTTTCAAAGAATAGGATCATTTTTCATTCAAGAGAGCAGGTAACTTAGCAACAGTCGAGCACAAGACAGCTGACCAAGAAAACTACCTCATAACGTTCATCATTAGGGTTTACAATCTTTTTCACGGTTTTGTATGTGCGTGCCATTGAAAAAGAAACTACAATCAGAATAAAGACGCCCTGACGAAAAAACAGTGATGATGAATTAGACCTCAAAAGTTTTAAATTAAACAAATTATATGATCAACCTTATTTTTATACAAAATTAATCACTTAAACATCACAACAGTAATGGGTCTGTCATTTAAAAAATATATATATATATATATACTAAAAGCAAAGAAAAACATGAAAATGAATAGGAAAGGATGCACCAACTAAATTCCATTATGCCATCATGCCTGGCCTAACAAGAATGGAAATTGAATAAATAGAAATGTATTCTGCCAAGTTAGTTAGTGTACAGACCACAAACACTTAATGAAGCAGTTGAAAATTCAGATTTAGCTATCTAAAATTCAGACAAGTAGAAAACTATTAACATGAAACAATATATGCACGTGGACAGTTTCGAAAACATTGACTAGATTAAGAAAGACCAACCCACCTGGCTGCAATTCACTATCATATTGGGATTTCCCAGAATTTTGTTTAAGAAATTAATCTGGTATGTCCTTAGCCATCCCATGATAATAATCAGATTATCATCAATTACTTCATCTTGCACTCTCTATCAAGTCTTTCCCAGAAACAAGTAAAATGCTAAAAACAGAAACGGTGATAATGAAAACGAAAAGAGGAACTAAATATTTGACCGGACTATGTAACCCAGACTATGTAACTAGGCCATGAAATACTCTACTTTTGAAGTAATAGTAGTCTCATTGTATGTATTACTAGAAAGATAAAACCTTGACTTCATAAGTTAACCCTAACCAATCTTACCATCAAATCGCAATGACTACCCACCTACACGGAGGAACTATGTCATCAATAGTCGAACTCAAAAAAGGATTATAATTTCTGTCTAAACCAACGCTAATTGATCAACGAACAATTAACGCAGCAGTTGCAAATCATGAGAACTGTCCTTGAGCATTCCACGATAATCAGATCATCATCATCATCCCACTCCCTCTGACTATAGAAGACCAAATAGAAAACTATAAAACAGAAACAATGCATATGAACATGAACAGAAGAGCTAAATTATACAAAAACTCACTTAAAAAGCACCAACAGTCATGGGATTGTCATTTAAAAAATATATATATATATATATACTAAAAGCAAAGAAAAACATGAAAATGAATATATATATATATATATATATATATATATATATATATATATATATATATATATATATATATATATATATATATATATATATATATATATATATATATATATATATATATATATATATATATATATATATATATATATATATATATATATATATATATATATATATATATATATATATATATATATATATATATATATATATATATATATATATATATATATATATATATATATATATATATATATATATATATATATATATATATATATATATATATATATATATATATATATATATATATATATATATATATATATATATATATATATATATATATATATATATATATATATATATATATATATATATATATATATATATATATATATATATATATATATATATATATATATATATATATATATATATATATATATATATATATATATATATATATATATATATATATATATATATATATATATATATATATATATATATATATATATATATATATATATATATATATATATATATATATATATATATATATATATATATATATATATATATATATATATATATATATATATATATATATATATATATATATATATATATATATATATATATATATATATATATATATATATATATATATATATATATATATATATATATATATATATATATATATATATATATATATATATATATATATATATATATATATATATATATATATATATATATATATATATATATATATATATATATATATATATATATATATATATATATATATATATATATATATATATATATATATATATATATATATATATATATATATATATATATATATATATATATATATATATATATATATATATATATATATATATATATATATATATATATATATATATATATATATATATATATATATATATATATATATATATATATATATATATATATATATATATATATATATATATATATATATATATATATATATATATATATATATATATATATATATATATATATATATATATATATATATATATATATATATATATATATATATATATATATATATATATATATATATATATATATATATATATATATATATATATATATATATATATATATATATATATATATATATATATATATATATATATATATATATATATATATATATATATATATATATATATATATATATATATATATATATATATATATATATATATATATATATATATATATATATATATATATATATATATATATATATATATATATATATATATATATATATATATATATATATATATATATATATATATATATATATATATATATATATATATATATATATATATATATATATATATATATATATATATATATATATATATATATATATATATATATATATATATATATATATATATATATATATATATATATATATATATATATATATATATATATATATATATATATATATATATATATATATATATATATATATATATATATATATATATATATATATATATATATATATATATATATATATATATATATATATATATATATATATATATATATATATATATATATATATATATATATATATATATATATATATATATATATATATATATATATATATATATATATATATATATATATATATATATATATATATATATATATATATATATATATATATATATATATATATATATATATATATATATATATATATATATATATATATATATATATATATATATATATATATATATATATATATATATATATATATATATATATATATATATATATATATATATATATATATATATATATATATATATATATATATATATATATATATATATATATATATATATATATATATCAAAGTGATATAAACAGAAACAATGCATATGAACATGAACAGAAGAGCTAAATTATACAAAAACAACTTAGTTGTAAATTACAATCATAAATGAGCAACACAGAAATTTCGTTTAAGCAAATAGTGCAGTAGTTCCTTAGCCACTCCCAGAACAGAACTCTATTTAACACAAAAAAGAAAAACAACATAAAATAGAAAAAATGCATCAAGAATGATAAACATAATTCAGTTCACCCCATTCATATACTGAAATCATTTAAAGAAATGCATTCCATCTAAAAACTCAACAACTTCAAGCTCCGACCGCAATTGGTGGAAAAGATGAAGCTATACACTATACAAGCATAAATACATTACTGCAGAGTTCATATATTGCAAAAGCAAAAAGTAAAGAAAGAATTTCGGACCACATTATCTGAAACGGGCCAAGATTATCGGATCAGCGACTTCACCAGCCAATTCCCTGACAAAATCTAGTAATAATATACAGTAATAATCTACTACAATATAGTAATGAATAATTCATTAAAGAAAATAAGTAATTTAACTACCAACCACTAAGATAAAAGAATTTCAAATTCGGAAACTTTTGCAGTATGATCAAGCTTTGTTTCTTCAATGATATCTGTCAAGATGCTCAACAGTGTAGGTTATATCGACTTGGTGCACATTGTTGAAACGTTGAAATGTTTAAAGACTGAAAAGTAGATTTGTTTTATAATACGAGAGAAAGTACCCGCCGTGTTGCGACGTGAGATGATAGGGGTGATAGGTCATAGAGTGTAATAAGTCATAGGAGGTGATAGGTCATAGAGTGTGATAGCCAAATGCCTTAGTCATACGGGCTCCGCCCTCGGATTTAAAAATTCGTCGAAAGAACACCCATATAATTTTTATAATTTATCGATGTACGGTTTTTGAGATAAAAGATTTTGAATGAATTAGAAGAATAAAATGATTTATGGAGGAGAGAGAAAAAAATGAGTGGTTGAGATTTGAGGAGAGAGATGAAAATGAGTGGCTGAAAAGTTGAAAAAATTTGACGAGAACAAATGCTTTATAATGTAGTAGATAGATAGAGATAGAGATAGTATAGATATAGATAAAGTATATGTTAAACGAAATTTTAAGAACTTTTGTTAAGGTGCATTAAATACTTGTACATTTATAATAAAATTCAGTGATAAGTTTTTGATATGAAAAGATATAATTTTTTTTAGTTAATTACAGAAATCATCCCTGTCGTGTATCGCCATTTGAAGTTTTCGTCCCTAACTTTCAAAAATTACAATTTTGATCTAAAAATTTTTGCTCCGTCAACACTTTTGGTCCAAATGACTAATGGACGTTAAAAACCCCATCACATGAACTGCACATGATGGGTATTTTGGTCTTTTCATTACTATAGGACCAAAAGCGTAAATAACTCTGAATTTCTACATCTATCTTCTTCATCTCTATATATATATATCTATATCTATATATCTATATCATCTGTATATCTATATCTATATATCATCATTATCATCTGTAACCATCATCATCTATATCATCACCATCATCTGTAATCATCATCTGTAACTATATATATATATATATATATATATATATATATATATATATATATATATATATATATATATATATATATATATATATATATATATATATATATATATATATATATATATATATATATATATATATATATATATATATATATATATATATATATATATATATATATATATATATATATATATATATATATATATATATATATATATATATATATATATATATATATATATATATATATATATATATATATATATATATATATATATATATATATATATATATATATATATATATATATATATATATATATATATATATATATATATATATATATATATATATATATATATATATATATATATATATATATATATATATATATATATATATATATATATATATATATATATATATATATATATATATATATATATATATATATATATATATATATATATATATATATATATATATATATATATATATATATATATATATATATATATATATATATATATATATATATATATATATATATATATATATATATATATATATATATATATATATATATATATATATATATATATATATATATATATATATATATATATATATATATATATATATATATATATATATATATATATATATATATATATATATATATATATATATATATATATATATATATATATATATATATATATATATATATATATATATATATATATATATATATATATATATATATATATATATATATATATATATATATATATATATATATATATATATATATATATATATATATATATATATATATATATATATATATATATATATATATATATATATATATATATATATATATATATATATATATATATATATATATATATATATATATATATATATATATATATATATATATATATATATATATATATATATATATATATATATATATATATATATATATATATATATATATATATATATATATATATATATATATATATATATATATATATATATATATATATATATATATATATATATATATATATATATATATATATATATATATATATATATATATATATATATATATATATATATATATATATATATATATATATATATATATATATATATATATATATATATATATATATATATATATATATATATATATATATATATATATATATATATATATATATATATATATATATATATATATATATATATATATATATATATATATATATATATATATATATATATATATATATATATATATATATATATATATATATATATATATATATATATATATATATATATATATATATATATATATATATATATATATATATATATATATATATATATATATATATATATATATATATATATATATATATATATATATATATATATATATATATATATATATATATATATATATATATATATATATATATATATATATATATACTATGTATAAAATATATATATATATATAGAAAAGAGTTTTTATAAGTTGAAGTTATTGAAATCTTATTTACGATCAACAATGTCGTAAGAAAGACTTAATGGATTGACCATGATAACTATCGAAAACGAAATGTTAGAGAACATAAACTCTGAAGAGCTAATAGCGAATTAGGGTCATATATAGAGATTCACTACATATACATGCACCCCAATTTTATGCCATTTAATCTTCCTCTAATTACAAATGTATTCATATTCTATTATTGTGAATGTCTTTCATACATACATGCACCTCCCTCATGCCATCATTTTCTTTCACTTAAACTAGGTGGTTCCACCCGTCCGATGGGCGGGGGCTTTCTGAAAGTGTCTGCGTTCATGGACGGTAAATAAAAAAACCTGTAATTTTTACAAAAGATTATGTAGTATTAATTTTGCTCCCCAAAAAAAAACAAATGGTATAAAAAATATATTGATAACTTGACCAAAACAAAGAGTTAAAATAATATATGAAAATGTAGAATAGAAAAAACCAAAAAATATAGAAAGCAAAAAAATGTTACAAAGTGTAAAGAAAACAAAAATAGTTAAATAAAAATAGAAAAATACCACAAAAATTATTAAAAAAAAACAAAAGTGTAAAAAAAATATAAAAAAACATCCCAAAATAATAAAAAGGCCCAAAGTGTTATTTTGATGAACAAAAATCAAAAAAAAAAAAAAAACAAAAGTGTAAAAAAAATATAAAAAAAAAAAAAAAAAAAAAAAAAAAAAAAAAAAAAAAAAATAAAAAACACTTACTAAAACTTAATTTTGCTCCCCAAAAAAAAACAAATGGTATAAAAAATATATTGATAACTTGACCAAAACAAAGAGTTAAAATAATATATGAAAATGTAGAAAAAAAAAGCAAAAAATATAGAAAGTAAAAAATGTTACAAAGTGTAAAGAAAACAAAAATAGTTAAATAAAAATAGAAAAATACCACAAACATTATAAAAAACAAAAATGTTAAAAAGTCAAAAATATATATATATATATATATATATATATATATATATATATATATATATATATATATATATATATATATATATATATATATATATATATATATATATATATATATATATATATATATATATATATATATATATATATATATATATATATATATATATATATATATATATATATATATATATATATATATATATATATATATATATATATATATATATATATATATATATATATATATATATATATATATATATATATATATATATATATATATATATATATATATATATATATATATATATATATATATATATATATATATATATATATATATATATATATATATATATATATATATATATATATATATATATATATATATATATATATATATATATATATATATATATATATATATATATATATATATATATATATATATATATATATATATATATATATATATATATATATATATATATATATATATATATATATATATATATATATATATATATATATATATATATATATATATATATATATATATATATATATATATATATATATATATATATATATATATATATATATATATATATATATATATATATATATATATATATATATATATATATATATATATATATATATATATATATATATATATATATATATATATATATATATATATATATATATATATATATATATATATATATATATATATATATATATATATATATATATATATATATATATATATATATATATATATATATATATATATATATATATATATATATATATATATATATATATATATATATATATATATATATATATATATATATATATATATATATATATATATATATATATATATATATATATATATATATATATATATATATATATATATATATATATATATATATATATATATATATATATATATATATATATATATATATATATATATATATATATATATATATATATATATATATATATATATATATATATATATATATATATATATATATATATATATATATATATATATATATATATATATATATATATATATATATATATATATATATATATATATATATATATATATATATATATATATATATATATATATATATATATATATATATATATATATATATATATATATATATATATATATATATATATATATATATATATATATATATATATATATATATATATATATATATATATATATATATATATATATATATATATATATATATATATATATATATATATATATATATATATATATATATATATATATATATATATATATATATATATATATATATATATATATATATATATATATATATATATATATATATATATATATATATATATATATATATATATATATATATATATATATATATATATATATATATATATATATATATATATATATATATATATATATATATATATATATATATATATATATATATATATATATATATATATATATATATATATATATATATATATATATATATATATATATATATATATATATATATATATATATATATATATATATATATATATATATATATATATATATATATATATATATATATATATATATATATAAATTAATGCATTTAAAACTTCATCTAATAACAAAATGATACAATATATATATATATATATATATATATATATATATATATATATATACACAATATACACATACTTAATATAACTTAAAATACTATAACAATATATATAGATAATAATAATCAATATACTAATAATAATGATCATGAAAAAATATCAAGGGTAAAAAATCTTCAAATATAAAACCATGCTAATTTTTAAGCCCATAAATCAATTAACTTAGAGTACTATAACAGTATAATAATAATAATAATAACAAAGAAAAAAAATAATAATAATAAAAAAAGATTAGAAGCTTACCAGTCCCATGATTCATAATAAATGTACAAAAATAAGATTGTTGAATAATCGTAATAGAATATATGTAGGCATTGGATATGTAGAACTTCTTAAAACAATAGAAAACTAATAGATATAGATATATCCTATATATATCATACGAATCTTGTAATTTAAATATTTGTATTCGGAAACTAATAGATAGACGTATGATGTATCCAATATATAGTAAAGCTATCCTATTTTGAATGCGAAGTAATAATAAATTTATCAATTTATAAATATCCTAGTTTAAATCCAATTAGATGGGATTAAAATAAGAAATTAATTAAATAGGTTTTTAATGAATATCACTAAAAGGACACTTGTCGTCTTAATATAATGTCATGTGTCGATCAAATAAAGCTACAATCTTGTTTTAGTTTATTGGTAGATAGATCGATGATGTAGTTGTAGATATAGATCGAAGATATTTTTTGTTTAGTTCGATGGATTTTTGATGAATCAGATGATTGCAAATAATTGTTGGGAAAAGATGGGTTTTTTTTGTTTATATTTTTTCTGGATTTATATAAAATTTGGTGTTGTAGTTAGATGAAGATGATGATAATCTGGTAAATAAGTTATGTTTTTTGTTTCTGTGTTTATAAATTTTTTGGACTAAAAATGTAATTATTAAAAGTTAGGGACCAAAGCTGAAAGTGGTGGTTCACGATAGGGACGAAATCTGTAATTAACTCTAAGCCAAATTACGAGATTACCCATCACGTGCCTGACATGTGACCCATCACGTGCCTGACATGTGACCTCCTTTTTAACGGACGTTTATGGTCAGGACCAAAAGTGTTGACGGAGCAAAGTTTTTTGGACTAAAACTGTAATTTATTAAACTTAGGGACGAAAGCTGCAAGTGGAGGTTCACGACAGGGACGATTTCTGTAATTAACTCAAATTTTTTTTATTCATTTAACATTTTCCTTAAATTAATACAAAAGACAAACGAAACTTTCGGTGGAGAAATATAACCAAAAATTAAAAAACCGTTCTTTAAATTCACCAATTAATGTTTGGATATAACAAGATTAATCAAAAGAATATAATACAACAAATAATTCTATTTTATAACTAATATAAACATATAAAACGTCTTTCTGTACTACTCCTTCTTGAACAGACTGCATTAGATTCCTCGTAACCATCATAGACTCTTTTTCATACTCTTCATAACCATAATCCAAATAAATCGTATGATAGGGAGCCGGCCCGTTATCACACAACATCATGTCATCATGGATGTGGCGTCTACTAATTCATAACATCTTGCCATTGCTATCTGCGTTCGAGTGGGGTGTAGAACCATTAGATGATCAACACGATCATCATAAGGGTGTGCGTTCACGATGACATAGTGTCGTTTATCTGGGATGATAATCCCGTAAGAATTCATGATGATGCAGTTGAAACTTTCTGATCGATGCTGAGAAGTTTTAATTGGTTTTTGAAATCTCGTGAGCATAATCGTATTATTCGTATGATGTGGACCATTAATTATATGGGAAAAGTGAATATAAGGTTGTCCGGCACCTAAGCTTAGGTGTAGAACCCCTCACATACAAACTTTTTAATATTTTTTGATTAATGACTAAATGCTTGGGCCCCCATGAACTTTATGGATTAAAAAAAATAATATGTGAGTGTTCTACATCTAAGCTTAGATACCTAACAGCCTTATATTGTCATCCCGGGAAAAGTTTACTTATTTGATTTGATTACTTGTGGCAAGAATTTTAAAATGGTAAGTTTTATTTGCTAATAACAATCAAACAGATACTTCCCCTTAACGGTGAATTCAAATTTTAACAAACTTTATTTTCTTTCCATATATTTACGATTTTGGGAATTTGTAAGTTCTATTTGATTTTTAATAGGAAACTAATTTTATCTTATGTGTAAAAATCTTTTTCTTTTAAATTTCATAAAAGTTATCTCTCCAAAATAAGTGTACTATACAATTTTACATCAATTTAGGACTCGTTTTTTTAGTCATTAAGTGCTGAATGTAGTTGTTAAATGTATAAATAATGTTTGTATGTATTAAGTAAAAATTAGATAATTGACAAGTTTTTTTACTGTAAAGTCAAAAAAGAAAACATGAAATTTGATAAAATGTATTAAGTTAAATATATAGAATCAACCGATAGCAAGTTAGATAATTTTTGTGACCTTCCTAAAATCTTGCGCACTTAAACTTGTGCAAACGTGTTCCATTTGTTAGTATATGATCACGTAAAAATGAACGTATGTCCGGAAATGATTTAAGCCTACGGGGTCACACGTCTCGACACAAATGTATTTATAATTAATTAATATGTTAGTGTAATTTATTAATTAATTGGATCACGAATTGAACTAACGACCGTTTGTTAAATGTTAACGGTAAAATACTAACGGTGTTAACGGAGGAAGGGTTATCTTGAAATTTGAAAGGAGAATTCTAGAACCTCCTTTGGAGGGGGCCGGTTTTGGCATAGGGTTTTATACCCTAATCCTAGCTTATTTTCCAAGTAAATCAACCCTAATCTATACCTATAAATACAAGGCTTAGGTTAAGGGTTTTAAATATATACAATTACAAGCAAAGAAAAAGCCACACAATTCTCTCCTCCTTCTTCTCTTCTTTCGGCCGTAGCAAGCAATCCCTAAAGGGATTTTCGGTTTAAGTTGTTCGACAAATCAAGAAGAGAAAGCCAAGTGTTCGTGATCAAGTACTAGCATACGTACATCCGTGTGTCGTGTGTGCAAACGTAGAGGGATTTACATCAAATCCTCATAAAGTTTCTTGCTTTATTATCTTCAAGTAAAGGTACATGTTTTCTTCCTTGGTTAATTAATTAGTTGCATAGTTAATCTTCCGCTGCGTGCTTTGTGATTTAATTTGATAATTTGTTATATAACCCAACAGTGGTATCACGAGCCTACTATGTGATGATTAATTACCAAAAAGATCAAAATTTGAAGGGGGTTAGGGTTCATGTGGATCGAAATATATGTATAAATTTTAGATTATTTTTTGTTAGTTTATAATGGTTAATATTAAATTAAATGGAAACAAAATTAATTTTATTTATTTATATATGTTTCGAAAATCAGATCTAAAATAAAAAAAAAAAAAAGTTTTTTTTTAAACCCTATTTCCAAGTTTTGATCTTTAAGCATTATTATGTGATAATTGCATGCGTTTATGATGTACCTTTTAATTATTTAATTGTTAAAAAGAAGTAAAAATCATGAATCTTTCATGCAAATTATTCATGACTATTACTTAGATATATTGATATGAAATCTTGATCATTAGGGTTAATTATGCTAGATAATTGAATAAATAATTGTGTGACAATGTGATTATGTTTTGTGAAAGTTCCTGTTTGACACCAGTTCACTAAAAAAATCATAACTAATCAACCGTAAGAAGTTAGAAGCTGAAATCTTTACAGTAGATGTTTGACTCATAGGGCTACAACTTTTATGTTTTGTGCTAAGCCCAGTTCGGCCTTCTTCAGTGCCAGATTTGGTCGTGAAGCTGCTGGATTTTCCAGATCAGCATCTTGTTATTTATGGTAGATA
The DNA here is from genome assembly GCA_034093135.1 of Erigeron breviscapus. Classification (NCBI taxonomy): domain Eukaryota; kingdom Viridiplantae; phylum Streptophyta; class Magnoliopsida; order Asterales; family Asteraceae; genus Erigeron; species Erigeron breviscapus. The sequence goes on along the minus strand of CM067167.1, from coordinate 221,932,939 downwards.
AATCTGTTATAAAATTTTGGCTTACGCAATCAAGGCAACTTGATGAATGTGGTCTTTTTCCATATGAAAGAGGAGCCAATCTTATACCATAGTGACCAAAATTAGGTTGATTACCTTAATTGTTAAGTTGTAAATTTAGTAAGTATATTTTTGCCTTGTTTATGAAAATTGTGTGCAAAAATAGTTTTTTTTGGAAAAGATAAACTTGACTAAATTATATCGAAATAAGATTTTGTTTATAAAATTGGTGCCCTAAAATCAAAAGATACACCGGCTCACCCATTTGAACAAACTTTAAGAGAGGTATAAGTCGGAGTGCGTTAGCCTCCTAAAAGGGCGGGTTTTTAATTGCGTTCATCGCAAACCTTTGCCCTTGCGCTTCTTTGTGAGTTCAAATGGAGCTACCGAGCTCTTTTGTATTTAAAGGCAATAAAAATGAGTTTTATAAACATATTATGTTTAGAAGATATGCATGAATCTTCAAACATAACCTTTTGATCACACATCAAATTGATTGACCCAATAAACTTAAGTCATTGCCACCCAACTCGTAAAGGACACTTGTGGCTGTTGTTTTAATCACTGGTACACAGTGGTGAAATGGCAGCTGCATGGAAAATCCCACTCACTGGTACACAGTGGTGGACTGGCAGCTGCATGGAAATCCCACTCACTGGTACACAGTGGTGAAATGGCAGCTGCATGGAAATCCCACTCACTGGTACACAGTGGTGAAATGGCAGCTGCATGGAAATCCCACTCACTGGTACACAGTGGTGAAATGGCAGCTGCATGGAAATCCCACTCACTGGTACACAGTGGTGAAATGGCAGCTGCATGGAAAATCCCACTCACTGGTACACAGTGGTGAAATGGCGCTGCATGGAAAATCCCACTCACTGGTACACAGTGGTGAAATGGCAGCTGCATGGAAATCCCACTCACTGGTACACAGTGGTGAAATGGCAGCTGCATGGAAATCCCACTCACTGGTACACAGTGGTGAAATGGCAGCTGCATGGAAATCCCACTCACTGGTACACAGTGGTGAAATGGCAGCTGCATGGAAAATCCCACTCACTGGTACACAGTGGTGAAATGGCAGCTGCATGGAAATCCCACTCACTGGTACACAGTGGTGAAATGGCAGCTGCATGGAAATCCCACTCACTGGTACACAGTGGTGAAATGGCAGCTGCATGGAAATCCCACTCACTGGTACACAGTGGTGAAATGGCAGCTGCATGGAAATCCCACTCACTGGTACACAGTGGTGAAATGGCAGCTGCATGGAAAATCCCACTCACTGGTACACAGTGGTGAAATGGCGCTGCATGGAAAATCCCACTCACTGGTACACAGTGGTGAAATGGCAGCTGCATGGAAATCCCACTCACTGGTACACAGTGGTGAAATGGCAGCTGCATGGAAATCCCACTCACTGGTACACAGTGGTGAAATGGCAGCTGCATGGAAATCCCACTCACTGGTACACAGTGGTGAAATGGCAGCTGCATGGAAAATCCCACTCACTGGTACACAGTGGTGAAATGGCAGCTGCATGGAAATCCCACTCACTGGTACACAGTGGTGAAATGGCAGCTGCATGGAAATCCCACTCACTGGTACACAGTGGTGAAATGGCAGCTGCATGGAAATCCCACTCACTGGTACACAGTGGTGAAATGGCAGCTGCATGGAAATCCCACTCACTGGTACACAGTGGTGAAATGGCAGCTGCATGGAAAATCCCACTCACTGGTACACAGTGGTGAAATGGCGCTGCATGGAAAATCCCACTCACTGGTACACAGTGGTGAAATGGCAGCTGCATGGAAATCCCACTCACTGGTACACAGTGGTGAAATGGCAGCTGCATGGAAATCCCACTCACTGGTACACAGTGGTGAAATGGCAGCTGCATGGAAATCCCACTCACTGGTACACAGTGGTGAAATGGCAGCTGCATGGAAAATCCCACTCACTGGTACACAGTGGTGAAATGGCAGCTGCATGGAAATCCCACTCACTGGTACACAGTGGTGAAATGGCAGCTGCATGGAAATCCCACTCACTGGTACACAGTGGTGAAATGGCAGCTGCATGGAAATCCCACTCACTGGTACACAGTGGTGAAATGGCAGCTGCATGGAAATCCCACTCACTGGTACACAGTGGTGAAATGGCAGCTGCATGGAAAATCCCACTCACTGGTACACAGTGGTGAAATGGCGCTGCATGGAAAATCCCACTCACTGGTACACAGTGGTGAAATGGCAGCTGCATGGAAATCCCACTCACTGGTACACAGTGGTGAAATGGCAGCTGCATGGAAATCCCACTCACTGGTACACAGTGGTGAAATGGCAGCTGCATGGAAATCCCACTCACTGGTACACAGTGGTGAAATGGCAGCTGCATGGAAAATCCCACTCACTGGTACACAGTGGTGAAATGGCAGCTGCATGGAAATCCCACTCACTGGTACACAGTGGTGAAATGGCAGTTGCATGGAAAATCCCACTCACTGGTACACAGTGGTGGACAAATTTGCGCGTTCTTGGTTGGACGACTTAAAGCGAGTTAAGCGGTGAGACCTTGACCCGTGGCAAAAGATGGGACAAAACATGACTACAAATCCTTTGATGAGAGGGTTTTGTGCAAAACTATACCATGCACTCTATGAAAAAGAGCGTCACTGAACTTCATGCTATGCTCATTGAATATGAGAAGACGATTCCAAAGAAGGCCAATGACCCAAATGTCCTTATGATAAAGGGGGGTCGGATCCAGAAAGTTAAGAAATCGCACCAAGCTAAAGGCAAGTTTGATGGTAAAGGCAAGGGTAAGCAAGCTGCTAATCCCCCCAAACCAAAGAAAACCCCTCCGGCTAAGAAAGAGCATCCGCTAAAAGACCAGACCTGTCATCATTGTAATGAAGTCGGGCACTGGAAGAGGAACTGTCCCAAGTATCTTGCCGAGTTGAATGTGAAGAAGAAGCAAGCTAGCGTTGCTAGTACTTCAGGTATCTTCACTATTGAATTATTTTCCTTTACTAAGTGTAAATCATGGGTTTATGACACTGGTTGTGGAACTCATATCTGTAATGAATTACAGGCACTTAGGAAAAGGAGGAAGCTGAAGCCCGGAGCTTTGCAGTTGTTCGTGGGCAATGGTCTACCAGCACCTGTTGAAGCTATTGGAGAATATCATTTAGTTCTTCCTTCCGGTTTAATTATTGTTTTAGACAATTGTCATTATGCACCATCTATTACTAGAGGTGTAGTTTCAATTTCTTTGTTGAAAGATAACAGATTTATTAATGTTTTTAATAATGATGGTATTTCAGTTTCTAAAATAATGTTCATTATTTTGATGCTATTGCTTGTGATGGTATTTATGAAATTGATATGCGTGGTTGTGATTCAAATAATTCAATGTATAATGTTAGCAAAAGAGCCAAGACTAACTTGGACTTTACTTATCTGTGGCACTGTCGTCTTGGACACATTGGCAAAAATCGCATTGAAAGACTTCAACGTGAAGGGATTTTAAAATTAAATGATGAATCATTTGATAAATGCGAGTCATGTGTTTCCGGCAAAATGACAAGAAAACCTTTTCTGAATAAACCAGAAAGGGCTAAAGATCTTCTTGGACTCATTCATACCGATGTTTGCGGCCCATTTAGACATGTGTCAAGAAAAGGAGCTAGTTACTTCATAACTTTTACGGATGATTTCAGTCGTTATGGTTATGTTTACTTGCTTAAACATAAACATGAAGTGTTTGAAACATTCAAAGAGTTTAAAAATGAAGTAGAAAATAAACTCGGCGAAACCATCAAGATTCTTCGTTCGGATCGAGGTGGTGAATACTTAAGCCAAGAGTTTAAGGATTATCTGAAAGCGTGTGGAATTGTCCAATAGCTTACTCCTCCATACACTCCTCAACATAATGGAGTGTTTGAAAGAAGAAATCGAACCTTGCTAGACATGGTGAGATCTATGATGACCCTTACGACTCTCCCATTTTCGTTTTGGGATTATGCTCTTGAGACTGCTGTACGCATTCTCAATATGGTTCCAACCAAGAAGGTTGACAAGACACCATATGAATTATGGCATGGAAATGTTCCTAATCTGTCTTACTTAAGAGTCTGGGGATGTGAGGCACTTATGAAGCGCGATACGCCTGACAAACTTGAACCCAGAACTACTAAGTGCATCTTTGTCGGATACCCTAAGGAAACGATTGGTTACGACTTCTATGATCCCGTCAAAAACACTGTTCGCGTTGCTCGATATGCTGAATTCTTTGAAAAGAAATTAGTTCCAGAGAACAGTGGGAGGGTTGTAGAACTTGATGAGACTCAAGAAGAAGATGTGTCACCTTCTGAAGCTCCTAGCAATCATCAACTTGGGGGGGGAAATGTTCAAAGTGATGAACCTCAAGTCGATGATGATGAAGCGATTCCACTTCATAGGTCCGAAAGGACAAGGCGTCCTACTGACAGATTATGTCTGATGGTAGAAGAAAACGTTTTAGGAGATCTCGATGAGCCTCCGAATTTCAAAGCTGTATTATCAGATCCGGAATCTGACAAATGGCTTGAAGCTACGAAGGTGGAAATGAAATCCATGAAAGACAATCAAGTCTGGAGCTTGGTTTATCTTCCACCAAATGCTCAAACTGTTGGGTGTAAGGGATCTTCAAGAAGAAGACGGACATGGATGGAAATGTACACACCTATAAAGCTCGTCTCGTGGCGAAAGGTTATACTCAACGTTTCGGTGTTGACTATGATGAGACCTTTTCTCCAGTTGCGGACATTAGAGCTATTAGGATTCTCTTAGCCATAACTGCGTACTATGACTTTGAGATATGGCAAATGGATGTTAAGACTGTCTTCTTAAATGGTTACTTGGATGAAGAAGTCTATATGGATCAACCTGAAGGTTTTATTGATCCAAAACATCCCAACAAAGTATGCAAGCTTCAAAGGTCCATTTATGGACTAAAGCAAGCATCAAGAAGTTGGAACAAGCGGTTTGATGAAGAAATCAAAAAGTTTGGTTTCGTTCAAAATCCAGATGAGCCATGTGTATATCGCAAAGCTAGTAGGAGTAATGTTACTTTCCTTGTCTTGTATGTTGATGACATATTGATCATAGGAAAACACATTCCAATGTTGCAAGATGTTAAATCCCATCTTGGAAAGTGTTTTGTCATGAAAGATTTAGGAGAAGCGGCATTTATTCTTGGAATCAAGATCTACCGAGATAGATCAAAGCGGTTAATTGGACTAAGTCAAAGTGCTTATATTGATAAGGTCTTGAAACGATTCAAGATGGAGAATTCTAAGCGTGGGTTTACACCTATGCAAGAAGGACTTAGTTTATCTGTCAAACAGGGTGCTACTACACCTAATGAGGTGGAGCGTATGCAAAGATTCCCTTATGCTTCGGCTGTGGGATCTATTATGTATGCGGTTAGATGCACTAGACCCGATGTGGTGTTCGCGCAAAACATCGTTAGCCGATATCAACAGAATCCAGGTGAAAGTCACTGGACTGCTGTTAAGAACATTCTGAAGTACCTACGGGCTACTAAAGATATGTTTTTGGTGTATGGAGGAAATCCAGATTTAGAGCTCAAAGTGACCGGATATTGTGATGCTGGATTTCAAACTGATAGAGATGACACGAAGTCTCAGTCAGGATTCGTCTTCGTTCTTAATGGAGGTGCTGTGGATTGGAAAAGCAAGAAACAAACTACAGTTGCCATGTCTGCAACAGAGTCTGAGTACATTACCGCCTCAGAAGCCGCAATGGAAGCAGTCTGGATAAGGAAGTTCATTAGCGGGCTTGACGTGATCCCCTCAAGTGACTTACCCACTTATATGTACTGTGATAACACTGGTGCATTAATCATTGCCAACGAACCCGGAGTTCAGAAATGTGCCAGACATTATGCTAGACGATATCACTATGTTCGTGAGCAAATCGAACTAGGGGAGATCAAATTACTCAAAGTTCACACAGATTTTAACTTAGCTGATCCTTTCACAAAAGCTTTGTCTAGGCCCAAGCTTGAAAGGCATGCCGAGGGCATAGGACTTAAATTAGCTAGTTATTTCATGTAAATCTGTTATTTCGGTATTTGGATAAGGGATGTTAAACAATTTATATTTTTCATAATGAAATAAAGTACTTGATATGTTTGATTTCATTTAATATTAATTGTATCCTATATTGCATGTTTAATCCTTGAATATTTTATTAAAAATTCTACATTGTCCATTGTCGATTAATTATATGGGAATATAATTAAACTAAGACAAATCTGAGCGATTGGTTATATTCTTGGAATATATAATGGATGGTCCCACCAAACTCACATGATATCCATAGTGGATGCATATCGGACTACCCCACTAACGAATTTATCACTTTATGGATCGGCGTCATTAAGTGAAATTCGTAAATGGTTGCTTTATCTATCCTTTGACTTGAGATACAAGCAGGTCATGCATGTATGGATTGCATTTGCTTGATATAGTTCTAACTATCCTGAATAAGGTAGTACAAAATGGCTATTTTCAGTAAGTGTAGAGAAGTATATGACTGGACACGTGTAGTCAATACAGGATTTGTTCCTTCGACTTGAAAGTTGAAGTATGATACCATTGGCGCCCTCATTAGGACTAATTAAGATGTTTGCATGTCCGTGCCCAAATAAATCCAGATGGTTCTCGATTATATTTGGTAATCATTAATTAGTTGTGGAATGAGAAACAGAATCGTTAAATCATGAAATGACATTGATCCATATTCATGTTTAACACGGTATCTGAACAAAGGGATAATAAATGCCTCAACCATTTAAATATACTTTAAGAAACTATACTTAGAATATTTCTGGGAGCATTGGTGTGTTGCTAGACGCTAACCAATGTTATTACCTTCATTTGTTACGAGCTCAAGTGGGAGCTGTTAGTATATGATCACGTAAAAATGAACGTATGTCCGGAAATGATTTAAGCCTACGGGGTCACACGTCTCGACACAAATGTATTTATAATTAATTAATATGTTAGTGTAATTTATTAATTAATTGGATCACGAATTGAACTAACGACCGTTTGTTAAATGTTAACGGTAAAATACTAACGGTGTTAACGGAGGAAGGGTTATCTTGAAATTTGAAAGGAGAATTCTAGAACCTCCTTTGGAGGGGGCCGGTTTTGGCATAGGGTTTTATACCCTAATCCTAGCTTATTTTCCAAGTAAATCAACCCTAATCTATACCTATAAATACAAGGCTTAGGTTAAGGGTTTTAAATATATACATTTACAAGCAAAGAAAAACCCACACAATTCTCTCCTCCTTCTTCTCTTCTTTCGGCCGTAGCAAGCAATCCCTAAAGGGATTTTCGGTTTAAGTTGTTCGACAAATCAAGAAGAGAAAGCCAAGTGTTCGTGATCAAGTACTAGCATACGTACATCCGTGTGTCGTGTGTGCAAACGTAGAGGGATTTACTTCAAATCCTCATAAAGTTTCTTGCTTTATTATCTTCAAGTAAAGGTACATGTTTTCTTCCTTGGTTAATTAATTAGTTGCATAGTTAATCTTCCGTTGCGTGCTTTGTGATTTAATTTGATAATTTGTTATATAACCTAACAGTGGTATCACGAGCCTACTATGTGATGATTAATTACCAAAAATATCAAAATTTGAAGGGGGGTTAGGGTTCATGAGGATCGAAATTTATATATAAATTTTAGATTAATTTTGTTATTTTATAATGGTTAATATTAAATTAAATGGAAACAAAATTAATTTTATTTATTTATATATGTTTCGAAATCAGATCTAAATAAAAAAAAAATTAAAACCCTAATTCCAAGTTTTGATCTTTAAGCATTATTATGTGATAATTGCATGCGTTTATGGTGTACTTTTAATTATTTAATTGTTAAATAGAAGTAAAATCATGAATTTTTCATGCAAATTATTCATGATTATTACTTAGATATATTGATATGAAATCTTGATCATTAGGGTTAATTATGCTAGATAATTGAATAACTAATTGTGTGACAATGTGATTATGTTTTGTGAAAGTTCCTGTTTGACACCAGTTCACTAAAAAAATCATAACTAATCAACCGTAAGAAGTTAGAAGCTGAAATCTTTACAGTAGATGATTGACTCATAGGGCTACAACGTTTATGTTTTGTGCTAAGCCCAGTTCGGCCTTCTTCAGGGCCAGATTTGGTCTTGAAGCTGCTGGATTTTCCAGATCAGCATCTTGTTATTTATGGTAGATAATTTGTTATAGAAATTTTGGCTTACGCAATCAAGGCAACTTGATGAATGTGGTCTCTTTCCATATGAAAGAGGAGCCAATCTTATACCATAGTGACCAAAATTAGGTTGATTACCTTAATTGTTAAGTTGTAAATTTAGTAAGTTTATATTTTGCCTTTTTTATGAAAATTGTGTGCAAAATTGTTTTTGGAAAAAATAAACTTGACTAAATTATATCGAAATAAGATTTTGTTTATAAAATTGGTGCCCTAAAATCAAAAGATACACCGGCTCACCCATTTGAACAAACTCTAATAGAGGTATAAGCCGGAGTGCGCTAGCCTTCTAAAAGGGCGGATTTTTAAATCGCGTTCGTCGCATACCTTTGCCCTTGCGCTTCTTTGTGCGTTCAAATGGAGCTACCGAGCTCTTTTACATTTAAAGGCAATACAAATGAGTTTTATAAACATATTATGTTTGAAGATATGCATGAATCTTCAAACATAACTTTTTGATCACACATCAAATTGATTGACCCAATAAACTTAAGTCATTTGCCATCCAACTTGTAAAGGATACTTGTGGCTGTTGTTTTACTCACCGGTACACAGTGGTGAAATGGCAGTTGCATGGAAAATCCCATTCACTGGTACACAGTGGTGGACAAATTTGCGCGTTCTTGGTTGGACGACTTAAAGCGAGTTAAGCGGTGAGACCTTGACCCGTGGCAAAAGATGGGACAAAACATGACTACAAATCACTTGATGAATCAAGTGTAATTTGTAGGTCCCATTCTTACTAGGAATTGCACATGTAATGCAATTACTGCTCGTCACTTACCTTTTGAGTACAATCATTTCTAGCAGATCAACTGATGAAATGAGTGTATGTCAATTGGATCCTAGCCTTAATGAAATTAATTGTTTATTTGATAAACATTGGGTAATTGATTTCCTAAGGATTTATTATCGAAATACTGATTTTTGAACTTAATCTGTTTTGTAGATGGCAATGAATCCTTCCACAAACACCAATGCTTTTCGGCAAATGTTTGAAAGAGAAAAGCTTAATGGATCAAATTTCAATGACTGGTATCGTCAACTGAGAATTGTTCTAAGAGTTGAGGAACGCATGGATGTCATTGAAAGGCAATGGCCAACCGAACCAAGTGCTGAATCCACAGCAGCTGAAAAGCTGAATATAGGATTCAGTACACTAGATTCAATGAAGTTTGTTGTTTGATGCTTGCGAGCATGTCTCCCGAGCTTCAAAAACAATTCGAGCTCTACACTCCATATGATATGATCACAGAACTTAAATCCTTGTATGAAAAACAAGCTGGAGTGGAACTGTTCGACTTAGTCGTGGAACTCCATGACATGAAACTTGAATCTGGAAAATCGGTTAGCAGTCATGTGCTCAAGATGAAGAGCATTTTTTACAAATTGGATTCGATGGAGTACGCTTATCATAAAGAGGTAAAAGTTGGCATGATTCTCAAATCCCTTACGAAGGAATATGAGGGTTTTGTGCAAAACTATACCATGCACTCTATGAAAAAAAGCGTCAATGAACTTCATGCTATGCTCATTGAATATGAGAAGACGATTCCAAAGAAGGCCAATGACCCAAATGTCCTTATGATAAAGGGGGGTCGGATCCAGAAAGTTAAGAAATCGCACCAAGCTAAAGGCAAGTTTGATGGTAAAGACAAGGGTAAGCAAGCTGCTAATCCCCCCAAACCAAAGAAAACCCCTCCGGCTAAGAAAGAGCATCCGGCTAAATACCAGACCTGTCATCATTGTAATGAAGTCGGGCACTGGAAGAGGAACTGTCCCAAGTATCTTGCCGAGTTGAATGTGAAGAAGAAGCAAGCTAGCAATGCTAGTGCTTCAGGTATCTTCACTATTGAATTATTTTCCTTTACTAAGCGTAAATCATGGGTTTATGACACTGCCTGTGGAACTCATATCTGTAATGAATTACAGGCACTTAGGAAAAGGAGGAAGCTGAAGCCCGGAGCTTTGCAGCTGTTCGTAGGCAATGGTCTACCAGCACCTGTCGAAGCTATTGGAGAATATTATTTAGTTCTTCCTTCCGGTTTAATTATTGTTTTGGACAATTGTCATTATGCACCATCTATTACTAGAGGTGTAGTTTCAGTTTCTTTGGTAACAGACAACGGATTCATTAATGTTTTTAATGATAATGGTATTTCAGTTTCTAAAAATAATGTTCATTATTTTGATGCTATTGCTTGTGATGGTATTTATGAAATTGATATGCGTGGTTGTGATTCACTAAATGATAATTCAATGTATAATGTTAGCAAAAGAGCCAAGACTAACTTGGACTCTACCTATCTTTGGCACTGTCGTCTTGCACATATTGGCAAAAATCGCATTGAAAGACTTCAACGTGAAGGGATCTTAAAATTAAATGATGAATCATTTGATAAATGCGAGTCATGTGTTTCCGGCAAAATGACAAGAAAACCTTTTTCGCATAAACCGGAGAGGGCTAAAGATCTTCTTGGACTCATTCATACCGATATTTGCGGCCCATTTAGACATGTGTCAAGAAACGGAGCTAGCTACTTCATAACGTTTACGGATGATTTCAGTCGTTATGGTTATGTTTACTTGCTTAAACATAAACATGAAGTGTTTGAAACATTCAAAGAGTTTAAAAATGAAGTAGAAAATCAACTCGGCAAAACCATCAAGATTCTTCGTTCGGATCGAGGTGGTGAATACTTAAGCCAAGAGTTTAAGGATTATCTGAAAGCGTGTGGAATTATCCAACAGCTTACTCCTCCATACACTCCTCAACATAATGGAGTGTCTGAAAGGAGAAATCGAACCTTGCTAGACATGGTGAGATCTATGATGACCCTTACGACTCTCCTATTTTCGTTTTGGGATTATGCTCTAGAGACTGCTGTACGCATTCTCAATATGGTTCCAACCAAGAAGGTTGACAAGACACCATATGAATTATGGCATGGAAATGTTCCTAATCTGTCTTACTTAAGAGTCTGGGGATGTGAGGCACTTGTGAATCGCGATACGCCTGACAAACTTGAACCCAGAACTACTAAGTGCATCTTTGTCGGATATCCTAAGGAAACGATGGGTTACGACTTCTATGATCCAGTCAAAAACACTGTTCGCGTTGCTCGATACGCTGAATTCTTTGAAAAGAAATTAGCTCAAGAGAACAGTGGGAGGGTTGTAGAACTTGATGAGACTCAAGAGGAAGATGTGTCACCTTCTGAAGCTCCTAGCTATCATCAACTTGGGGGGGGGGATGTTCAAAGTGATGAACCTCAAGTCGATGATAATGAAGCGATTCCACTTCGTAGGTCCGAAAGGACAAGACGTCCTACTGACAGATTATGTCTGATGGTAGAAGAAGACGTTTTAGGAGATCTCGATGAGCCTCCGAATTTCAAAGCAGCATTATCAGATCCGGAATCTAACAAATGGCTTGAAGCTACGAAGGTGGAAATGAAATCCATGAAAGACAATCAAGTCTGGTGCTTGGTTGATCTTCCACAAAATGCTCAAACTAGGGGAGATCAAATTACTCAAAGTTCACACAGATTTTAACTTAGCTGATCCTTTCACAAAAGCTTTGGCTAAGCCCAAGCTTGAAAGGCATGCCGAGGGCATAGGACTTAAATTAGCTAGTTATTTCATGTAAATCTGTTGTTTCGGTATTTGGATAAGGGATGTTAAACAATTTATATTTTTCATAATGAAATAAAGTACTTGATATGTTTGATTTCATTTAATATTAATTGTATCCTATATTTGCATGTTTAATCCTTGAATATTTTATTAAATATTCTAAATTGTCCATTGTCGATTAATTATATGGGAATATAATTAAACTAAGATAAATATGAGCGATTGGTTATATTCTTGGAATATATAATGGATGGTCCCACCAAACTCACATGATATCCATAGTTGATGCATATCGGACTACCCCACTAACGAATTTATCACTTTATGGATCGGCGTCATTAAGTGAAATTCGTAAATGGTTGCTTTATCTATCCTTTGACTTGAGATACAAGCAGGTCATGCATGTATGGATTGCATTTGCTTGATATAGTTCTAACTATCCTGAATAAGGTAGTACAAAAGGGCTATTTTCAGTAAGTGTAGAGAAGTATATGACTGGACACGTGTAGTCAATACAGGATTTGTTCCTTCGACTTGAAAGTTGAAGTATGATACCATTGGCGCCCTCATTAGGACTAATTAAGATGTTTGCATGGCCGTGCCCAAATAAATCCAGATGGTTCTCGATTATATTTGGTAATCATTAATTAGTTATGGAATGAGAAACAGAATCGTTAAATTATGAAATGACTTTGATCCATATTCATATTTAACAAGGTATCTGAAACAAAGGGATAAATAAATGCCTCAACCATTTAAATATACTTTAAGAAACTATACTTAAATATTTCTGGGAGTATTGGCGTGTTGCTAGACGCTAACCAATGTTATTACCTTCATTTGTTACGAGCTCAAGTGGGAGCTGTTAATATATGATCACGTAAAAATGAACGTATGTCCGGAAATGATTTAAGCCTACGGGGTCACACGTCTCGACACAAATGTATTTATAATAATTAATATGTTAGTGTAATTTATTAATTAATTGGATCACGAATTAAACTAACGACCGTTTGTTAAATGTTAACGGTAAAATACTAACGGTGTTAACGGAGGAAGGGTTATCTTGTAATTTGAAAGGAGAATTCTAGAACCTCTTTTGGAAGGGGGCCGGTTTTTGCATAGGGTTTTAAACCCTAATCTTAGCTTATTTTCCAAGAAAATCAACCCTAATCTATACCTATAAATACAAGGCTTAGGTTAAGGGTTTTAATATACAATTACAAGCAAAGAAAAACCCTCACAATTCTCTCCTCCTTCTTATCTTCTTTCGGCCGTAGCAAGCAATCCCTAAAGGGATTTTCGGTTTAAGTTGTTCGACAAATCAAGAAGAGAAAGCCAAGTGTTCGTGATCAAGTACTAGCATACGTACATCCGTGTGTCGTGTGTGCAATCGTAGAGAGGTTTTATTTTAAACCTTATTATAAAGTTTCTTACTTTATCATCTTCAATTAAAGGTACATGCTTTCTTTCCTTGGTTAATTAATTAATTGCATAGTTTAATCTTCCGTTGCGTGCTTTGTGATTTGATTAAGATAATTGTTATATAACCAACAGTGGTATCACGAGCCTACTATGTGATGATTAATTACCAAAAAGATCAAAATTTGAAGGGGGTTAGGGTTCATGAGGATCGAAATTTATATATAAATTTTAGATTAATTTTGTTATTATTATTATAATGGTTAATATTAAATTAAATGGAAACAAAATTAATTTTATTTATTTATATATGTTTCGAAATCAGATCTAAATAAAATTTTTTTTTTTTTTAAAACCCTAATTCCAAGTTTTGATCTTTAAGCATTATTATGTGATAATTGCATGCGTTTATGGTGTACTTTTAATTATTTAATTGTTAAATAGAAGTAAAAATCATGAATTATTCATGATTATTACTTAGATATATTGATATGAAATCTTGATCATTAGGGTTAATTATGCTAGATAATTGAATAACTAATTGTGTGACAATGTGATTATGTTTTGTGAAAGTTCCTGTTTGACACCAGTTCACTAAAAAAATCATAACTAATCAACCGTAAGGAGTTAGAAGCTGAAATCTTTACAGTAGATGCTTGACTCATAGGGCTACAACTTTTATGTTTTGTGCTAAGCCCAGTTCGGCCTTCTTAGGGCCAGATTTGGTCGTGAAGCTGCTGGATTTTCCAGATCAGCATCTTGTTATTTATGGTAGATAATTTGTTATAGAAATTTTGGCTTACGCAATCAAGGCAACTGAATGAATGTGGTCTCTTTCCATATGAAAGAGGAGCCAATCTTATACCATAGTGACCAAAATTAGGTTGATTACCTTAATTGTTAAGTTGTAAATTTAGTAAGTTTAATTTTGCCTTTTATGAAAATTGTGTGCAAAATTGGTTTTGGAAAAATAAACTTGACTAAATATATCGAAATAAGATTTTGTTTATAAAATTGGTGCCCTAAAATCAAAAGATACACCGGCTCACCCATTTGAACAAACTCTAAGAGAGGTATAAGTCGGAGTGTGCTAAACCCGACTGGCAAGTACAACTGATCTTGATGGACAAGTTCAGTTTACGATCCAGATATGGATAACAAGAAACAATTGACTTAAGGTAAAATGCACGAACTAAATGGCAGAAACTATATAAAGATATATATAAGTATAATCAAGTATGTAGCATTGAGACACGTTGTTTTCTTTCTAATGTATTTGATTTATTGATATATAAACAAATACAAGGATTGTTGCGGAACAAAGATAAAACACCCAAGTGTAAGTATCTAAACAATCCAGAAAAACAAGTGATCTAAATAACTTGGAAATACTCGTAAGTTTACTTAGAGTATATCTCACAAGTTGCAATGCTAAAGTTTCAAGCACTTTGCAAGTTGTGAGAAGACTTCACATTTATAGACCAAGTTCATGATGACATGGACAAGATCGTATAAAAGTGGTTGTGAGCATTTAAGGAATTAAACTTAATTCCTTACATGCTTATACTAGGAAGAGTATATAAGTCAGTTGATGTGACTTATAGTACTCGTTCCAAACCTATACTTTTACCTTGTACCTTTTATTAATAGATAAATCTATTAACTGGGTAAAGGTGTGTAAAGTAAAAAGTCTTCCTCGTAATCAGTGTAAAGTGTTGTAAATACTTTATACTGAGATGCTTCAGTCTTCGATCTGGTAGAATCACTCTTTGCTCGCTTCTGAGATGATTCTCTTCTTCATACTTCAGTCTTTGACTTCAGAATGAATGCTTCAGATTTATCTTGATCTGAACTGAAGTGAAGCTTCAGTGAAGTAATTCTGATACGGCTCAGAATTCTGTACAAACATTTTCACTGAACTTCAAGCTATTTCTGAACAAATTATACTTGGTCGATTTCCGACCTAACACCTATCTGTGGCACTGTCGTCTTGCACACATTGGCAAAAATCGCATTGAAAGACTTCAACGTGAAGGGATCTTACAATTAAATGATGAATCATTTGATAAATGCGAGTCATGTATTTCTGGCAAGATGACAAGAAAACCTTTTCAGAATAAACCGGAAAGGGCTAAAGATCTTCTTGGACTCATTCATACCGATGTTTGCGGCCCATTTAGACATGTGTCAAGAAAAGGAGCTAGCTACTTCATAACTTTTACGGATGATTTCAATCGTTATGGTTATGTTTACTTGCTTAAACATAAACATGAAGTGTTTGAAACATTCAAAGAGTTTAAAAATGAAGTAGAAAATCAACTCGGCAAAACCATCAAGATTCTTCGTTCAGATCGAGGTGGTGAATACTTAAGCCAAGAGTTTAAGGATTATCTGAAAGCGTGTGGAATAGTCCAACAGCTGACTCCTCCTACACTTCTCAACATAATGGAGTGTCTGAAAGGAGAAATCGAACCTTGCTAGACATGGTGAGATCTATGATGACCCTTACCACTCTCCCATTTTCATTTTGGGATTATGCTCTAGAGACTGCTGTACGCATTCTCAATATGGTTCCAACCAAGAAGGTTGACAAGACAACATATGTTTGTAAGTCTGAAATGCAAGTTTTGTTTAAGTTGTAAAAATTTTCTAAGTACATCTTATAGATCATTGATGTCTCAGAATTTTACTTGTGGTTTTTCTAACTTAAACTTACCATCTACTTATTGGTTACAATTTGAAACATATATATACAAACTGAAATGTTTGTTACAAATGTAAATATATTACAAGTACATGATAAACTGAAAAGGAACTACTTCTTGGCAGGCCTTGAACCAGAAGGTGCTTCAGTAGGTTTCCTTTTCAGTGGAGAATGATCCTTCTTTCCAAACAATCTTCCTTCAATTTCTACCTGGCCTGCATCTTTTGTTGTATTCTTGATAACCATGCACCAATCAAGGCAGATTTCGGCTTCCCTCTCAGAATTTGGATCATCTCCTTATGCTCAGAAATCCCAAACTCGTGAACTGAAACTTGATTATATTCTTCAGCTGCCCTACCTTCTCTTTTTACAATCAAATCAAACAACTTCAATCCATCATCCTTTGTAACTTCTATATCAATGATTTTGGCCTGATGCGATCGATGATTCATGTAATGATCATACTGATCCTTCTCATGTTTTCTTTCAAGTTCAGCAGCATCATCAGATGGTTTGAGGGAAGTAAAGACAACATCACAAGAATTCTTTCTTGCAGACCTTGTTCCAGTTACTTTGGGCTTTGTGGTTGGTCTGGACAACTCTTTTTCAACCTTCAGAACTTCGGCCAGAATTTCCTTCCTTTTAATTGCCATTTCCTTTTCTCTATTTCTCTTCAAGTCTTCAATAGACAACTTGAAGGTTAGACTCTCTAGCTTTTGTTCCAGAGGTGAGTAATTCATCCCACATTCATACTCGAGCATATCAACAACAGACTTCTGCACTCTTGGATCATTTTTGATTTTCAAATATCTTTCCAGTGATAAACCAAGAGCTGCAACATCTATATGATCAAGGGTTCCCATCTTCAGATGTTGTTCCCTTTCTCTTTCTTTGTTTTCCCTCCACATAATGAATTGATTGGAGACCTGCTTTTGCAAAGCTTCCAATTTCTTACTATCAGCATCAAGATCGTGCAAGGGATAACCATGTTCATCCACATTCTCACCAACAATAATCCCAGAACCCTTAGAACTTTTCTTTGGTTCTTCCACTGCTTGAGCCTTGCCCTTATCTTTCTTAGCAGGTTTAGTTTCAGATCTCTGAACTTGTTCCCCCTGAATTGAGGCACTACCAGATGGCACCTCAGTTTGCTTCTTGGTTGCTTCAATGATTTCTTGTGTACTTGCAAGCAGACCAATAGGCACACCTTTTCCACCTTTGGGGACCTCTGAAAGCAACTTAGCGAATTCTTCAATGGCCATTTGCATGCCTTTCAGTGGTTCCCAACTTTGTTGTTGTAAGCATTCAGAAATACCTCTAGAAAGCTGAGCAAACTGAGATCTTAATCTGAAATTGGAGTTCAGATTCAGCGACTCTTTATCTATCATCTCTTTCAACTGCTTTCTATCTTCTTCAGTGAATGAGGGAACAGGAGGAGCAATAATATTTTCCTTCTTGAGATGAGTTAGAATTTCTTCTAACTGTTTGGACTGATTCTGAACTGAGCCTTCAAGTTTAGACACTGAATCTTTTACTTCATTCACAGCCTTGTCCACTTTGTCATTTGTGTCTTTGGTTAGTTCAGCAATCATCACTCTAACCTGCTCACCAACCTTCTCAGAAACGGATTCTGAAATCTGAGTAACTAGATTCTGAGTTAGCTCAGACTTCAGATTATCCAAAATACCAACGCTTATAGAAGCCCCAAGTTCTTTCTCATTTATACTTGGCTTCTTAACCAACTCATGTACTTCGCTTCCAACACCCATAAAATCTTGCTTCAACAACTGAACACAAGATGTCAAGTTTGCAACCACCGAAGCTTGCACATCTCTTTTTGTTAGCTTGAAGGCTTCTCTGATTGCAGAGCTCACCTTGTTGCAAGTCATCACCAGCTCATTCAGCTTCCAACTACTAGTCCTTCGTTTCCAGCAACCTTGGTTAATTCAGTTCCAAGAAACATCTGAGCTCCTTTCATTTCAGCCACAGAACTAGTATTGGCAGTTAGAGACTTGGTTAAGTCCTCCACCCTTAGAATAAGGCTTTGGACTTCGGTTTGAGTCTTTTCTAACTGTGCTTCTACATTTAAAGGAGGTGGGGGTTGTGCAGAAGCAGGAGCAACAATAGGTAGATTACCAAGCCCTTTCAGAACATTGTTCAGTTGTAAATCAGTTGGACTCTCAGATTCTGTTTCAGAATCCAAGTCCGTTTCTATTTGGGCATCATACTTAATAGGCGGTGGGAGTTGGTGAATTTGGGGGTGAAGAAATTGAAGTGAAGGATTAAAAGTACCGGCTGTAACATAGGCAGGATTAGTGCCCGGTGGAAAAATTGGATGTTGATGAGATGGAGGTGGTGGAACATAAGGATTAATATCTTGTTCTTGTTGGTCTGGTTGAATTTGGATTTCTGGGGGAGGAGGAGGGCGTTTGCGAGGATGGTGGCTGGCTCAGAATCAGATTGATTCGCCTCCAATAATCCTCGTCAAACTCAAAATCAGCAAGGGAATCGAGATTCCCCTGAGGTAGCTCATCGTCATCCCAGAAAGCATTCACTTTTACAATCTGGTCAGATATGCTCTGGTTTGGGTCACTAGTACCCGCACCAGTTTCTGGTTCAACATCTGCAGAAGCAGGTGCATCGTTACCAGATTCAATGATTGGCTCAACCGTAGTATCATCGCCAGGGACAGTAGTATTCAGAGACTGGAACACGAATGATGTTCAGAAACTTATCTTTAGGTCGACTAACGGGTCCCACATTCTTTTGTGGCCCACTTAGTGACCTTTCTGAACCAGCTAGTGTGGCTGAAACAGTTTTATTAAATACCTGAAGCATAGCAGTGGATAGTTCAGGCTCATTTTCAGCAGTGGATGCCTTTGAGAAATCTCTGCTGTATTCAGGTACTGAAGCTTCAGGTCCAGCTTGATTATAAGCTTCACCAAGAATATCCATGAAACATAAGCTCAGAAATCTTGGAAAGGCAATATGCAGACTTCTCTTTCCTTTTAGTTTTGTAATTAGCTGAGAAAAGAGAATCTCAGCAAAGTCTGCTTGTATCCCATTCCAAATATAATACCCCATCTCAACTTGGGATAATGAAAGTTGGTCCAACCCTCCATGGTTGCCACCAAGACTTTCCACAATCTGGGTCCAGAAGAACCTCCAGCAATTGCCAAATCCAGACATAAATATGTGTCCGGAGGTCTTCAGATTACCATCAGCATCCTCCATATCGCCATGACCGGTGGCGACTAGAACTTCCCTGAAATTGACTCCTTTGAGTCTTTTAGCAAATACCTGGGAAGGTTTGAGGTAGTTCAGATGAAGGGAATTTCTGAACCCCTCAAGAGTGATGACACACTGCTTGGTGCCCTCATTGAGAGTGAAGGAGATGGATTGTTCATCTTTGCTCACCACAGCAGTGTAACCAGAATTCAAGCAAGTATCGATGATACAATGCCTGAGGATTAGCGGTCAGAGCATAATGGAAAGGGGATTGCTCCCAAAAATTATTAATTCTTCCCATTAGTGTTTTTGATTTCACATTTAATTGAGCCAAGAAATTGCTCATGTTAAATCGGATTTGAGAAGGAGTGAAATTCTTTGGCCATGTGGCAGATGTTTTCACATCATCCGATGGAGTAT
Source organism: Erigeron breviscapus (assembly GCA_034093135.1). NCBI lineage: Eukaryota > Viridiplantae > Streptophyta > Magnoliopsida > Asterales > Asteraceae > Erigeron > Erigeron breviscapus. Next base: position 221,913,160 of record CM067167.1, on the reverse strand, counting down.
ATTTAAAATTGATAAGCGATTTAGGTTGTGAAGAAGATGATGATTTAGACATTTTTAAGAATCGAAAGTGAAAGTGAAAAGAATATGAAGAGTTAAGGAATTTGAGAGTAAATATGAGAGAGATTGATGATTGGGAAGTAAATGAAAAACGAAGTAAATGAAAGAATGAAAAGGAATTTGAATTTAAGATGGAATATAAAGTGATTTTCCAATTAAAAACAATTTCTGGGGTCAAGTCCGCATTAAATGCAGAGACGTTTGAGTGACCCACCCTGCACACTTTTTCAGAAAAAGTACTCATTTCTTTCTCTTTTACGGCGCAACTTGTGTGACACATAAGCATGACCAACGTAAATTAAAAAACATAGTATGCAGTAGGCCACGTGTACACACAATTGACCAAGTATCAAAAATATCTTGAAAAGATTGTTGTATTTCAGTGATGACAAAATAAATTCTGAGCATGGTCAGTTCCAAAGAGATCTGAGCCATCTCAGTTAATACAATTCAACTGAAATAATTTTTGATTTTCTGAAGTGCTTCAGTTAAATACATTTTTCTGAGTAAAATCCCCCCTCAAAATGAAGGTTTATTTTAAAGTTTGAAAATATTTAACATTCCCCCTGAAGTGATGATCCATGAATTAATAAGTGCCAAGATAGTATCACAAAGGCGTTCGATAGCTTAGGCGAGCAAAAATTACATGGATCGCTCAGACTGGTGAACCAGATCAGTGTCACTGAGGCGTTCATAACAAGATTACCAGTCTAAGTATTTAACATACCCAACTCACTGACCAGATGTTTAAAGGTTTTGACATCTAAAGGTTTTGTGAAAACATCAGCGAGTTGCTTATCCGTGGGAATAAAGTGCAATTCAATATCTCCTTTCAGAATATGATCACGAATGAAATGATACCTGAGATCGATGTGCTTGGTTTTCGAGTGCATCACAGGATTGTGAGATATGGCAATGGCACTAGTGTTATCACAAAAGATTTGAGTCTTTGTGTAAGTAACACCATAATCAGTCAGCTGGTTTTTCTTCCATAGAATCTGAGCACAACAACTTGCTGCAGAAATATACTCAGCTTCTGCAGTGGATAGTGATACTGCAGTCTGCTTCTTACTGGTCCAGCTTACTAATTTGCCACCAAGGAAATGACACCCACCTGTGGTACTTTTCCTGTCTATCTTACAACCTGCATGATCAGAATCTGAATAACCCATTAGATCTAGACTGGAGCCTTTGGGATACCAAAGACCCAATCTGGGGACACCCTTAAGGTATCTGAAGATCCTTTTAACAGCATTGGCATGTGCTTCTCTGGGATCAGACTGAAATCTAGCACAAAGGCATGTTGCAAACATTATGTCTGGTCTACTTGCAGTTAAATACATCAGTGAACCAACCATACCACGATATTTTGTATTGTCCACTGGTTTTCCATGTGGATCAGAATCCAAAGTTAATGGAGCAGAAATAGGAGTATCTTTTGATGAGACTGAATCAAATTGATATTTCTTTAATAAATCTCTGACATATTTTTCCTGTTTTATGAAAATACCATCTTCAGTTTGTTTTACTTGAAGTCCCAGAAAATATGTCAGTTCACCCATCATACTCATTTCATACTCAGAAGACATGATTTTAGAAAATTTTTTCACACATCTTCATTTGTAGAACCAAACACAATATCATCAACATAAATTTGTACTAAAAGGATATCACTTTTATCATGCAATATGAACAAAGTTTTATCTATTGCACCACGTTTAAAACTATTTTTAAGAAGATGTTTAGTAAGAGTATCATACCAGGCTCTGGGTGCTTGTCTCAGACCATATAAGGCTTTGTTCAGTCTGTACACCCAATGTGGTTTTTTTTCAATGATGAACCCTGGTGGTTGATACACATAAACAACTTCTTCTAGTTCTCCATTCAGGAATGCACTTTTGACATCCATTTGATAGACTTTAAACTGATGATGAGCTGCAAAAGCTAAGAATATTCTTATAGCTTCAAGTCTAGCAACTGGTGCAAAAGTTTCATCAAAATCTATTCCCTCTTCTTGTGCATGTCCTTTTGCAACAAGTCTTGCTTTGTTTCTGATGATATGACCATCTTCATCCATCTTGTTTCTGAAGACCCATCTTGTCCCAATTGGTTCCTTCTTCAGGTTACTGGGACAAGGAACGAGTTCCCATACATCGTTTCTTTTAAACTGGTTGAGCTCATCTTGCATGGCTTCAACCCAGCTTGGGTCTTGCATAGCCTCGTCAATCTTCTTGGGTTAATAGAGATAAAAAGCTGACGTATAAGCATTGATCGCTTGTGGCTCTTCTGGTCTGAACCCCTCTACTGGATTCTCCAATAATTTGCTCGATTGGATGTGCCTTTGTCCATTTAGAGTATTGACCAGGATGAGAAATGATATCAGTGCAAGAACTTCTCTGAGTAACTTCAGGAGGAGCTTCAGAAAATACATTTTCAGCTTCTTCTTCTTCCTGCAGATCATGACTTGCATCATTAAATTCTTCAGATTGAGGTTGCTCAGTGGAGCCTGATATCAGAGGAGAAGCAGCATGTACATCTGATCCAATAGTCAGTTCAGAAGGTAGTTTGAAACTGACTGGAGGATAAAATGGAATGTTGCTTGGCTTGATTACTACTGGTTCTGAACGGAGATGTTCAGAAGCAGGTTCAGGTGACTGATCAGTTTCAGCAATAGGATCAGAATCACCAAAACTTATTGGACTTTCTGAGGGTGGTACAGGAATGGAATTTTTAAAGATTGCAGAATTGGATTCATCAAAGGTAACATGAATTGACTCATCAACCTTTTCAAGTCTCTTGTTAAAGACTCTAAAGGCTTTGCGATTTGATGAATATCCTAGGAAGTATCCTTCATCAGCTTTTGCATCAAATTTTCCAAGCTGACTTGAATCATTCAGAATGTATACTGGACACCCAAATACATGGAAGTATCCAATATTAGGCTTTCTATTTCTGAGTACTCCATAGGAGGTCTTCTTGTGTCTTTTGACATAAACAGATCTGTTCTGAGTGTAGCAGGCAGTTGCAACAGCTTCAGCCCAGAAATTCTTGGGAAGACCAGATTCATTCAACATACTTCTAGCAGCTTCAATCAGCGTACGATTCTTTCTTTCTACAACCCCATTCTGCTCTGGTGTGTGAGCTGAGGAGAAGTTCTGAGATATGCCAGTTTCAGTGCAGAAGGACTCCAGAGTAGCATTTCCGAATTCAGTGCCATTGTCACTTCTGAGCTGACAAACTTTTCGCTTGTGCTTGAGCTCAATTTGTTTGATGAGAGCAATGATTTTAGCAGCAGCTTCACCTTTGGACCTAAGGAAAATCACCCAGCAGTATCTTGAATATTCATCAATGATAACAAGGGTGTACTTCTTTCCTGCTCTGGTCTGAACATTCACTGGTCCAAAAAGGTCTATGTGAAGCATGTGAAGAGGTTCAGTTATACTAAAGCTTTGTTTTGTCTTGAATGAAGCTCTTTTCTGCTTACCCATTTCACAACCTGGACATGGCTTGTCTTTATTGAAAGACATAGAGGGGATCCCATCAACAAGTTGTTTTCTAGACAACTTATTAATATTTTTGAAGTTCAGATGGGATAATCTCTTGCCACAGCCAGTTTGTGTCTTCATCTGCCTTTGAGTAGAAACATTGTTCAGTGGTAGAAGGATTCATATCAATGACATAAATGTTTCCCTTCCTTGGTGCAATCAGTACCACCTTTCCATCTCTGTTGAATATGGTGCCTTGTGAAATATCAAATAAAACCTTGAAGCCATCACCACACAGTTGACTGACACTGATCAGGTTATATTTCAAACCGTTCACATATGCAACACGTGTGAATTTGACTTGACCATTATTCACCACACCATATCCCTCAGTTTTTCCATTACCATCATTTCCAAAACCTAAGGGCCCCTCTTGCACCCTATATTCCTCTAGCAGGGTCTGATAACCAGTCATGGTTCGGCCAGCAGCACTGTCCAGAAACCATATATTCTTCTTTCGGTCTCCCTGCACACAAACAAAGATTAGTTCCTTTTGGGAACCCATCTCTGGATGGGTTCACTAGACTCTCCCTTAGCAGTCTCAGATTTCTTTGGTTCATAAGGAACAGAAGGATCAAAGGGATTTCAGTCATTATTTCAGATGACAGAAAAATGGTTGGTTTGCTTAGAAAAAGGTTTTGTATTTTGTTTAGGTTGAAGAGGAGGAGTTTCAACATTTTTTAAACGTGCATTACAACTCTGCACTTGTCTAGCCAATAGTTGAAATTGACTTCTAACCTTAACAAAATTGATTCTTCATTAGACACCTGAGCCTTACCTGAATCTGAAGTAGATGGCTCAGTGGGGGAGAAATTTTTCTTCTTCTTTAGGTCTTTAGGAACCTTAGATGAAGTCTGAGGGGATGGCTTTTTGGATTTAGCCTTCTTTTCTGAAACAGTGTCTGAGCTGTTTCAGATTTACCCTCAGATTGTTCCTGAGCCCTATCAGTCACAGTTTTCTGTTTGCCAACTTTAGGAAAAATAATTTCAGGCTTCATTTCCTTTGGAAGTGCATCTAAATCAGTGATTATGGATGCCAAATGAAGATCACCAGACTCATATGCTGCTCTCTGTGATGCAAAAGTATTTTTAATTGCAGCATCTGGCCTTGGTGCTTTCATCCAAGATTTAATAATTATTTGTTCTTTTTCAAGGATAGATTTTAATTCTTCCTTTTCCCTCTAAAGTGGCAACCATAGATTGATAACTTTTTAGAGCCAAATGAACATCTTTCAGTTCTTTCAATCTGGCATGACTGGCGTTCAGTTCAGAACATTATTTTCAAACATTTTTAGGCTTTCTGAACGCACTGTCTCAACAAAGGAGATGTCAGCCTCTAAAAGAACCAAAAGGTCCAGTTTGTGTTCCTCATTTTCTTCATAGCCAAAATTACTGACCTTTTTCATTACAATATCCACCAAGCGACCAGATTCAACATCGGATTTGACCAAATGACCTTGATCTTCTTGTGCCATGAAACACATGTCCCTAACTTCTTCCTCATCATCAGATGATTCATCAGAATCTTCCCATTTTTCAGTTTTGGCAATCATACAACTGTTGCTTGAGTTGTCTTGTGCCAGAAGAGCCATATGTGCCTTTAACTTCTTTTATTTGGCCTTATAGCTGTCATCAGATTTCTGAAAAATAGAATGGTTAGGAGCAGATTGTGATGATGAAGGTTGACTGGATCTGCATTCCTTCATGAAATGTCCTTTCTTGCCACATTTAAAGCATTCAAGATTAGACTTGTCAATAGAAGCGCTGGAAGCAAAAGATTTGCCAGATCGATTTGATTTGGCCTTAAAACGATTGAACGTTTTAGCCAGCATGGCAACCAGATCATCATTGTCATCCTCATTACAATCATGAGTAACATTACCAAAGACACCAGTTTTTAACATTTTAGAAACCATCTTCTTCATCGAGTCAAAAATGTCACTCTCAGAAGATAGTAGAGCAGTACTATGTGGTTCAGAATACTGAATCATACCAGAACTGGTAGAAACATGATTCTTGGCATCCCCGAATCTTACATTCTGGTAAAGATGATTCAAAGAGGCTCTGGAGAGGAAAGGGGGTAAGGAAATAGGAAGGGTATGGTAGGAAAATCACTAGGGAGGGGATGAAAGGCAATTATGAGGAAAGAGGATGGCGGGGGGAATTAAGCCTATGATAAACGACATGGAAAAAGTGGGATGAAGTTGGGGGCAGACGATGAAGAGTACGGAACGAGTTACGACACCCAGGGTAGGAAATCCACTACTGAAAGGGATTAAAATGGTGTAATGTGGGGAATAGCGCCAAAGGGTCGTGAGGTGGGGGACTAAGTAAAAAAGGAAAGGACATAGGGGATACGGTTGACGAAAAGACATGGTTGGGTCGGGGTCAAAACAAATTGCAAAAACTTCTGAGAAGATCGTGAATTTTTAGTACCTGCAGAGGAATTCAACGAAAAAAGGGGGAAGAAGGAAAAGTAAAAGAAAAAATGGAAGCGGAGGGATAGTGATTGGGAGGAAGGCAAGAGGGGGGGAGCATGAAGGCAGGGGTACGGAGACAGCGGGAATAGAAGAGCAAGTAAGGCAAGGGGGCCACAAAAAAAAAGCGGCAAATAAATACACGGAATTCCAAGGACAGAACCAGGGAAAGGGGACGAAGCGGGCAGAAGAATGAAAAGAGGGACAGTGAGTGGTACGCAGAGGGGAGCGGGGGAAGAAGCAAGTTGGGAAAACAAACCGAATTGAGGATGACGGGGTTTGAAACGGTGATGGCAAAGATAGGGGGGGAGCAGAGGTAGGGAAAATTAAAAAAGAAGTGGAGTAGGAAAAGAGGGGTAGGAACGGGTGAGGAGGGAAGGAGACGAGGGCGAGGTAGTTACTAAGGGTGAAGAGGTTGTTAAGAGAATTTGGCTGGAAGAGTAGAGCTATACAGAGGAGAAGAGAAGGATAAAGGGATAAAGGTACGCGCATGGTTTTTTAGATCAGAGGAAGATGTGAGGACTGAAGTAGGAAGCACTTCTCGATCCTTACAAGCTGTGTAAGCTCCGCAAGATGGCAGCTGCATTCGGGAGCCTACCAAGGCTCGATTATATAATTCATCTGAATGGGGTGTGGTTGCCCCTGTTTAGTTGTTGAGTGGCCAGGAGCAGTATTGAGTCCTCGAGGCGAGGGGTGAAATTCGATGGGGAAAAGGGACTGACCGGGCCAAAAGAAGAGGGGAAAAAAAAGAAGGCACCGAAAGGGGAGTCATATAGGCGCCTGTATGTGGGTGAGACGAATACCCTCTTCATACTAAAAGGATCAAGAGTTACAAGCATCTTTTCACCAACTGTTCCCCCACAAAATTTTTCAACAAAATTTCTTTATCTTTGGTAACACCCAGGGCTTTCAGTTGATTTACCAGATTTGTAAATCTGATGTAAGTTTGAGTTAAAGTTTCCCCAGGGACAGCAAAGAAAGACTCATATCTTTTGTTTAAAGCAACTTTTCTCGTGACAATTGTCTCATTTGTGCCTTCAAACTGTGTCATTAGTTCCTCCCACATTAATTTGGAATTTTCAAGTAAAACAAGAGTGGGCATAAGGGTTTCAGGAACTGCATATAAAATCATATTTTTTAACTTAGTGTCAAGGTCTACAAGTCTATGATCTTCCTCAGACCAATGATCCTTCTCCTTAGGTGACTGCCTAGGAGTCCCATCGGTATTTCTGACAACAGTAGAAGCATTAATGGGGACAAAGGGTCCTTCTTTTAAGATATCGGGTAAGTGTCTTTCAACACCAGCAATATACTTTAGCATGCATGCTTTCCATGTTTGAAAGTTTTCACTGTTCCCATCAAACTTGGGAACAGGATTATTTGGAAAGTGAACGTGTACATTATGCGATGGTATATTGTTGTTGATGGTAGGGGGTGGAGTAGGTGGTGTAGTGTTATTAGGGTCAGGACGTTCTTGTTGAAAGTCAGCCATCTATGCAGATCAAAGGTTAAATCTGATATAGCCATCAACTAGCTGCTCTGATACATTGTTAGTCCCAAAATAGATGATTAACTAAACCCGACTGGCAAGTACAACTGATCTTGATGGACAAGTTCAGTTTACGATCCAGATATGGATAACAAGAAACAATTGACTTAAAGTAAAATGCAAGAACTAAATGGCAGAAACTATATAAAGATATATATAAGTATAATCAAGTATGTAGCATTGAGACACGTTGTTTTCTTTCAATGTATTTGATTTATTGATATATAAACAAATACAAGGATTGTTGCGGAACAAAGATAAACACCCAAGTGTAAGTATCTAAACAATCCTGAAAAACAAGTGATCTATAACTTGGAAATACTCGTAAGTTTACTTAGAGTATATCTCACAAGTTGCAATGCTAAAGTTTCAAGCACTTTGCAAGTTGTGAGAAGACTTCACATTTATAGACCAAGTTCATGATGACATGGATAAGATCGTATAAAAGTGGTTGTGAGCATTTAAGGAATTAAACTTAATTCCTTACATGCTTTGTACTAGGAAGAGTATATAAGTCAGTTGATGTGACTTATAGTACTATGTTCCAAACCTATACTTTTACCTTGTACCTTTTATTAATAGATAAATCTATTAACTGGGTAAAGGTATGTAAAGTAAAGTCTTCCTCGTAATCAGTGTAAAGTGTTGTTAATACTTTATACTGAGATGCTTCAGTCTTCGATCTGGTAGAATCACTCTTTTCGCTTCTGAGATGATTCTCTTCTTCATACTTCAGTCGTTGACTTCAGAATGAATGCTTCAGATTTATCTCGATCTGAACTGAAGTGAAGCTTCAGTGAAGTAATTCTGAGACGGCTCAATTCTGTACAAACGTTTTCACTGAACTTCAAGCTATTTCTGAACAAATTATACTTGGTCGATTTCCGACCTAACACCTATCTGTGGCACTGTCGTCTTGCACACATTGGCAAAAATCGCATTGAAAGACTTCAACGTGAAGGGATCTTACAATTAAATGATGAATCATTTGATAAATGCGAGTCATGTATTTCTGACAAGATGACAAGAAAAACTTTTCAGAATAAACCGGAAAGGGCTAAAGATCTTCTTGGACTCATTCATACCGATGTTTGCGGCCCATTTAGACATGTGTCAAGAAAGGAGCTAGCTACTTCATAACTTTTACGGATGATTTCAGTCGTTATGGTTATGTTTACTTGCTTAAACATAAACATGAAGTGTTTGAAACATTCAAAGAGTTTAAAAATGAAGTAGAAAATCAACTCCGCAAAACCATCAAGATTCTTCGTTCAGATCGAGGTGGTGAATACTTAAGCCAAGAGTTTAAGGATTATCTGAAAGCGTGTGGAATAGTCCAACAGCTGACTCCTCCTACACTTCTCAACATAATGGAGTGTCTGAAAGGAGAAATCGAACCTTGCTAGACATGGTGAGATCTATGATGACCCTTACCACTCTCCCATTTTCATTTTGGGATTATGCTCTAGAGACTGCTGTACGCATTCTCAATATGGTTCCAACCAAGAAGGTTGACAAGACACCATATGAATTATGGCATGGAAATGTTCCTAATCTGTTTACTTAAGAGTCTGGGGATGTGAGGCACTTGTGAATCGCGATACGCCTGACAAACTTGAACCCAGAACTACTAAGTGCATCTTTGTCGGATACCGTAAGGAAATGATGGGTTACGACTTCTATAATCCCGTCACAAACACTGTTCGCGTTGCTCGATATGCTGAATTCTTTGAAAAGAAATTAGCTCAAGAGAACAGTGGGAGGGTTGTAGAACTTGATGCGACTCAAGAGGAAGATGTGTCACCTTCTGAAGCTCCTAGCAATCATCAACTTGGGGGGGGAATGTTCAAAGTGATTAACCTCAAGTCGATGATAATGAAGCGATTCCACTTCGTAGGTCCGAAAGGACAAGACGTCCTCTACTGACAGATTATGTCTGATGGTAGAAGAAAACGTTTTAGGAGATCTCGATGAGCCTCCGAATTTCAAAGCAGTATTATCAGATCCGGAATCTGACAAATGGCTTGAAGCTACGAAGGTGGAAATGAAATCCATGAAAGACAATCAAGTCTGGAGCTTGGTTGATCTTCCACAAAATGCTCAAACTGTTGGGTGCAAGTGGATCTTCAAGAAGAAGACGGACATGGATGGAAATGTACACACCTATAAAGCTCGTCTCGTGGCGAAAGGTTATACTCAACGTTTTGGAGTTGACTATGATGAGACCTTTTCTCCAGTTGCGGACATTAGAGCCATTAGGATTCTCTTAGCCATAGCTGCGTACTATGACTTTGAGATATGGCAAATGGATTTTAAGACTGCCTTCTTAAATGGTTACTTGGATGAAGAAGTCTATATGGATCAACCTGAAGGTTTTATTGATCCAAAACATCCCAACAAAGTATGCAAGCTTCAAAGGTCCATTTATGGACTAAAGCAAGCATCACGAAGTTGGAACAAGCGGTTTGATGAAGAAATCAAAAGGTTTGGTTTCGTTCAAAATCCGATGAGCCATGTGTATATCGCAAAGCTAGTGGGAGTAATGTTACTTTCCTTGTCCTATATGTTGATGACATATTGATCATAGGAAAACACATTCCAATGTTGCAAGATGTTAAATCCCATCTTGGAAAGTGTTTTGCCATGGAAGATTTAGGAGAAGCGGCATTTATTCTTGGAATCAAGATCTGGACTGGGGTGAAGTCCAGTGAGCTAATCTGGAGAATACTCCAGATTTCCTATACAAGTATATGCTCACTGATCTTCAATTATTTCTGGACAAATCTTCAGAGGGACTCCAGATTCCAAGTCTGGAGTAGGTCCAGTAGAACATGTTTTCTGGTCAGATCTTCAGTGAGCTCCAGTAGTCGGGTCTGGAGCGAGACCAGCAAAACAAGTTTTCTTAACAAACCTAAATAAGGTTCCAGTAGTCCAGTAAGTCTGGACTAAATCTGGACCTAACAGACCCCTCCAACGAAAAAGGAACATCCCGCTAAGGACCAAACATGTTATCACTGCAATGAAGTGGGACATTGGAAGAGGAATTGTTCTAAGTATCTAGCTGAGTTGAAGAAGAAGCAAACTGGTTTGACCAGTACTTCAGGTATCTTCACAATTGAATTATGTTCTTTTTCTAAGCGTAATTCATGGGTTTACGACACCGGGTGTGGTACTCATATCTGTATTTGTTTATAGGGGCTTAGAAGGAGAAAGAAACTGAAACCAGGATCTTTACAACTGTTCGTGGGAAATGGCCTACCGGCAGCTGTAGAAGAAATAGGCGACTATCATTTAGTTTTACCCACTGGTTTAGTCATTGTTTTAGACAATTGTCATTATGCACCGTCTATTACTAGAGGTGTCATTTCAGTTTATTTGTTGAAAAACAACGGATTCATTAATGTTTTTAATGATATTGGTATTTCAGTTTCACAAAATAATGTTCATTATTTTAATGCTATTGCTTGTGATGGTATTTATGAAATTGATATGCATGGTTGTGATTCAAAGGATAATTCAATGTATAATGTTAGCAAACGA
>CM067167.1:221878303-221900993 GCA_034093135.1 Erigeron breviscapus | reverse complement strand
AATCCATGAAAGACAATCAAGTCTGGTGCTTGGTTGATCTTCCAAAAAATGCTCAAACTGTTGGGTGCAAGTGGATCTTCAAGAAGAAGACGGACATGGATGGAAATGTACACACCTATAAAGCTCGTCTCGTGGCGAAAGGTTATACTCAACGTTTTGGAGTTGATTATGATGAGACCTTTTCTCCAGTTGCGGACATTAGAGCCATTAGGATTCTCTTAGCCATAGCTGCGTACTATGACTTTGAGATATGGAAATGGATGTTAAGACTGCCTTCTTAAATGGTTACTTGGATGAAGAAGTCTATATGGATCAACCTGAAGGATTTATTGATTCAAAACATCCCAACAAAGTATGCAAGCTTCAAAGGTCCATTTATGGACTAAAGCAAGCATCAAGAAGTTGGAACAAGCGGTTTGATGAAGAAATCAAAAGGTTTGGTTTCGTTCAAAATCCCGATGAGCCATGTGTATATCGCAAAGCTAGTGGGAGTAATGTTACTTTCCTTGTCTTGTATGTTGATGACATATTGATCATAGGAAAACACATTCCAATGTTGCAAGATGTTAAATCCTATCTTGGAAAGTGTTTTGCCATGAAAGATTTAGGAGAAGCGGCATTTATTCTTGGAATCAAGATCTACCGAGATAGATCAAAGCGGTTAATTGGACTAAGTCAAAGTGCTTATATTGATAAGGTCTTGAAGCGATTCAAGATGGAGAATTCTAAGCGTGGGTTTACACCTATGCAAGAAGGACTTAGTTTATCTGTCAAACAGGGTGCAAATACACCTAATGAGGTGGAGCGTATGCGAAGAGTCCCTTATGCTTCGGCTGTGGGATCAATTATGTATGCGGTTAGATGCACTAGACCCGATGTGGCGTTCGCGCAAAACATCGTTAGCCGATATCAACAGAATCCAGGTGAAAGTCACTGGACTGCTGTTAAAAACATTCTGAAGTACCTACGAGCTACTAAAGATATGTTTTTGGTGTATGGAGGAAATCCAGACTTAGAGCTCAAAGTGACCGGATACTGTGATGCTGGATTTCAAACTGATAAAGATGACACGAAGTCTCAGTCAGGATTCGTTTTCGTTCTTAATGGAGGTGCTATGGATTGGAAAAGCAACGAGCAAACCACAGTTGCCATGTCTGCAACAGAGTCTGAGTACATTGCCGCCTCAGAAGCTGCATTGGAAGCAGTCTGGATAAGGAAGTTCATTAGCGGGCTTGACGTGATCCCCTCGAGTGACTTACCCACTGATATGTACTGTGATAACACTGGTGCATTAATCATTGCCAACGAACCCGGAGTTCAGAAGGGTGCCAGACATTATGCTAGACGATATCACTATGTTCGTGAGCAAATCGAACTAGGGGAGATCAAATTACTCAAAGTTCACACAGATTTTAACTTAGCTGATCCTTTCACAAAACTTTTGGCTAGGCCTAAGCTTGAAAGGCATGCCGAGGGCATAGGACTTAAATTAGCTAGTTATTTCATGTAAATCTGTTGTTTCAGTATTTGGATAAGGGATGTTAAACAATTTATATTTTTCATAATGAAATAAAGTACTTGATATGTTTGATTTCATTTAATATTAATTGTATCCTATATTTGCATGTTTAATCCTTGAATATTTTATTAAATATTCTAAATTGTCCATTGTCGATTAATTATATGGGAATATAATTAAACTAAGACAAATATGAGCGATTGGTTATATTCTTGGAATATATAATGGATGGTCCCACCAAACTCACATGATATCCATAGTTGATGCATATCGGACTACCCCACTAACGAATTTATAACTTTATGGATCGGCGTCATTAAGTGAAATTCGTAAATGGTTGCTTTATCTATCCTTTGACTTGAGATACAAGCAGGTCATGCATGTATGGATTGCATTTGCTTGATATAGTTCTAACTATCCTGAATAAGGTAGTACAAAAGGGCTATTTTCAGTAAGTGTAGAGAAGTATATGACTGGACACGTGTAGTCAATACAAGATTTGTTCCTTCGACTTGAAAGTTGAAGTATGATACCATTGGCGCCCTCATTAGGACTAATTAAGATGTTTGCATGGCCGTGCCCAAATAAATCCAGATGGTTCTCGATTATATTTGGTAATCATTAATTAGTTATGGAATGAGAAACAGAATCGTTAAATTATGAAATGACTTTGATCCATATTCATATTTAACAAGGTATCTGAAACAAAGGGATAAATAAATGCCTCAACCATTTAAATATACTTTAAGAAACTATACTTAAATATTTCTGGGAGCATTGGCGTGTTGCTAGACGCTAACCAATGTTATTACTTTCATTTGTTACGAGCTCAAGTGGGAGCTGTTAGTATATGATCACGTAAAAATGAACGTATGTCCGGAAATGATTTAAGCCTACGGGGTCACACGTCTCGACACAAATGTATTTATAATTAATTAATATGTTAGTGTAATTTATTAATTAATTGCATAGTTTAATCTTCCGTTGCGTGCTTTGTGATTTGATTAAGATAATTGTTATATAACCTAACAGTGGTATCACGAGCCTACTATGTGATGATTAATTACCAAAAAGATCAAAATTTGAAGGGGGGTTAGGGTTCATGAGGATCGAAATTTATATATAAATTTTAGATTAATTTTGTTATTTTATTATAATGGTTAATATTAAATTAAATGGAAACAAAATTAATTTTATTTATTTATATATGTTTCGAAATCAGATCTAAATAATTTTTTTTTTTTTTTAATTCCAAGTTTTGATCTTTAAGCATTATTATGTTTTTTTTTTTTTTTTTTTTTTTTTTTTTTTTTTTTTTTTTTTTTTTTTTTTTTTTTTTTTTTTTTTTTTTTTTTTTTTTTTTTTTTTTTTTTTTTTTTTTTTTTTTTTTTTTTTTTTTTTTTTTTTTTTTTTTTTTTTTTTTTTTTTTTTTTTTTTTTTTTTTTTTTTTTTTTTTTTTTTTTTTTTTTTTTTTTTTTTTTTTTTTTTTTTTTTTTTTTTTTTTTTTTTTTTTTTTTTTTTTTTTTTTTTTTTTTTTTTTTTTTTTTTTTTTTTTTTTTTTTTTTTTTTTTTTTTTTTTTTTTTTTTTTTTTTTTTTTTTTTTTTTTTTTTTTTTTTTTTTTTTTTTTTTTTTTTTTTTTTTTTTTTTTTTTTTTTTTTTTTTTTTTTTTTTTTTTTTTTTTTTTTTTTTTTTTTTTTTTTTTTTTTTTTTTTTTTTTTTTTTTTTTTTTTTTTTTTTTTTTTTTTTTTTTTTTTTTGTTTTCAGATCTTTTTTTTTTTTTTTTAAAACCCTAATTCCAAGTTTTGATCTTTAAGCATTATTATGTGATAATTGCATGCGTTTATGGTGTACTTTTAATCATTAATTAGTTATGGAATGAGAAACAGAATCGTTAAATTATGAAATGACTTTGATCCATATTCATATTTAACAAGGTATCTGAAACAAAGGGATAAATAAATGCCTCAACCATTTAAATATACTTTAAGAAACTATACTTAAATATTTCTGGGAGCATTGGCGTGTTGCTAGACGCTAACCAATGTTATTACCTTCATTTGTTACGAGCTCAAGTGGGAGCTGTTAGTATATGATCACGTAAAAATGAACGTATGTCCGGAAATGATTTAAGCCTACGGGGTCACACGTCTCGACACAAATGTATTTATAATTAATTAATATGTTAGTGTAATTTATTAATTAATTGGATCACGAATTGAACTAACGACCGTTTGTTAAATGTTAACGGTAAAATACTAACGGTGTTAACGGAGGAAGGGTTATCTTGTAATTTGAAAGGAGAATTCTAGAACCTCTTTTGGAAGGGGGCCGGTTTTGGCATAGGGTTTTAAACCCTAATCCTAGCTTATTTTCCAAGTAAATCAACCCTAATCTATACCTATAAATACAAGGCTTATGTTAATGGTTTTAATATACAATTACAAGCAAAGAAAAACCCTCACAATTCTCTCCTCCTTCTTATCTTCTTTCGGCCGTAGCAAGCAATCCCTAAAGGGATTTTCGGTTTAAGTTGTTCGACAAATCAAGAAGAGAAAGCCAAGTGTTCGTGGTCAAGTACTAGCATACGTACATCCGTGTGTCGTGTGTGCAATCGTAGAGAGGTTTTATTTTAAACCTTATTATAAAGTTTCTTACTTTATCATCTTCAATTAAAGGTACATGCTTTCTTTCCTTGGTTAATTAATTAATTGCATAGTTTAATCTTCCGTTGCGTGCTTTGTGATTTGATTAAGATAATTGTTATATAACCTAACAGTGGTATCACGAGCCTACTATGTGATGATTAATTACCAAAAAGATCAAAATTTGAAGGGGGGTTAGGGTTCATGAGGATCGAAATTTATATATAAATTTTAGATTAATTTTGTTATTTTATTATAATGGTTAATATTAAATTAAATGGAAACAAAATTAATTTTATTTATTTATATATGTTTCGAAATCAGATCTAAATAATTTTTTTTTTTTTTTAAAACCCTAATTCCAAGTTTTGATCTTTAAGCATTATTATGTGATAATTGCATGCGTTTATGGTGTACTTTTAATTATTTAATTGTTAAATAGAAGTAAAAATCATGAATTTTTCATGCAAATTATTCATGATTATTACTTAGATATATTGATATGAAATCTTGATCATTAGGGTTAATTATGCTAGATAATTGAATAACTAATTGTGTGACAATGTGATTATGTTTTGTGAAAGTTCCTGTTTGACACCAGTTCACTAAAAAAATCATAACTAACAACCGTAAGGAGTTAGAAGCTGAAATCTTTACAGTAGATGCTTGACTCATAGGGCTACAACTTTTATGTTTTGTGCTAAGCCCAGTTCGGCCTTCTTCAGGGCCAGATTTGGTCGTGAAGCTGCTGGATTTTCCAGATCAGCATCTTGTTATTTATGGTAGATAATTTGTTATAGAAATTTTGGCTTACGCAATCAAGGCAACTGAATGAATGTGGTCTCTTTCCATATGAAAGAGGAGCCAATCTTATACCATAGTGACCAAAATTAGGTTGATTACCTTAATTGTTAAGTTGTAAATTTAGTAAGTTTAATTTTGCCTTTTTAAACTTTTTAATATTTTTTGATTAATGACTAAATGCTTGGGCCCCCATGAATTTTATGGATTAAAAAAAATAATATGTGAGTGTTCTACATCTAAGCTTAGATACCTAACAGCCTTATATTGTCATCCCGGGAAAAGTTTACTTATTTGATTTGATTACTTGTGGCAAGAATTTTAAAATGGTAAGTTTTATTTGCTAATAACAATCAAACAGATACTTCCCCTTAACGGTGAATTCAAATTTTAACAAACTTTATTTTCTTTCCATATATTTACGATTTTGGGAATTTGTAAGTTCTATTTGATTTTTAATAGGAAACTAATTTTATCTTATGTGTAAAAATCTTTTTCTTTTAAATTTCATAAAAGTTATCTCTCCAAAATAAGTGTACTATATAATTTTACATCAATTTAGGACTCGTTTTTTTAGTCATTAAGTGCTGAATGTAGTTGTTAAATGTATAAATAATGTTTGTATGTATTAAGTAAAAATTAGATAATTGACAAGTTTTTTTACTGTAAAGTTAAAAAAGAAAACATGAAATTTGATAAAATGTATTAAGTTAAATATATAGAATCAACCGATAGCGAAGTTAGATAATTTTTGTGACCTTCCTAAAATCTTGCGCACTTAAACTTGTGCAAACGTGTTCTATTTACATAAGGAAACAGCTGAAATTAACCATGTGAGTCTTGACGATCAAGTTGTTAACCAAATAGTATTCCTAAACTATCTATATCTATATCTATATCTATACTTACTATATTATAAAGCAAATTCACTTTTGAACTTTCAATATTTAATATTCATCTCAACCACTCATTTTTTTCTCTCCTCAAATCTCAACCACTCATTTTTTTCTCTCCTCAAATCTCAACTACTTATTTTTCTCTCTCCTACATAAATCATTTTATTCATCTAACTCATTCAAAATCTTTTATCTCAAAAACCGTACATCGATAAATTATAAAAATTATATGGGTGTTCTTAAAATTTTATGCTCTTTCATTAGAGATGTCATTCGACATACTTTCGACGAATTTTTAAATCCGAGGGCGAAGCCCGTACGGCTAAGGCATTTGGTTATGACACTCTATGACATATCACTTCCTATAACATATCACACTCTATGACCTATCACACTTTATGACCTATCACCCTCACTATTTTACCGCCGCAACGCGCGGGTACTTGCTCTCGTATATATATATATAGATAATAATAAGTTCATACAATAATAAAATCGATTTATACAAAAATTTCAAACTAAATATATTCTCTAGTGCGTCGTCAACAAGTTTATAGTCCACATGGATTCCTTTACATCTAAACCAGTGTCGTCCTACAAGTTTATACTCCCAGAAACCCGAGACATTGTCTTTGTGAACGCGGTACCAGGTGAGCCTACGCAAAAACAACTAATCATTGGCGCGTCACCGGATCAAGTAGCAAGGATCCATTGGCTAGAAGAAGACATAATATCCGTGTTGTTTGATGATGGTGGGCCGTCTTATACAACCACTTGGATGGAATTCAACCCAAATAATAATAATAACCAAGGGTCATTAGCTACTCCAAGATTCTTGGAAGGATCTCTAGTGTTGGATCATGAAACATCTATGAAGATCGCAAAACTTGTAACAGATTATGAGGATTCTAGCAACTCGAAGTCAAAAATTGCGGCACATTCTATTAAGCATTGTAGATATTGTGAAGGCGAAGAAACAGATGATGAAGAAGAAGAAGAGATGTGTGAGAATTGTAAAAAAAATATAGAAGTGGGACAAATGGTCAGGATGTTGGAATTTGGAATGTGGATATTGAGATCATACAAGTAGATTGTATAGATACACATAATTTCTATCCCGTTTGCGTGGAATAGTTTATATTGGTTTAATTAGAGTTATTTCTTCATACATGTTTGTAATTAGTTGCACGCATATTCGGAATTTAGTGGTACTTATTTTATTATATCATGCTTTTGTCAATCCAAATCCGAATTGTAGATGGTGATTTTCATATGTAATTTAGGAGTATATTTAGACCGAATGCATATAAAAATGAAAAAAATGATGGTACGAGTAATTAGTTTCTTCTTTTGATAGTAATTAATCGAATTATTGTACGTTGACCATGATGGAAAAGTAACCGAATTAGTTTGACTCGGAATTATGAATATTGCGGATATTTATCTTTTAACGAAGTTAATTGCTAAGGGATAGTAATAAGTTCCATTATATAATAAGCAAATCTCAAGAGTGTTGGCGTGGGTACTAGTGTGAGTGCCGAATTTTAGAATGAAAATTCAAATTATCTCGATCTCGGTCATTTTTTATTTAAAGTGTAAATTACTCCTAAATATCTGGAGGTCTAACACATATTATATTAATCGGGCCTGTGCTAAAAAACTTCTCGCCGAATAGATCTCCAATATAAATCACTTGATGGGAAACTTTATTACTCAGAGATCTGGAGAGAAAAATTCACCCAGACCCATCATGTGTGGAAACAAGGCCGGCTTAGATGGTGGCCGACCGGCCGAGGCCCGATTTTTAAGAGGGTTCGATTTTTTTTATTTTTAATGTTATATATAAAAAGTTATGTATTCGTATATGTATTTAACTAAGTCCATTATAAATTCTAACAATAATCTGAAATTAAAGCATATAATTTAACCCGCATACAAAAGCTACTTACATACTTTGTGGATAGAAAAAAGGTTATTCAGTACGTTATCTCAGAACTGGGCAGTCAAGCCGCCGTGACATTGTCACTTCATTGTCTACCGTTTTTTTTTGACAACGTAAGTAGTCATTTTTCTCATTTATTGTAAACAATACATGTATATATTAGGAGGAATGTGAATATGTGGTTGTCATATCTAAGCTTAGGTATAAAACCCTCACATCTTAATTTTTTAATTCATAAAAACATAGAGTCCAATCATTTATTCATTATACAAAAAATATTAAAAAAATTAGTATGTTAGGTGTTTTATACCCAAGTTTAGGTACATGACAATCACATATTTACTTTTCTCATATATTATTTAAGAAAAAAAATAGCATAGCAGTTTGTTGTTTATCATTTTTCTAAAATTTTTTATATTATTTTGAACATATTGAAATTTTATTTATGTTTTAGATTTAGATTTTAGATTTTACTTATTTAAGCATAATCTTAGATTGTTAATTTTAAAATTCAGATTTAATTATTAAATTATTAATCGTCTCACATATTAATTTTTGATTGTTAGTTTATTTAATATAATTTGTTACACTTAGTTTAGGAGCCTTTTTTTTTGCTCGGACTAGGTTAATAAATCCTCAGAGACGGCACTGTGTGGAAATTAAATATCTGGAACATTTCTAAATATATTTAGCTTTGGACTCGAATACCTGACCTTTTCTGAGTAATGAAGACTATTTAAGACTAGACCATTTGGAGATGATCATCTCGGTCCTTTATTAATTAATTTGAAGTAATTTCACAAAAAATCTTATTAAGTGAAAAAAATAAAATAAGATTCTTCCAAGTTGGAATACATATAGTTAGAATTTCTTCTAAGAGAAAAAAGATAAAAAATAAAAGTGGTCTTTTTATTTTGTTGTATTTTTCATTTATATCGGTAGTTAATTACTTTTTATTTCCTTATATTAACCACGCGGAACTGTGCGAATCTATTAATTAGTCGTATTTAGTTAGGATTAGGAAACAAAAAACGTACATACTTGGCTTACACTCAAGTACATAACCAGTAATCCTATAAATAATTAGTTTATCACATAGATTTTCTAACATCATATCTCTCTTATATCATTACAATATTACTGATTAATCGATAGATAGATATAATCAATAGATATATTATGGCAAGGTGTATACCCTCTTCGTACAGGATTATCGACCCAGATACAAGGTTTATTTTCACCGTCAATGCACGACCAGGTGATGATCATATAGATAAAATAATGCTCATCGACGACGCTTCTAATGCCTTAAAAAAGATCCAACCCAACGAATATATCGAATCCGTGTTGTATGATGACGGGCCTAATTATCGTTTACTTCCAGTTGAATTCACAACGAATAACAACGGGTGTATAGTCACTGCTAAGTTGTTTGATATAGAGAATGATGAAATCGCTATAAAGATTGCGAGTCTGGTAGCGGACGACTATGAGGAGTGTGTTCGTTCCTACTGTGGCTTTTCAGATGAAGATCAGATTATGATAGATTCGGATCAAGAAGAGGAAGAAGTAAGCGAGATTTTTGAAAATATGGATCAAGAAGAAGAAGAAGAAGAAGAAGAAGAAGAAGAAGAAGAAGCGTTTTGCGTGATTTGTCAAGAAAACTGTGGAGAAGATGAGATGACCGCAACACTCGAATGCAATCATTGTTATCATTCAGATTGCATCTACGATTAGTTGTCGCAGAAAGATGTATGTCCGATTTGCAGATATGTGGTTATTTGAGTATTATGAAACGATTTAGGCTTCATAAATGTTTTAAATAATCGTGAGTACTTTTTGTTGTGTTATTTTCGGTAAATATGGGTACAAAATACCTAAGATTAGTTTGCTATCACATATGAAACTATGAAAGCAGTATTTTGCATTTGGGTTTAGGCTGAGTTTTCATGGATGTGTTTCTTAATTGGTTGTATATAGAATTTGATCAGCTAATATTGTATTTAGTATACTTTGTTCGATCTTGTATATATTGTTTTGTTTAGTTTAGTATTTTTTGGAACAGTATTATGTATGATGCGGTTATAGGTTAATGGAAACATGAATTACTGAAATTACTAGTGTTCATTTTTTTAATTATTATTTCTTAAATTACATGAAAATTTAGAAATCTTCTGTTGGAATCTTGATGTCGCTATAGCTTAATCTTGATCATATCTTTAATTTCGGTTGTACGCATTGAAGATAAAAATGCATATATATATAAAGAAATTTATAACAACATTGATATATAGATTTAAAAATATATAATTAAGCCTAAGATAAATGTATTATGTATAATTAGATGATTGTATTATTATTAGGTCCATAACTAGGTGTATTATTTCTTAGGTTTATTTATCATATTTCTTTATTTAAACAATTCTTCATGTTTTAGTCAGAGGATGGGTTGGGAGGTATCATGTAGGTTTGGGAATTTTGAAAACTCATTAGATGACCTCATGATGAAAATCGATAGGAAATTAATATCATCTGTAACATCGTCATAATAAATTAATAACTAAATAACGGAATTTAAAAAGTTAAACACACGTACTTGCACTTGCACGTACGTTGACATAAGTCACACAAAAGTTGGTACCTACCATATATGTAAGACATTCCCAGGGTGGCCAGGCAAATCATTTGGACATATTTTTTTGGGGCGTCCAAAAAAATTTTCCTCAGTCACTTATAAAAAATGTTGTTCAATTTGCAGGGATCATATTTTTTTAGCTTGCCTTTGAACACTTGAATCTCCATAACTTAAAAGAAAGAAAGAAGTTGCTCACTGCCGTCTTCCGCGGGTTTTGAGCCCCAATACCTCGACGGTGTATGAGGAAGGTTAAGATGTTGGCATACCTTACCTCTACCGAGGTAGAAAGGCTGCTTCCAGGTTCTACTTAAATGGTAGAAAAGGACCTCCAACCTTTTCATGGGATGAGGATCGAACTCTTGATCTCTGTTTCCAGAAGCCAGGGTGTTTACCACTGATCCAAACCACGTTGCTTGAATCTTCAGAACTGACCTTGCATATTCAATTACACACATTAAAGCCTTCCATATATAAACCACCTAGCTTCTGGCGCAGTGGCCAGCCGGGGTACCTTCTGGGTATCTTGGCGAGAGGGGATGTTGGCTTGGAGGTCATGGGATCGAATCTTGTATTCCCCATTGACCTCGGGCATTTACCTCTTTAGCGTAAAATGGGCTCCCTTTGGGGGTACCAGCGGTGTAAGGCGCCTCAAACATTGAGCATACTGCCCGTTTGGATGTCACTGCTCAGCTCGATGGAACGACCTTCCCACCCGCCGTTCAAAAAAAAAAAGCCTTCCATATATATCGACAGTATATGGTGTGCACATACACTACATATATGTACTAACCACCCGCTCGGGGATTGTTTGGGAGTACAACAAAAACACCACGGGATGAAAACATATGGTGCGGCCTTCGTTGGTGGGTCTCTTGTGTATTCTTAATAGTCAAAGTCCTGAATTACGTCTAATTTTTCTTTTTGTTTTTTTGGTTGTAATTCTAGACTTCTTGTTTTGGGCCCTCTAGCACCTTGGTAGATGCTCATGTTAATAATATATCAATATGCCTTTCTTAAAATATATATATATATATATATATATATATATATATATTATATATATATATATATGTTTTTGTGATCATTAAATTTGAATATCAATGTGATAAATTTGGATAAATATAATTTTTACAATGTTAATGCCGCAACAAGTTCTTTTTTCAAATATACTTATAATGACTATATCTCTTTATAGCAAACACTTTTTGAAGGATTTTTAACATACTATGTGATAGAAGAAATGATTTTTCAGTTTTGTTTTAACGACCAATTAATGAAATTGACCGGATATTATGTATTGACTCATGAATTGGAAAAAAATCACTTTTAGTTGGTCAAATCCAGCCACACGCATCCATTTCAATAAGTAATAACTCATTGGCCAAGTTGATCCAGATCGATCCGGGAACTAATGACACATCCGTTTGCATATACGACGACAAATTATTTGTAAAATATGTCTATGTCAAAGATCTATACTCTATTTTCCAAAAATCAGAATCTCTAATCATTGACTTAAATATGTTGATATAAGTGATGAAAAGCATGATTCATATTCTAAAGATGTAGTAATTTTTTCTAAACTTGATCTCCAAGTCAACACAATTACACAAATATATAATATACAATTTTTCTTAAATTGAAAACCAGAAACAAAAAATGAAACAAATTACAAGGACCATAGATGTAACTAAACCGTTATCACAGCCTGGACCCCACAAATACACACACACGTACTCTGGGGCCTATCACAACAAAGTCGGTTTTCTACACACACACGAATATTTCGCTCATACCAAAATTACCTTTTCACCCTTCCCTCTCACCTTCATTCTCCCGCCCTTCTCACCCCCAAAATCGTCATTTCACTATATAATCCCCCTTTCACTCACACACTTTCAGTTCTCCCTTCTTCTTCTTCACCAATACTTTCTCTCTCTAAAAATCTCTCTTTCTCTCTGTAAATTAAACTCATCAATGGCAACACTTGAAGCTTGTAAAAATAATAATAAAAAAAGAAAACAAAGAATATTTGAATTTAATAGCTTTTCGAAAGCGTTAAGTGATTATTTAGGTCCGTTTCGTGATAATGTTAGATTATTTTTAGATGAATTTGGTGAGAGGATTGATGATGAGAAAAGGAATGTGTGGTCTACGCTTTTGTTATGTGAATCAAACGGCGTCGTTTTTCCTCTTTATACTATTGAAGAGCATGTTAATGATCGCTCTGTTCTTCCGTTCTGCTTTCACTGTAAATCCGTCGGTTAGTTTATTATATACTTATTCTCTCTGTATCTATATCTATATCTGTATCTATATTAATTGTGTTTGTTAAACTAATTGTGTTATTTTGATTTTATGTTGTTTCTGCAAATCGGAAGTCTCTGTATCTATATCTGTATCTATACATAACTGTGTGTGTATGTGTTTAAGTAATTGTGGAGTTTTTTGTTCTGAATTTAGATTTTATTCTGTCACGGTTAATTCGACGTCGTTTTGTTCAATTTGATTATGTGTGTGAATCAATTATTGTTCATTATCTGATGATTTTGATGTTTTCGAGATTGTGAATTTATGATGTTACTACAGATCCGACGTCATTTTTGTCATTATAGATATATGTGTGTGAATTAGTGTGTGTAACTGTGTGTTCTCAATTGAGATTTTGTGACGTCATTGTAGTTTAATCTGAATCTGAATATGAGTGTGTGTGTAATAGTGTGTGCTGAGTTTGACTATTCAGGAATTGAATTCTGGATTTATGCTTGTGTGTGTTTCAGTGTGTGTATTTTGTATTTGTTGAAATTGTGATTTTCTGCTGTAACTGCAAATCTATCTGTGTATATACTTTAAATTATAAATTTATTATGAATATCATATTGATTTGATGAATTGTGATTTTGTTCTGTTTCTGCAAATCTGTATCTATGTGTGTGTGTGTGTGTGTTTAATACTGAATTTGAGGATACTGAATAGTAGTGATTTTGTGAATTTTGATGTTTGAAGGATGGGGGCATCATTTTGTGTCTAAAAGAAGATACAGATTTATAATTCCACCATATGGTGATAAAAAACCATGGAAAGATTATGATCAGAAGAAAGATTCCGAGCTCATCGATACACAGATGATCTTACATGGGTTGATTCACTGCAATGGCTTTGGTCATCTAATTTCTATCAATAATTTAAAAGTACCAGGCTCATCAAATTCCCTCACTGAAACTCATATCATGAATCTATGGGACAGTATTTGCACTTCACTTAAAACTCGGTATGTTTTCTTTTCAAATATTCGCGTAACTTGCTCATCAAGTAACCAAAACTTGAATTAATGGTTTGTATCAATTTACATTGTATAGGAAAGTATCTGTTGCTGATGTTAAGTTAGAGAGATCAATGGAGTTAAGGTTAATTAATGGTGTTGCTTATAAGAGTTCTTGGTTTGGGAATTGGGGATATAAGTTTGGGAATGGAAGTTTTGGTGTTACAGAGGATAAATACAGGGGAGCTGTGTTATTTCTAGCGGAATTAGATCTCGATAAGGTTATTGATGACTTTAAAAACACTCGCCGTGGAAGGAAATTGGGAGAAATGGTCAATAAGTATCGCGAACTAAGTGAAACCAGACTTACTTCCATGAGTGAGCTGCTGCAGTTTTTGATTGAGTTTAAGCTTATTGGGAAAATTGAGAGAAGAAGTTTAGTACAAGCAAGAAAGTTATTTAAGTGTGAAGATAGTCCATTTGATGAAGGCAGTCAAGATCCAGAGTGTTTGAAAGATTTTTTGAGCTCACTTATGGATGCAGATTGTAATTGGAGTGAAAGAAGGATCGAACACTCGTTGGAAGTGATTGTTAAGTTACTGAAACAGAAGAATGGGGTGATGTCAATTTGTGATTTAAGGGAGAGTCTTCGACCGTTTGTTGGTGATAAGGGTTTGATTGATTTCGTGCTGAATTCGATCAATGTGTTGCGTCTTGAAAAGTACATTATTCGTCGGGTGTTTAACTCGTTGACTGGGTTGGTCGAGTTTGAGATTTGTGATGTGGCGGTGGTTTCTAAGAACACGAAATCTGTTTCTTCGCTATGGAGATTGGAGCCGAGATGGCCTAAGGAGAGGCTTGAAAGGACTGCTAAAGTGATTGCAAATATTTTAAAAGAGCACAAGATTTTCAACAATGGAAGAAGTGGACCAATGTCTCGTAAAGATTTGAGGAATATGGCTAGCAAATATGTTGGTGACACTGGTTTGATCGATTTCGTATTGAAATCGATCAACAATTTGGTGATTGGAAACTATATAGTTACTCGCACCAAAAACCCCCAAACCCGATTGATGGAATTCAATATCCGAGATAAAAAAGGTGAAGAACTTGGTGTTGAAAGGGAGGTAGATGTTTATGGAGATATGTTGTTTCTGTATACAAATGTTCTACTCGGCTACCCCTTGTGGAACTCGGTGAGTCAAGCGACTCAAATCGTGTTAAACAGCAAGTATTTTGTGAAAGAGTGGGAGTTAGGTGTAGGGAATGGTCAGGTAATGACACTAAGATGCCGAGTTTTACCAAGTTTTGACGAGTTGGAAACAGAGTTGACTCACCCATTGCCACCTGGCGAGATAGTACTGGTGACAGCGGGGATGACAATAGGGAAATTGAGGGAAGTAGCAGAAAGTGCACTAAGAGATACATATTGCATAATGGATAATTTTGTAGTATGGCAAATAGGTGGGTTGAAAGGGATAGAGGACGAGATGGTGGTGTCGTACGTTGTTGAGCCGGGTGGGGAGGTTTGGGTCAGAGGGTTCGGGCTAGATTTGGGTACGGCACTGAGGTATGAAGGTGGGACTGCAGGGGATGAGGAGATGGAGGCAAGGGTGGAGTGTGTGTGTGGGGCTCGTGATGATGATGGGGAGAGAATGGTAGCTTGTGATGAATGCCATGTTTGGAAGCACACCAAGTGCAGTGGCATTAAGGATCATGAAACCGCACCTGAAATATTCATTTGTAGTGATTGTGAGGCTAAAGCCAAGAGTGAACTCTTGAGTCAATAGGTTGGGATGGGACGTCTGGGGGACTAGAAAGGGAAATTTATTTATTTAATTTATTTCTTCATTACCTTATTATATGTTGTTAAATATATTATTATCAAATATTGAATGTAAGCTTTTTATTCTATATATCAAATTATCAACTTAGTTTTGGGGAATTTCCCGTTTGTCACCAATTCAATTAACGAAATCATGTGTTAACATATCTCCCTAGAGTCGATATGTATGGCCCACTGGCCAGTTGGCTAGAGTTTGGGGCCCATTGAATGATTTTTTTAAAATTACCAGAAGCTATTACCATTTAGAACTTTACATTATATGACCTATTAACCACTTTTTTACTCTATCAACTTTTAAAATACTAGATTTTAATGTAAAATTAGCATAACCCAGATAATATAATCACAAACCTCGAAATATAGATGATCATAGTTCATCAACATTTATGCATGATATATCTTACAAAATGTTCTTATTCATATTGTCAAAGATTGTATATTTCATATATCTTTAAAAACTAAAAGATACCATTTTGCCTGAGCAAAATTTATAAAAATTCTTGAGCAAAATTGTAACCAACGCTTAAGTAGTAACCACCAAACTTGTTTAAACTGTCATAAACCAAAAAGTTGAACACTATAGCAAAAAGAAACTGCAGGTAAATGTCATATAACTAGAAAAAACCATTAAGCTCTTGACAAACTGTCTCATATGTAAATGTCATAACTAGAAAAAACCTACACAAGTTACCATAAACCAAAAAGAAACTGCAGGTACACAATAGCAAAATAAGTCTTTCTGATCTTATCAAGCCTATGATCGTTTCCCTGCAGCATCTGTCATAGGCAAGCTATACCTCAATATGGTGGAGGATGTCCCCCTGGATATGAAGAAGTACCTGATAACGAAAGCGAAATCTAGATTAGTATATAGTGGGGGTCAACGACTTCGAACCTAGGGGTTAAAAAAGTTGGGCACTTTCTGAACAACAAGCCAAAACAAGTCAAAACTGGTCTTGGTGGGCAGACCCAAAGACCATTTTTTTTTAAAAAGGGTAATGGGGGAACCCTAGCCCCGGTACCACAATTGGATACCCATCGACCCACCCCGTATGAGCCATATGATGCCGGTAAAATACCTTCATCCTAATCCCCACATGATCTGGGCACCCCGAGACCATTTTTAAAATTGACATATATATGATCGTAAAATATGACCATTTTTAATTTACTAGATGTTATAGTTCTTTGAGTTTGTAATGTCTAGTTTAGTTCTTTTGGTAGTTTATAGACGTACTATGGTACGATTGGATGTGTAAACCAGTTTGGTACTCGGCCATACTGCCTGTACTTTATCTATTTGAGTTTTTTTATATATAATCTAATCAGGGTAAACCCTTTACCCAAAAAAATATAAATAATAATAATAATAAAATATGACTACAATCTACTTTCTTTTATTATTGTAGTACTTTAATTCAACCATTTGGATACATGTTGGATTACTTTTAATAACCGATTTGACCCATTAAATGCGTTTGACAGGTTACAGATATAACTTAGCCCATATCGACCCGGCCATTTGTATATAAATGGGTCGATGTTGCCATCTCTATAAACTTTTCATTTAGATAAAGATGAGGAGTTACCATGAGGACACTGGGAGCCATATGGCTGAGGAGGATAAGCTGAATTAGGAGGGTATGGCTGAGGAGGATAAGGAGAAGCTTGAGGCGGGTATGGAGATGGTGGATAAACACCTGAATTAGGCGGATAAGCTTGGGTGGTGGCTAGTGGATAGGGAGGTAGTGAAGTTGATGGTGGATAAGCCATCAAAGGTGGCGGCACAGAGTACACGGGGGTCTGAGGTGTACTTGGTGTACCATATAATGGAGCTGATTGCACGTAACTGTGAGCAGGAATCTGTATATATGTAAAAAAAAAAAAAGTTACATAGGTTTAATTGATCCCGGTGTAAATGTACACAAATTTTCCAAAAAAACTTGAATGAATGAAACTACATAAGAATTGAACTTACATTGGTACCAGAATAATGCATTATCAGTCGCACCTCACCAGCATGCCTACATAAGATCGATGAGGTTTGAGTTAGCAACTAGTACTAAGAAAAAAGTCTTAGCTAACACAACACTATAGAACAATGTTTAATTCTTCAACTTGGTAGTAGAGTATACAGAACATGAAAACAATACACATGAATATTTTTGCAAGTTTTTAAAACATACTAGGTTTCACATTAATAAAAGAGCATCAAACATATAAATACTTATCATGTTTATTCTTTCAAGCAAAAGAGATGTACAGTGTTAGGCTTAAAGAGTGACTCATACGAGTTTGACAACCAAGTAAATACCGACCCATAACATCTAAAGTTATTGTATTAGAACACAAACCTGCCGGATTTAGACTGCAACGGCCATGCGCTATCATCAAATCCCTGAGAAAGAACCTTAGCTAATTGGACCCTAGACACACAATTCAATAAATCATCCTTAGAAAAATATCACTTTAACCGGACTAACACAAAAAAACACACAAAGAAGAGAAACAGAAATTACTTTCCACTGCCAATAAAGTCATCGCGTGACACACTATTGCTATTCCAAACAGTAATATTTAAATCTCTTAATCCTTCAATAAACCTATATACGAACTTCTCCTGGAATGTAGGGCTTTTTCCTCCGTCTGTCATATAAAAACCCGAAATCAATTCAGATTAAAACTTGAACTAATTAATTTGTGATCACTCGTTAATAGAGAAACAATTAATCTTCAAAGGAATTTATACAGGGATCAAAGAAAGAGTACCAGTACAAACATTAGTCCGATTCCTGTAGTTTCCGTATTCAACACAAACATAAGGATCTTGCCTTGATATCCATTCTGTGTCTTTCAGTCTAGTGCATCCAACCACTACATAACCATGAAAAAAGAAACAAGTTCTACTTAGACACGATTCGAGATCTTATAAACGTACACATTAATATAATTAGTTTTAATATGGATATGTAAATATTTGCTTAGATGGTAACTATTTAACAAAGTAAAAGTAAGTAGAAAAATATCAATTATAAAAACATATAAAAGAAAACAGAATGCATGCATGGGGGTACCTGTGATTTCAAGAGTACTGTTGTGATTCTTCATTGGATTATTATTATGATATATGATGATAATAACTTGATGTGTTAATGGCGTAGAAGATTATCGAAATTGTAATAGCTATAAGTATATAATAATAATAAAGATTATATGATAGAATTGTTATATTTATAGGATTTGAAGAATCCGTGTCATTTATTGACGCGTATATATTCATAGTAAAATTTATGGAAAGTAAGTTGATTTAAATGGAAATTGTACAGCCCTTCTTTGTTTGTAAGCTTCGGGCCTGTTTACTTCTTGGAAAGTGTTGACGACTCTCACAAAGAGTTATTTATTTGGAAACTAATTTCTAATCAAAGTAAAAAGGGCTGAATAAGTTATGGGCTTCATAACTAGATGTGATAATGTGGTGAATAGCCAGGAAGTCATCTAAATGGACATGTTATTTGGGCTTCATAGCTAGATAAGTTATTCGAGCTTTACATTCAGACATGTCATTTAGACTTTATTAGCCCGGATAGTTCAGTCAGGGTGCGTAGCAGGATGGAGCTATAGGGCCTCTTTTCGACTGGTGCATAAGTGCATTCGGATCCATACTACATACCATGATGCTTTTTCTTAGCAACCTTTGGATATAATTTAAAAGTCAGTGTTAGCATACATGTTACATGAATATTTTCTAAGTTTTTATCATAGTAAACATAATAATGCCAAATGGGTCGAAACGTTTTCCTTAATCGGCTACTTACATAAGTTAATGGGTCAGGAACTTTGACATATATAATTACTACTCTAAATTCTTTACAAGATTAAATCTTTGACTTTAGGCTTATGTTTTTAGTGAGCAATTTGACTTCAGTATAAAGTCAACCTATTTACTTCAACGGAGTGGAGAAGTTTACTATGCCCCAAGTTAATTTGACCGAATTACCTACATTTGACCCTCACAAACTTAAAACAGATGTCTTCTGTTAGTACATTAAGTCTTTGTTGATTTAGCAACTTAATTGTGGTACTAATTCTCTATGTTGAGCAGCAGGTGCACACTGGAAGTTAAAGGACTGAAGCTGTCAAGAGTTAGAAGAAGGAAGCTCAGGGACTGGATTGTCATATTCAAGACTAAGGGGACTGCTTTTGTAATATTAGTGGGCTATATATACGCAGCCATACCCAGTTAGGGTTTCTTAACATTCCCCAATTTTTCTTACCATTATCTCTCATTCTTCTTTAAGATGTAATCGTTTATGTTTAGGGGTTTGTTCAAAATCGTTTATGGCTGTTACAGTATATTGTGAGTTTATGATTGAATCATCTCGAGTTAGTCTCAAATTCTATATAAAGTTTGATTAATTTTACATGGTATCAGAGACAGGTTTCTCGTTTCAGGTCTTCATCTGTCTCGATTGATTCTTTAAAATGGTTTTCTTTCACACTTTAATTTTAGGGTTTCTATTCTACTAAAATTATATTACTATATATATATATATATATATTACATATATATATATATATATATTTAGCTATACACATGATATTAGGGTTTCTATTTTATACATATATATATATATATATATTTAGCTATACAAAATATATTTCTATACAAAGTATATCTTACTCTCAGATTATTACCTTTTCTTGTTTACCTTCATCTCGATTTGGGTATTACTCTCTTTAGGGTTTGTATCTAATCGATTGATTCTCTTCTGCTCGTGTTGTGGGATTCTCCTTACTAATAGGATTGTAATCTTGCCACTAGAAGCGGATAATCTCTCTATTCTTTGTTTGGATTATCCTTTAAAGGTTACTTAATCATCGAATATCTCATTCAGATCTGGATCTTGAATATTTGCTTCAAATATTCTTGTGTTTGGATCTTTGGTTGCCTTTTTATTACTGGAATTACTGTTGGAGACCCCACTGTGAGCATTCTTTCCTACCCTCTCTGTAGCAAACCTTCTTTACACTTGGAGCGCTCTGGGTGTGAAGGGTTTGGCCTATAGGTTGGGATCTCTCATTATCTACTTGTTATCTGCCTCATTTGTGCTTTCTTCATGCTTTGTGCTTAATATGGTATCTGTTATGTGTATTACATTACTATCTCTTGGTTCTTGATTATTTCTATTGTGGTTTATTACTAACCTTGTTCTTGGTAGAAGAGAGAGCACCAAACAATACCTGTCTTGGCACTTTAGTGTCCTTGAATCTGGCCTCTTGTCTGCCTGCTCTTTAGGGTTCTTTTATTGTCTTCTTGCTGTCTTTTCTTGCTTATTGATATTCTTGTTCTCTGTGGTTATGGCTGATGAAACCACCACCCCCCCTGATGGGGATGGTGATTTTCTTGATGGTGTTAATGTGTTTGGTACCTTGATTAGTAAACTTGATTTTGGTGATGAGTTGTATTTGCATGCTAGTGACACTTCTGGTACACCCTTAATATCTTTTAAATTAAAAGGAACTGAAAATTATAAGGTTTGGGCCTGTGCCATGGAACTTGCTTTGGAAACCAAAAATAAAATGGGATTTGTGAATGGTTCTTGTGTTAAATCTGTGGAAAATGATGTGTTGGCTAAGCAATGGGATAGATGCAACTCTGTGGTTTTGTCTTGGATTCTAGGTTCTGTGACTGAGGAGTTATACCTTGGACAGATTTTTTCAAAAAATGCTAAAGTTGTTTGGGAAGAACTTAAAGAAACATATGATAAGGTGGATGGGTCCATCACATTTAACTTACATCATAAAATACACTCTTTGGTTCAAAATGGGAGACCTATATCTGAATATTACCACAATTTGAATTCTCTCTGGAAACAGTTTGATGCCCTTGTTAAATTACCCACTTGCACTTGCAATGCTGCTAAAGAAATACAGGACCATCACAATCTTTTAAAGTTGATGCAATTTTTGATGGGTCTTGATGATGTTTACTTACCCATTAGAAGCAGCATTCTTACCAGAGACCCTTTGCCCACTGTCAAGGCTGCTTTTGCCTTAATCTCTAGGGAAGAATCTCATAGAGGTATACCCTCAAATGAGAATTCTTCTAAACCTCAAAACAATGCTTTTATTGCAAAAACCTTTGATAATGGAAAAAGGAGCTTTGGTAATAGATTTTCAAACAACAACAACAAAAGTTTTGGTAGTCACAAAAGCTTTGAATCACCTAAATCTCTTGAAAGTAACAGGAATTTCATAAAAAGGGGCCCTAATACTTCTATTCAATGCACTGGATGTTTAAAATATGGGCACACCATTGACAGATGCTTTGATGTTGTGGGGTACCCTTCTGGTTATGGGAGGGACACTTCTAGTAGGAAGTTTTCTTCTCAATCTTATCACAGGTCTAATAACAGTACTGTCATGAATGATACTCATGATACTCCTTCTTCTACTGCTTCTACTTCTGGTATTAAACCTGTTTCCAGTCCTAACCACACCATGACTTTCACACCTGATCAATATGCTAAACTGATGAACCTGTTGAGTGATAATCCTAGTCCTAAAGGGTTACAAGCCAATATGGCAGGTAACTTTTTAATGCCAACTGTCACACCCCATTATAATGCGGAAGGGTACGAGGTGCAACATTCATGAAATCACAACACAAGGCATAATGAACGACTATAAAGGAGTCGTTTTGAAAACATTTCATTTAACATAAGTTCATTGTCTTGAAATATTGGAAATACATTAAGGAAAACATTACAATAATTTAAAGAGTGTTTTTAGGAATTCTAAATCCTCGGTAGGTGGTGCTATCATTGGTTTCGACAACAATGATAACTTGAACAAAAGTAAAGTCTTTTCCATGATAAAAACGAAACATCAACTCCAAGTGGCGAAATAGCCTTATGTGAATCCTACCGTGCATCTTACGGACCTGAGATACATGCTAAAATGGGTCAACAATAATGTTGGTGAATTCATAGGAGAAAATCAGTACTTTGCATGGAACCACAAGATTTAAGTGTGACCATTGCTAACCCGCAATGTCGTGTAGCCATTGTTCAAAAACAATGCTATGAAAAATATAATGTATATATTGTACTAAGCTCATGAATTGAAACTCGACGGTAATAAGTA
>CM067167.1:221763215-221872405 GCA_034093135.1 Erigeron breviscapus | reverse complement strand
CCTAATTTGTGTGTTTTCACTTGAATTTTCTGCATTATTGTGCCTTTGCTCTTGTTGCGTTAATGAGTTTTTGGTAAGTGTGCAGTGTTCAGGTTAAGAAGATAAAGTTGGAGTGCTGATCTTTGTTGCAATATAGTGTTATTCATACAGATGATATCGTGGAAACGGGATTTTTGGTGTGAAATGACAATATTGTGATGCAAATATGAGCACGTGAAGGAAGAATACATGAATCTGTCTTTGGAGTATTTATTTACTTTACATTTCATGTATTTAGTGAAAATAATCAGTGTTGATACGTGTTTCTTTTAATTTTCGTACCTTGACTTATGACATGATTTCGGAAACTTTAAAGTTCTTCATTGGATTTTTGGACTATTCATTGTTTGTTAATTTTGTAGACGGCATCTAATATGGGACTTAAGTGTTTCAAGATGGTTTGCCATCAAGCATCTCAATGATTAGAGACATACTCTCCGTATCATGGTCGTGGTTGGTATCGCTGTTAATATGTTCATTGATTATTTTCAGGTTTGTTAATGGTTGATTTTAGGACCTTGGGGTTCTGTTTTTAATTCAAGATTATAATGTTTGTAAAATACTTACATTATGATGATGATTTTAGATGGTGGTACTTTTTGGTACAAGGCATGAACAAGTTGCTTTTAACGAGTTGTTGCTATGTACAGGATTAGGTCAAAGGGGTCGCATCGTGGAAAGTTTCGTGATGACGAATCTTGAAAAATTTTCTAAGTACAAACTTGTTCTTACGAAGATAGTGATTAACTTCGTTTTGACTTGTTCTTCAGAAAATTGAACTTATTTTCGTCCATCTAATTTCGTTTTATTTGGTTTAACGAAGATAACCTCTATCTTCGTTCCAGTTGATTTTACGAAGGTTAACTTCGTTCTAACATATTTTTGACCGATTACCTAACCGACCCGTTTTGACCCATTTTTAACCATCTATATAAATATCAACTTAATTCGTTTTCTCTTTTTCATTGCCAAATTCATTAAAGAAAATGAATTTAAGTTGTTTAAACCTCTATATCTTCATCAATCAAATTACTTGATTTTACTTGATTCTCGGCTTGGTATTTCAATTTTTGTTGAAATAAGTGATTCAGGTATCTTATTTAGCTTCGTCATTCACAAATCCACAATTCTTGATTCTTGTTTTTGCCCAATTTTTACATGAACTCATTCGGTTTTAATATATATTTTTTATTCTAGGGTTTAATTTCGTTTTTAATTTTAATCCTTTGAATTCTTAATTCGTCCGAACTTGGTATTTGATCAAGGTCCTCGCTATGTACCACATGCTTGGCCTTTACGTATATTTGCTGATTTAGATGCCAATACTCGAAATGTAGCTGGTCTAAATAATCCACCTTTGTTTGGTCACTTAATTAATCAAAATTATCGATCTCGTTTTGAGAATGATATGTTAGTGGATGATGAAGACAATTCTGATCATGAGGATGAAGAGAGTTCAGATGATAGTTCGGCTGGTGATTCTGATGATTCTGATAGTGGGAATGATGGTGATGCTGATGTAGTTGAAGCAGACACAGATGAATATGATAGTGTCGCTGCTGACTCTGGTAATGAGCATCGAACTAAGATGGCTCATGATGTACCTGCTGCTTCAGGAAGTGATAATTCATATCACTTTTCTCGAGAAGATGTACCTGGTGCTTTACGCCGAGAGCGTCGGAGTAAGGCATGTCATTCTTCACCGGTTCTTTCTGAAACGAATCAATCTGTTCAAGAAGAAGTTAATCTGGATGAGGATGTTGGTGCTGAACAAGAAGTTGTATCTGATTATCAAGAACAATTGGAACATAGAGATATGGCATCAAGTCCATTACATGAAGGTACAAGTAATGTTGGACCGAAGAGGACACTGGATGCTACTCTCACTTATCGCAGAGCTAAGCGTGCAAGAATTTCTGAGGATACTTCCGTATCTGCAGCTGCTGCTGATATTCCTGCTGTCTCAACAGCACCAGTTCCTACTGTTGCTGGCAGTGTACCGTTACGTCCACTTTTGCCTCCTGCCAGATCAATATTGCCAGATTGCCTACTTTTCCTCCTATTCCTTCAGATTACTCCCTAGTTAGGCGTATAGATGTTCTTCAGACTCGTGTTGATACGTTAGAGTCTGATCTTACGAATGTTCGAGGTACTTTGACCTTTTTAATCAACTGGGTCAAGAATCAAGGGGGATATGTTCCTGAAGAAGTTTGCAGATTATCAGCAGTTCAGCCAAGACGTCAGAATGATGATGATGATGATGATGATGATGATGCTGGTAATAGGAGTGATTCTCGCCCAGTTTCTGACAAAGGAAAAGGGGTTGAGACTCAGGGGGAGACAGAAAGAGATACTACCCAGATTGGTACTTCTGGTGCGGGTGGTTCAAGTGCTCCTCGAGAGGCTGAAGTTATTGAAGCACTTGATTCAGGTAATTCTTCGAAATCGGTTGATTATTTAAGTGATGATCAGTTGAAGCTGAAACTGAACGATTAAAGCGTGAAGTTAAGGCAAAATTTGGACATGACTATAATACCGAAGAAAATGCTTTCATTCTGTATTTGATAACTTATTAGATAAACAGCAAGAAGCAGAAACTGAAAGAGAAAAAGAATTACAGATTCAAAGGCAAACAGCCTTGGAATCTGATTCTGATTCTGATTCAACTTATGATTTTGATAAAGATTGATAAAGTATATATTAGGTTGCATGTAATAAGTTTACGACATGTGAATGTAATTTATCTTATTTCAATGCAATTATATTTCATCTTTATTATTATTATCATGATTATTCATTGTATTCCGGTGTTCATTTTGTGTAATCTTAATAGATGATACAGATGATACAGAATTACTCTTCGATGGTGATGAACTTGAGGAGGGTGAGCTTGTTCCTGAACCGGATATAAATATATTCAAGAAACCTTATGGGTTTGATGATGTTTGGGATTCAACTCCTGAAGACCCATCTTTGGAAGAAAGAAAAGAGTTGGAGATAAAGAGGAAAGAAGTTAAGGAAAGAATGCTTCAAACTTCAATTAGTAGCTCCGCTAAAGTTTTAAACTTCGTGGTATATGCTAGGATTGATGATGCATTGATTCCTTTCACTGGGAAATCAATTTGACAAGACCTTTTAATCCAAATAATTATCCTGTACCTCTCAGAGAAGATGATCCACTACATGAGATTGATAGACTTGTGCCTGGTAAAAGAATCAATGATTATATAGTCACATGGGATACTATGAAACCCATCATGTATTGGACTCACATCTCAGATAAAGATGCTGCAAGATATAAGACAATAATCTAGAGTTGGTTCTATGATGAAGAACTGAAGTTGTTCGTTCTTAAAAGACCAGAAGGTTGTCAGTATCTAGCATGGCGTGAGAGACATTTCAGAAGTTTGTGTGAAGAAGACTTACATGAACTTGGAAATAACAGGATTATCAATCCAAGTGGTTATGGTCTTGCAGATGTGATTGGTAAGAATCTTCATGAAGATTTCAAGTTGAGATCGAATATGAAAGACTCTGAAAAACCAAAGTTTCATATTGAACCAAGACGAAAGAAGAAGGTGGTTAAGCCAGATAAAATTGTTGAGTATATTCAACGTGATATCAAATGTATGATCAAAGTCCCTGCTAAGAAATGGCACAAGATGTCTTGGATAAGATGGATAATTGGGAGATTGATCGAAATTCTGGTGAAGCCAAGATGTATGCAGACTCAAAGAAGAAGATATTGTTGAGAAGGATGTATGATCCAATGCAGTTGGTGAACTTCTCAAGAAATGATCAGAGAAAATTATACGATACTGAATGCTCATTTTTACCATTTTGGAAGAATGAAGAAGATCGATATCGTAAGATTCTCCAAGTCTGCTTACATGAAAATATCCATGCAAATAGCAAACGATTGTTACTTGATGGATGATGAAGATTTTTGAAGACTGAAGAAATCGAAGATGCTGCTGTCAAGGGGGAGTTTGTTGATGCATGTTGATGTGACAACAGCAACTTAGATTTGATTAGTCTTTTAGATTAAGACATTATGTTGTTTTATGTCTTACTCATTTATATGTAATTGATAGATTATGGACTTCGTGTTTTAGTAATGATCGATTACATGTTTTGGTGTTATTTATATGTTTATATATGATGTTTGTTATGTATGTCATACAAGTACAAACATAATATATGTTAGGTTTCTTGTACATAAAGTACTTGGAAAATAACTAAGCATAGATGTTGATGGTATTTAGTACTAACGAAGATAATCTTCGTTAGGAACTAACGAAGATAATCTTCGTTATATGGGCTGGATTGCTAAGTT
Organism: Erigeron breviscapus; assembly: GCA_034093135.1. Taxonomy (NCBI): domain Eukaryota; kingdom Viridiplantae; phylum Streptophyta; class Magnoliopsida; order Asterales; family Asteraceae; genus Erigeron; species Erigeron breviscapus. The sequence continues at coordinate 221,868,030 of CM067167.1, read as the reverse complement.
CGTAAGAACAAAGCCCAGCAGGCCCAATATCGATCGTGAACATATATAAACGATTGGAAACCCTAAATTGAGGAATCCAGTTGATATCACACACACCAAAGGCGACTAAGTTCGTTTCTAAGCTATAGAAAATGAAGATAGATCACATAAGGCTGATTATATTGATATAATTAGCAATATATACGATAACTAATCAAACTAGTTATCTCGTGAGGATTCCGCACTCACGACATAACAATAGACGATCTCGAGAGCGATCAGTAGCTATCGAGGGACTCACACACAATTTGTCCATAACATCATCAAACCTTCCTATTCATCAACCCTAAACCAAAACCCTATTTAACCCTAAATTGACCCAAACTCCATTTTAAGTCGTTTTAGGACATGTAAATACTCGAAATGACTAGAGATACATAAATAGATGAATATGGGATGAATTTGACTTACCAAATCTTGCTTCAAAAGTCAAATCCGAATTTGACCAATAAAAATGTTTAAAGAAAACTTGAACTATGAACTTCAATCCTTGATATGATGAAGATGAGATGTAGATGATGATTATCTTGTATAGATTTGGATTCAATATCACTTATTGATGCAAGAATTATTAAGAGAGGAAGATTTGTGATGTTCTTGCAATAGAGAGGGTAAGAGAAAAGAGGGAAGAGGGTGAAAGACTAAGTTTGTGAAGTGTAGGGTTAAGGGGGAAAGGGTTGGGTCGGCTGGTGGGTCGGGTACGGGTATGGGTCGACCCGTTTCCATTTACAAGCTAATTTACACATCGTTTTACATTTAGTCCCCAATTAAGTTATACTATCGACCCGACGAACATACCATATGGTCATTTAATCACAAAACGACCCAGTTATTTCATTAACTTAAATTGTTAGTCGAATTGCACGTAAAGTCAAACGGTCAAAACTCACGGATGTTACAAATGCAGTCACCTAAACTAAATGAGATGCAGGTTCGAGCTCGTTAAAATGAGATGCAGAAAGTGTTAAGCTTAACCCATACTTGCCCTAGCCCGGCTAAGTGCGTAGATGCAGGTTGCTCGGGTGGCTCCTTGCAACACGGTCATTGAGATGCAGTTGAGTAATACGGGAGGTCTGACCCGCCCCCATTTGTCTTGTACATACGGATTACTCCGGGATTGGCTTGCCATTCCTTAACGACGTTTGATGTTCATCCGTAAGGCTGTCATCTAGTCGGGTGTGACATATGTTACACTTTAATGCAGTTAAAATGTAGTAATGCAGTTAAACGTAACAAAGTAGCCAAAACGTAGAGAAAGCAGTCATGTGGTTATATGTGTGAAATGCAGAATGAAGGATAGGCACACTTAGGGTATTACATCCTATTATGTAGTATTGATGTTATGATATGTTTGATGAGTGTGGTGCCTTAATGACGTATTATAAATCCATAATATTTGAAATGGACAAATGGTTTATAATTTAAGTGTTATCTTACTTAGCTAATTCGTTAGCTAACACTTGTCTTTTGAAATGTGTTGCTCCCTCAGGTTTAGCTTAGCCGAGGTAGACGTTGAACGAAGAGTGAGGAAGTGGGTAGATTGCTTGATGAAGACCATAGCTACCCATAGTTGCTACATATTTCTAGACTTTTGTTTTATGAAGTTCGTATGTTTTGTAGTCGGTTGTTTTGTGTTGGGCAGCCGACGGGTTTCCATTTGGACTTGTTTTGATGATATGACTTAGTAACACCATTGAATAAGGAAACCAAACAGATTTTAATTGGTTTGGACTTTTAAAGTTTCTTCCGCTTTCTTTTAACGCCATTAGGCGAAAATTTTTGGAAACCCATATTTTTAAATGAAGGGTGTTACAAGAACCAACATTAACTCAACCAATGTTTATACTGCTGTAAATATACGCAGAACCAACATTAGCTACGACAATGTTTCTACTGCTGTAAATACGCAAAAACAACATTGTCTATATTACCTATTGGAAGTATTGATTAAGTTAATGTTTCTGCTGTTAATACGCAGAAACACAATTAACTTAACTTCCATCTGGAAGTACATTAAGTTAATATTTCAACTGCTGTTAAACACAGAAACAATATTAACTTAATGACTCTTTACATGTAATGTCTAGAACCTGCAAAACACAAATAATAAACACACATATAAACATAAATGGATCCAATATGATCAACAATATATGCCAAGGTAATATTATTGACAAACGGTAATTACAAGATAAATTACAAGACTTGAATATATATAAATATACGTCACACATCTAGAATGCTTTTGTCACCGAACTTGGACCCAGGATTGATGAAAAAAAGAATCGACATGATATGGGATTGGAGTATTGATGCTAGAACTTATTCGCTTTCACGAACTTGGTCAAATTGATTTGAGATTCTTCTTCATTTGACACAAGTCATCATAAACGTAGAATACATCAAAATTGATATTTTTGGTTGAACAACCACCTCCACCATATGCTGCAGGATGTTATCATCGATACTGAAGTTCTATATAACATCTTGGTAGAGGTGTAGCATTCTCGGAATAAGACATGCTATAAGAACAAGTTAGATTTAGCAAAACTAATATTAAAAAAGTATAAATGTAAAAGTATTCATTATTATAAACAAATTGATATCATACCTAAAATTAAATGGAGAAAGCAAGATCGAAAATTTGGTAGATACATCCAACATAACAAAGTGAGAATCCTTGAATTTTTTGTTGTCAAATGCAAGAAATATTTTTAAATATATATAAAGAAAGATCATCATGTTGAAGAGCAAAAAGAAAGAAAAAAATGAAGATAAGGTAGTTAGGTGTAGTTGAAATGAGTGATGGATAGATTTCACTAAGTGGATAAGCTACATTTATAGGAATATTATTTTGATCTGACTTGTAGAAATTGTTAAGGGTTAGGGTTGGCTGTGATGGGCTAATATTAAAGTATGGAAGCCCACTATAATAACTATATGTAACAACCCTCAATTTCGACTAGGACAATTTACTTATATTTATCTAGATATCTATCCCTAGAGGTTTCTTAAGAGATTTTGCCTTCCAGACATTAAGGCATAGTGATACTTGCCATCTAGTTCAGTAGAATTTTCAAAGATAGCTAGTTGCCTTAGAAATGCCATGAACAATAACTATAATCATTCAACACAATCTCAAGCTATAAACTAGTTCTAATTGAACTTGACGAAAGGTCAACAAACCAAAAACTTTATTTCGAGAAGTTAAGTTATATAAATAATAATGTAAGCCTCACAAGTTGAGCTAACAATTAACAATTCTTATAAATGTCCAACAATTAAATCATCAAGCAAATTAAAGTGTGAATAAACACAAATATATAGTGACCATCTTAAAAATATATTTATAAACCATTAGGTACACAAAAGTGAGCTTGGATAATAATAAGTATATATATGTGTCTAATATAAATACAAGTTTACAAATAATGACTTAAGTGGCAAATTAAAAAATACAAATCTCACAAATACATATACATACATATATCCATACATCCCAACCCAACCATGGTCACCACCACCACCACCTTAGTTAACCTATGGACAACCCACTAGCCCACTCCACCACCTCATACAACCAATAAACAACCTCCTAGCTCACTCTTGGCCCCTCCCCACGTTTTTGATGCATAGGGCTTCACCACTCTTTCATTTCACACTTCCTCACACACACACTCTAGTCATTCTCTCTCTATTTCTCTAGAAAAATTCTGCACTCTTTTCCTCCTCCCTCTTCTCTTATTTCGGTTCACACATCATCAAAAATGAAGGTTAAATCTTAAGTAAATCAACTATAATAATAAAGGGTTGAAGCTAGATCATTCAAGGGCATGTTGAGGCATGTCAAGGAGCTCATTTTGGTGTCATATGGTCGTGAGGTTGCTGCCAATACACTTAATGAGGGCATGTTGATAGAATCTTTCCTTTCATGCCTTTGCATGTCAAGATCTAGAGGAAAGATTCAAGGATTCAACTCAAATAAGACCCAAAAGTGATGATTCATGAGAAAGCTTTCAAACTAGTTGATGGATCTTCATAAAAATCGATTTTTGTTGATATAGATGAAACTTATTTTCTGTGATTTTAATAAATAAACTCATGTTTATGTTGTATGAAAGATTTGTTAAGAGATTTGTTCATAAAATGGCTAGATGATTGCATGCATGTAACTTTTAGAATGATTCTTGCAAGAACCAAGTTTATTGATTTTGGTTGGTTAAAGTTCAATTATAAATGATGATAGATGATTTTGAATTAGCTTGTAATCTGAAAATTTGATGTTAAAATAATATAAAAGTGAATAACAAACATGTGAGAGGTGATTAAGAGAATAAAATAAGCAAGAGAGACCATTGGTTGATTGCTTGGACCCAAAAAGAATCTGACAGAACCATACTTTTCACTTTAGACGGATAAAAGATGCATGTGAGGGCCGTTTCAAGCAAAACTTTCAAAATAAAAGTTGTAGATAAAAGAGTTAAGTTTAACCTCCAACTGGAATTACTCAAAAATACGGAGCCAAACAAAAGATATGATTTTTCTACTAGAACTGGTCAAAACTGCACTTTTGTCTGAATATTTTATCAAATTTAACAATTTTTATCTCCTAAGACATAAGGTTCCAGGAGGTCATACTTGGTGGGATGTAATTTCAATATGTCCTGAACTTAAAATAAAATCATGGGATTTTTCTAACAATCAAAACATCGAGAACTTTTATAAAACTTCTGGTGTCGCAAACAGTGCCCATTCGGGACAGTTTGTATTTGGGTAATTTTTAAGGATATCAAACATTGTCTAAAAATTCATCAAAAATTCACAAAAATAGGAGACACACTTAGGTTGTTGTATAAAAATCAAGAAGGTCCAAATAATTGGTTTCAATCACTAAACATTAGCCAACATTCTATAAAAATAAAGTATAAAACAGAAAATTTGAAAAGAAATCTTATAATTTGTATAATGGGCTAAGAACACCCTAAAGACCATAATGGGCTAACCCGGCCCAAATAATAAACCTATTTAACCATAAATCAGTAGGCCCACTTGGCCCAATAAACCCATATAGCCCAATAACCAATATGACCCATTAACCACATAACCCAAATAAGGTCAAGCCCAATAACTAAAATTAAGCCCAAGTCACTTAAAAGCCCATAACACTTAGGCCCAATTGGTGATGACCCATAACACTTAAATGAATTTCATAAACCCAAGTAATCATATGGCATATCGAGAAAAATGTGAGTTTAAAGATAAGTGCAATCAAAGTAACACGAAAGATAATTAAGTGAGATGGACATAAGTAAATACGTTAACCAAACTATAAATTGAGATCACAAATGCTATTGAGTATTAAAATTGGTTACACATCCAATGATGTTTAAAAGAACATAACTTAATATGGCATTCCCATATGATAACCTAAGATGCCAAGTGAAACCACAAATGAAGCCAAGTTACCGAAATTCTAACAACTTATAACCACGTATATATTGAAAGAGACCTTTTACACCATCAATCGCTACAACCAAAAAGATGTGAATATTAGCAATACACTTGGATCCCATAAATTTGTGACAACATAACGAAAGTGGCATTTCTAAGTGATGGCTTAAGATAGGAACTTACGTATATTAGTCCTATCGTAGGGATAGTCTTGGCATTGAAATGAGATTGAGGACCATAAGGAATACATGATCAAAGAAGCGATAGATGGGAAGTACCCATTTTGGATAAGTGAATATAATATGCGGCATATCAAGGTGAGTCATAGCCCCCTTTCAAACTCTTTATGTGTTTTACTTTCGGGGTGAAAAGCATGATAAATAAAATTGCTTTATATATATGAATGATTCTTGAAAGAATGATTATGAAATGGGATATATTGTATGTTCAATGTGTTATAAGTTATATGATGAGCTTGAGTTCTGTCAAACTGTATCACTTCGGTACACTACTATTAATTCCGAAAGGGGAGGCCTGTAGTTAGAGGGTTGCGCAACTAGGAGTCGTCCACTCACCCACTAAAATAGGTAACGGTGGAATGTTGGTTGCCTTTGTGGCCACTTTCATTGCCAGTCCAACCCGAGCGGTGCTCTAATCTACTTTATATTAGGCGGTCGTCTCCATGGCACGATCCCCTTCTTTATAAATTGCACTTGATTGATAGCTTGTGCTATGAAATGAGATATTATGTTGGTTGGGACAGGAAATGGTCTTAGTAGTGGCTCAAGCACAAACTAATCAAATTATGCCTTTGGCTGAATACTATTGACATTATTTATGGTGGGCTATTATTGATTGAACATACGGTTTGGGTGCGATATATGATTGATCGCTTGATATACTTTTTCTCTCACAATGATTTTGACAAATGAGAGCTTCATTATTAACCATGGATTTTCAATGCCTTGAAGTGACATTATGGTATTTGGAAAACTTGATAGTTTGATATGGTATTTTTGTTGGTCATGTGGTTTGGGTATATTGATATGTAATAACATGTTTTCCAAGTTTTGAAATGAATATGTAACGAAATTTACTTGAAAACCTATGCACTCACCAACTACGTTTTCGTAGTTGACACTTTTTCTTCATGCTTTTCAGGTTTAGAGCAGTAAGCTTAGCATGACCGCCTCTTTTGGATGATGTATTTGTTGTGTGCTCGACGGTTGTAATGCAAACATTTATCTTTTGATTATGGATTTGGGTTATGTAATGGTTATTAAACGTCAACTTACACTTGTAATCTTTTGGGTTTGAATGGCATTTGAAACTTTACGTTGATGTTTTATATTTAAATCTTTTGTACCATGTCGTTCTGTGGCATCTCGTGTTTCCGCCTTAGTCAGGGTGTTACACTTAAATGAATTTCATAAACCCAAGTAATCATATGGCATATCGAGAAAAATGTGAGTTTAAAGATAAGTGCAATCAAAGTAACACGAAAGATAATTAAGTGAGATGGACATAAGTAAATACGTTAACCAAACTATAAATTGAGATCACAAATGCTATTGAGTATTAAAATTGGTTACACATCCAATGATGTTTAAAAGAACATAACTTAATATGGCATTCCCATATGATAACCTAAGATGCCAAGTGAAACCACAAATGAAGCCAAGTTACCGAAATTCTAACAACTTATAACCACGTATATATTGAAAGAGACCTTTTACACCATCAATCGCTACAACCAAAAAGATGTGAATATTAGCAATACACTTGGATCCCATAAATTTGTGACAACATAACGAAAGTGGCATTTCTAAGTGATGGCTTAAGATAGGAACTTACGTATATTAGTCCTATCGTAGGGATAGTCTTGGCATTGAAATGAGATTGAGGACCATAAGGAATACATGATCAAAGAAGCGATAGATGGGAAGTACCCATTTTGGATAAGTGAATATAATATGCGGCATATCAAGGTGAGTCATAGCCCCCTTTCAAACTCTTTATGTGTTTTACTTTCGGGGTGAAAAGCATGATAAATAAAATTGCTTTATATATATGAATGATTCTTGAAAGAATGATTATGAAATGGGATATATTGTATGTTCAATGTGTTATAAGTTATATGATGAGCTTGAGTTCTGTCAAACTGTATCACTTCGGTACACTACTATTAATTCCGAAAGGGGAGGCCTGTAGTTAGAGGGTTGCGCAACTAGGAGTCGTCCACTCACCCACTAAAATAGGTAACGGTGGAATGTTGGTTGCCTTTGTGGCCACTTTCATTGCCAGTCCAACCCGAGCGGTGCTCTAATCTACTTTATATTAGGCGGTCGTCTCCATGGCACGATCCCCTTCTTTATAAATTGCACTTGATTGATAGCTTGTGCTATGAAATGAGATATTATGTTGGTTGGGACAGGAAATGGTCTTAGTAGTGGCTCAAGCACAAACTAATCAAATTATGCCTTTGGCTGAATACTATTGACATTATTTATGGTGGGCTATTATTGATTGAACATACGGTTTGGGTGCGATATATGATTGATCGCTTGATATACTTTTTCTCTCACAATGATTTTGACAAATGAGAGCTTCATTATTAACCATGGATTTTCAATGCCTTGAAGTGACATTATGGTATTTGGAAAACTTGATAGTTTGATATGGTATTTTTGTTGGTCATGTGGTTTGGGTATATTGATATGTAATAACATGTTTTCCAAGTTTTGAAATGAATATGTAACGAAATTTACTTGAAAACCTATGCACTCACCAACTACGTTTTCGTAGTTGACACTTTTTCTTCATGCTTTTCAGGTTTAGAGCAGTAAGCTTAGCATGACCGCCTCTTTTGGATGATGTATTTATTGTGTGCTCGACGGTTGTAATGCAAACATTTATCTTTTGATTATGGATTTGGGTTATGTAATGGTTATTAAACGTCAACTTACACTTGTAATCTTTTGGGTTTGAATGGCATTTGAAACTTTACGTTGATGTTTTATATTTAAATCTTTTGTACCATGTCGTTCTGTGGCATCTCGTGTTTCCGCCTTAGTCGGGGTGTTACATTATTTGCCATATTACTTGTATTAGATTATATACATTTGTTTGTAGGTTTAATACACCAAGCTGATATCTTGTGAAGCTGATATTTTGCAAAGTGCCAATAATATATTTAATGGTTTTTTCAAGATGAAAATTCAATTTAATAGTAAAACACATATTTTCACCTATAATCATCTAGTCATGTGAATTCAAGATTTTGTGATTATGTTATGTAGTAATTGAGTGGTTCGGACTTGGATCTTTTTTTATTAACCATATGATTGACCGGGATATATATTTTTCATTTTCGATTAAAACGCATTTTATTTTAGGGTTCATGAAAAATAATCTCTCTCACTTAGGGTTCTCTTATTCTTCCTAAAACAAATCTCTAATCGTTCTCAACCATGTCTCTAAACCCTAAATTCAAAATGATTGCTGGTGAATCTTCAACACAACAATATCGTGTGGATTCCGATCTTACAAAACGGTTGAAACAAAATGAATCTGAAATAGGAGAGGATCTGATAAGCAACCTTCCTGATTCTGTAATTTCCGATTTGATCCTTTCTCGGTTCTTGGATACGAAATTCGTTATTTCAACAGGTATTATCTCTAAACGATGGCAACACCTTTGGAAATATGTTCCTTGTCTTGTTTTTAGTGATGAATCATTTATTAAGGTTGCAGCAGAAGCTTTAGTTGATTTTGGTTTTGGTGATAAAGCTTTTTTAGAGTTTTATACTGCTGTTGATAATGCCCTTGGTCAGTTTCAATTAGAAAGTATCACTAAGTTTCAGGTGGATGCCAATTACGATACTAGGTTTGCCTCACATGTCAAAAATTGGATCGAATTTGCTGTTAGTAGGTATGTCAAAGATTTTACATTGAACTTAAGGCATTTGGGAAATGATGATACCTACTCAATTGAAAATGAATCATTCTACAAGGGTTCCCATTTCACAAGTATCGATGTAGGATATTGTTTGCTTCAGCCTAATGTTAGAATTACTTGGTACAACCTTAAAAATTTAACTATTTCACATTCCAGATTGGAACAACACTTGATCCCAAATATTGTATCTGGCAGTCCTTTGTTGGATACTTTGACTCTTTGTTGCTGTCATGGTTCATTGATTGAAATCACATCCCCTAGTGTTAAGAATTTGGTAATACTTGGATATGAGGCTAATGATCTTGAAAGCTTTGTTGAGATCAACGCTCCTTATATTACATATCTGAAAATTGTTGATAGTTAGGAAGGAATTTGTTAGGTCGAAAATCGACCAAGTATAATTTGTTCAGAAATAGCTGAAGCTCAGTGAAGAATACTTGTACAGAATTCTGAAGTCATTCAGAATTAGTTCACTGAAGCTTCACTTCAGTTCAGATTAACGTATCAGAATACCGTTCAGAATGAAGTCAAAGACTGAAGTCTGAAGAAAGAGAATCAAGCTCAGATGTGGAGCTCAGAAGTTGATTCTACCTGATCGAAGACTGAAGCATCTCAATGTAAAAGTACTTACACACTTTTACACTGATTACGAGGAAGACTTTTTACTTTACATACCTTTAACCAGTTAATAGATTTAACTATTAATAAAAGTACAAGGTAAAGTAAAGGTTGGGAATAAAGTATGATAAGTCACATCAATTGACTTATATACTTAACCTTAAAAGTACGCATGTAAGGAATTAACTTTAATTCCTTAAATGCTCCCAACCATATTTGTACGATCTGGTCCACGTCATCATGGACTTGGTCTATAAATATAAGTCTTCTCACAACTTGCAAAATAGCTTGAAACTTTAGCATTGCAACTTGTGAGATATACTTTAAGTAATCCTTACGAGTATTTCCAAGTTATTAGATCACTTGTATTTCTAGGTTGTTTAGATATTTACACTTGGGTGTTTATCTTTGTTCCGCAACAACCTTTGTATTTGTTTATATCAATAAATCAAATACATTGAAAAGTACATCGTGTCTCAATGCTACATACTTGAATTATACATATTATTTATATAGTTTCAGCACTTATTGTTTCTTGCATTTACTTTCAGTACCTTTATCGTATTGTTTATCCATATCTGGATCGTATTCTGAACTGGTCAACTTCCAGTTAGAACTACTTGCCAGTCGGGTTTAACCATCTATATTTGGGACTCACAATTGGTATCAGAGCAGCAAGGTTGAATTATTTTAATTCATTAACCTTTGATCTGCAAAGATGGTTGACCAAGCATTCAATACAGGCCCTGACCCTAATGCTAATACTCCACCTACTCCACCCCCTATCATCAACAACAATATACCATCGCATAATGTACACGTACACTTTCCAAATAATCCTGTTCCTAAGTTTGATGGGAACAGTGAAAATTTTCAAACATGGAAAGCATGCATGCTCAAATATATTGCTGGTGTTGAAAGACATTTGACCGATATTCTTAAAGAAGGACCCTTTGTCCCCATGAATGCCTCCTCTGTTGTCAGAAATGCCGATGGGACTCCTAGGGTATCACCTAAGGAGAAGGATCATTGGTCTGAGGAAGATCATAGGCTGGTAGACCTTGATACCAAGCTACAAAATATGATCTTGTATGTTGTTCCTGAAACTCTTATGCCCACTCTTGTTTTACTTGAAAATTCAAAATTAATGTGGGAGGAACTTTTGACACAGTTTGAAGGCACCTCTGAGACAATAGTCACAAGAAAAGTTGCTTTAAATAAAAGATATGAGTCTTTTTTTGCTATCCCTGGTGAAACTTTAACTCAAACATACATCAGATTTACTAATCTGGTAAATCAATTGAAAGCCCTGGGTGTAACTAAAGACAAAGAAATTTTGTTAGAAAAGTTTTGTGACATCTTACCTTCTAAATGGGAAAACTTGATCTTGGTTTTAAGACAAGGAAAAACCTTGCACAGTCACACTCTTGCTTCCCTATATGGAGCCTTCAGATACACTGAAGAGAACAAAGCTGAGAGAGCTGTGGCTGAGCAAGATGCCAAAAATCATGCTTCTACCAGTTCAGTCATGGTTCAGTACTCTGAGCCTCATGGGACTGCTCTACTATCTTCTGAGAGTGATCATTCTGACTCGATGAAGAAGATGGTCTCTGAAATGTTAAAAACTGGTATTTCTGGTAATGTAACTCATATTGTGATGAGGATGACAATGATGATCTGGTTGCCATGCTGGCTAAAATGTTCAATCGTTTTAAGGCCAAATCAAATCGATCTGGCAAACCATTTGCTTCCAGCGCTTCTATTGACAAGTCTAATCTTGAATGCTTTAAGTGTGGCAAGAAAGGACATTTCATGAAGGAATGCAGATCTAGTCAACCTTCATCATCACAATCTGCCCCTAATCATTCTATTTTTCAGAAATCTGATGATAGCTATAAGGCTAAGTACAAGAAGCTGAAAGCCCAAATAGCTCTCATGGCTCAAAACAACTCAAGCAATAATAGTTGTATGATTGCCAAGACTGAAAAATGGGAAGAATCTGACGAATCATCTGATGATGAGGAAGAAGTTAAGGATATGTGTTTCATGGCACGTGAAGATCAAGGTCATTTGGTCAAATCTGATGTTGAATCTGGTCGATGGGTGGATATAGTCATGAAAAAGGTTAGTGACTTTGGTTTTGAAAGTAATGAGGAACAAAAACTGGACCTTTTTAGAGGGCATTTCATTTGTCGAAACTGTGCGTTCAGAAAGCCTAAAAATGTTTGAAAGCAATACTTCTGAACTGAACGCCAGTCAGGCCAGACTAAAAGAACTGAAAGATGTTCAGTTGGCTTTAAAAAGTTATCAGTCTATGGTTGCCACTTTAGAGTTGGAAAAAGAAGAATTAAAAACCATCCTTGAAAAGGAACAGAAAATAATTAAATCTTGGATGAAAGCACCAAAACCAGATGCTGCAATTAAAAATACTTTTGCAAATCAAAGAACAGCATATGAATCTGGTGATCTTCATTTGGCATCTATAATCACTGATTTAGATGCACTTCCAAAGGAAATGAAACCAGAAATTATTTTTCCTAAAGTTGGCAAACAGAAAACTGTGACTGATAAGGCCCAGGAACAATCTGAGGGTAAATCTGAAACAGCTCAGACAACTGTTTCAGAAAAGAAGGCTAAAACCAAAAAGCCATCTCCTCAGACTTCATCTAAGGTTCCAAAAGGCCAAAAGAAGAAGAAAATTATCTCCCCCACTGAGCCTTCTACCTCAGATTCAGGTAAGGCTCAGGTGTCTAATGAAGAATCAATTTTGTTAAGGTTAGAAAGTCAATTTCAGTTATTGGCTAGATAAGTGCAGAGTTGTAATGCACGTTTAAAAAATGTTGAAACCACTCCTCTTCAACCTAAGCAAAATGCAAAACCTTTTTCCAAACAAATCAAGCAAAAATCTGAGAAGAAAAAGGTTGAAACCCTCATCAAACCAACTGTTTTTGTGTCATCTGAGATTATGACTGAGATCCCTTCGATCCTTCAGTTCCTTATGAACCAAAGAAATCTGAGACTGCTAAGGGAGAGTCTAGCGAACCCATCACGAGATGGGTTCCCAAAAAGAACTAATCTTTGTGTTTGTGCAGGGAGACCGAAAGAAGAATATATGGTTTCTTGACAGCGCTGCTGGCAGAACCATGACTGGTTATCAAACCCTGCTGGAGGAATATAGGGTGCAAGAGGGGCCCTCAATAACATTTGGGAATGATGAAAATGGACAAACTGAGGGATATGGTGTTGTGAATAATGGACAAGTCAAATTCACACGTGTTGCATATGTGAATAGTTTGAAATATAACCTGATCAGTGTCAGTCAACTGTGTGATGATGGCTTCAAGGTATTATTTGATATTTCACAAGGCACCATATTCAACAGAGATGGAAAGGTAGTATTGATTGCACCAAGAAAAGGAAACATTTATATCATTGATATGAATAGTTCACCCACTGAACAATGTTTCTCACAAAGGCAGATGAAGACACAAACTGGTTGTGGCACAAGAGATTATCCCATCTGAACTTCAAGAATATTAATAAGTTGTCAAGAAAACAACTTGTTGATGGGATACCCTCAATATCTTTCAATAAAGACAAGCCATGTCCAGGTTGTGAAATGGGTAAGCAGAAAAGAGCTTCTTTCAAGACAAAGCAAAGTTTTAGTATAACTGAACCTCTTCACATGCTTCACATGGACCTCTTTGGACCAGTGAATGTTCAGACAAGAGCGGGAAAGAAGTATACCCTTGTTGTTGTTGATGAATATTCAAGATATTGCTGGGTAATTTTCCTCAGATCCAAGAGTGAAGCTGCTGCTGAAATCATTGCTCTCATCAAACAAATTGAACTCAAGCATAAGCGAAAAGTTTGTCAGCTCAGAAGTGACAATGGCACTGTAACACCCCAACTAAGGCGGAACGATGAGATGTACAGAAAGTCGAGTATTCAAAACAAAGGATAATAGATAACATTCACCATAGCTTTATTTGATAAAAATAATTTTACAATGTACAAGCATGTGAACCAATTCCCAAGTACAATACGTCTACCATACTTGGATATGGAGTCCACGAAACAAATAACAAATACATGAGATGATATACTACAATGATCAAGGCGGATTCCATTGCCCATCACAAGGTTTGATCTTTGACTCCCAAGTGCAATGCAAATAATCATGATGCATATAATTCCTCAAAGCTTACGCTAATTCCTGAAAAGCATGAAGAAAAAGTGTCAACTACGAAAACGTAGTTGGTGAGTGCATAGGTTTTTAAGTAAATCTCGTTACCTAACCATTTTTAAACACTTAGAAAACATGTTATTAGATATCAACATACCCAAACCGTATGATCGGCAAAGATTCCCATATCAAACCATCAAGTTTTCAAAATACCATAACGTCATTTCAAAGAGTTGAGAATCCATGGTAAATTATAAAGTTCTCATTTGTCAAATTTATCATGAGAGAAAAAGTATATAAATCGATTAATCATACATCAAAACCATTCGGTCATCAACATTTCAATATCGCCAACTTCAACAACTTTCAAGATTCCATATGAGGTCCAATACCCAAACCGTATGTTCAATCCATAATATCCAACCATAAATAATTTCAATAACATTTAGCCCAAGGTATAATTTGATGAGTTTGTGCTTGAGCCACTACTAAGACCATTTCCTGTCCCAACCAACATAATATTTCATTTCATAGCACAAGCTGTCAATCAAGTGCAATTAATAAAGAAGGGGATCGTGCCATGGAGACGACCGCCTAATATAAAGTAGATTAGAGCACCGCTCGGGTCAGACTGGCAATGAAAGTGGCCACAAAGGCAACCAACATTCCACCGTTACCTATTTTAGTGGGTGAGTGGACGACTCCTAGTTGCGCAACCCTCTAACTACAGGCCTCCCCTTTCGGAGTTAATAGTAGTGTACCGAAGTGATACAGTTTGACAGAACTCAAGCTCATCATATAACTTATAACACATTGAACATACAATATATCCCATTTCATAATCATTCTTTCAAGAATCATTCATATATAAAGCAATTTTATTTATCATGCTTTTCACCCCGAAAGTAAAACACGTAAAAGAGTTTGAAAGGGGGCTATGACTCACCTTGATATGCCGAGCATTATATACACTTATCCAAAATGGGTACTTCCCATCTATCGCTTCCTTGATCATGTATTCCTTATGGTCCTCAATCACCTTTCAATGCCAAGACTATCCCTACGATAGGACTAATATACGTAAGTTCCTATCTTAAGCCATCACTTAGAAATGCCACTATCATTAAGTTGTCATCAATTAAGGAATTCAAGTGTATTGCTAATACTCGTATCTTTTTGGTTGTAGGGATTGATGGTGAAAAAGTCACTTTCAATATACATGTAATTATAAGTTGTTAGAATTTCGGTAACCTGCCTTCATTTGTGGTTTCGTTTGGCATCTTAGGTTATCATATGAGAATGCCATATTTAGTTATATTATCCTTATTCATCATTTGATGTGTAACCGATTTTAGCACGAATTAGCATTTGTGATATCAATTTATAGTTTGGTTAACGTAATTACTTATGTCCATTCCACTTAATTATCTTTTATGTTACTTTGATTTCGCTTATCTTTCAAACTCACATACTTCTCGATATATCTTATGATTATCCGGGTTTATGAAATTCGTTTAAGTGTTATGGTCCATTACCAAATTGGGCCTAAGTGTTATGGGCTTTTAGGTGACTTGGGCTTAATTTAGTTATTGGGCTTAACCTTATTTGGGTTATGTGCTTAATGGGTTATATTGGTTATTGGGCTACATGGTTTATTGGTCCAAGTGGGCCTACTGATTTATTGGTTCAATGGGTTTATTATTTGGGCCAGGTTGGCCCATTATGGTCCTTAGTGTATCTTTTAGCCCATTACACAAATTATTGGTTTACTTCAGAATTTTCTGTTTTTACATCACATTTTTATGAAATGTTGGCTACTGTTTTGGGGTTAAACCGAATTATTTGGACCCTCCTGATTTTTATACAATAACCTATATGTGTCCACTTATTTTGTGAATTTTGGCTTAATTTATAAAGAATGTTTACTACCTCTAAATATTTTTATAAATGGAAGTGGTCAAAACAGTCACTGTTTTGCATACTCGAAAGTTTTATAAAGTTCTTTGGGTTTTGCTCTTAATAAAAATTCCATGATTTTATTTTAAGTTTAGGACACATTGGACTTACTTTCCACCAAGTATGGACTCCTGGAACCTTATGGATTAGGAGATAAAAATTGTTAAAGTTGGTAAAATATTCAGACAAAAATACAGTTTTGACCCGTTTTAGTAGAAAAATCATATCTTTTGTTTTGTTCAGTATTTTTGGGTGATTCCAGTTGGTGGTGTAACTGGATTCTCAAGGCTACAACTTTCATTTTGACACTTTCAAATGATTTGGCCGATTTCAGTGTGTTTTACCCATTTCAAACCCGAATTCAAATGCTGTTCAGATTTTCTTGAAAACATCAAAGCATGCATTTACTTTGTTACTTCACCCAACACTTATTTTGACTTCCCCAATGTATTAACTTTGTTTTATATCATCTTATTTCATTTGAAATGCATTTTCACAGATTATATACTCACTTTTAATTAACAAAATTGTTGAATTAAAATGGTGGGTGCTTACATGTGTTTTTAGTGATTTTCGGTTGGTGATTTTGGACATAGTTTTGGTTTGATTCATATAAGATCCATATTTTTTTTGTAATATATTCATAAAATCCAGATTATTAACCTATATTTAACATGAATAATCATACAAAATCATAAATCAAAGATTCATCTCAAATCCAAACTCTTAACAAACTAATCTAACACAAATCATGTACATGCATGTCAAGATCTATCCTTTTTAAACATAATCAAGCTATAAACTTAAATCTTCTTTTTAGAAACACCATTTTAATGAAAAATCCCAGAATATATTGGTGTTTATTTTATAAAAAAATCAGTTTTAATCAAATCTATAAACCCATTTAGCAACAAATCTTACAACAACAACTCTTGGGTCTTGTTTATGTTGAATCCTTGAATCCTTTCTCTTGATTTAAACATGCATGAACATGTGAGATAAGGATCTATCAACCTTGCCCTCATTGAGTTTAAATCAAGAATAAAATGAAAGAAAATAAAGTAGAAGTTTTGTAGAATCTTTTGAAGGAAACAAGTTTAACAAGGAGTTTATTATCAACCTTTAGAGATCCAAAATATGTGTGCATGGGGCTGATTTTCGAGTCTTGTGACCACCAAATCGGCTTCAAGCTTGACCCTGGATGATAGATTAGCAAGAAATATTATTATTACAATAGTTTAGATTTGATTTAAGCTCCATTTTGTCTTGTTAAACCCGAAAATGATGAAGAAATGGAGAAGGAAGTTGAAAGAGAAATGGAAGAGATGTTTGTGAGTTGTATTTGTGAAATGAAAAGTGTGGGTGTGTTTCCCCTTGCTTGTTCACGTGAGAAAGAGAGAAAAGATAAGCTAGGGGCTTTCTAATTGGTTAGATGGTGTGGTGGGTTGGGTGCCATTGGTTAACTTTAAGTGATGGAAGTGTAGTTAGTGTATTTGGTTGTGTTTATGACTAAATTCATCCATTCATGTATGTATATGTATATTTGAATTAAAATATGGTAGTAATTAGTTTAAATTAAGTTTTATAAGAGATGTGAAAGTAAATGTACATGTGTATATATGTATATGTGACCGTGTGTGAATATATATATGTCTAGCTAGTTATAAATTCTTATAACACCTATAATTAGTTGTACGTGTACATATATATGTTATTGTCTTGTAAATTTCACTAATGTGCATTGTCATTATTTGAGTTGTTGAGTTATTTGGATTCTTAAATTTTTAATTGTTTAGATTTTATCCTTATAAGGTTATTATCATTTATTCACTTGAGATTGACTTGAATACTTATAGTTATTGTGTTTGGCATTGCTAAGATAGCTAGTCATCTATGGGCATTTCATTGAACTAGAGGGCAATTATTACTATGCCTTAATGTCTAGAAGGAAAATTCTCTTAATAAACCTCTGGGGACAAATGTCTAGATAAGTCCAAGTAGATTGTCCTAGTCGGATTTTGAGGGTTGTTACAGCACTGAATTCAGAAATGCCACTCTGGAGTCCTTCTGCACTGAAACTGACATATCTCAGAACTTCTCCTCAGCCCACACACCAGAGCAGAATGGTGTTGTAGAAAGAAAGAATCGTACGCTGATTGAAGCTGCTAGAAGTATGCTAAATGAATCTGGTCTTCCCAAGAATTTTTGGGCTGAAGCTGTTGCAACTGCTTGCTACACTCAGAACAGATCTGTCTATGTCAAAAGACACAAGAAGACAGCCTATGAAGT
The DNA here is from genome assembly GCA_034093135.1 of Erigeron breviscapus. Taxonomy (NCBI): domain Eukaryota; kingdom Viridiplantae; phylum Streptophyta; class Magnoliopsida; order Asterales; family Asteraceae; genus Erigeron; species Erigeron breviscapus. The sequence goes on along the minus strand of CM067167.1, from coordinate 221,849,533 downwards.
ACTTAGAAATAGAAAGCCTAATATTGGATATTTCCATGTATTTGGATGCCTAGTATACATTCTGAATGATTCCAGTCAGCTTGGAAAATTTGATGCAAAAGCTGATGAAGGGTACTTCCTAGGATATTCAACAAATCGCAAAGCCTTTAGAGTCTTTAACAAGAGACTTGAAAAGGTTGATGAGTCAATTCATGTTACCTTTGATGAATCTAATTCTGCAATCTTTAAGAATTCAACTCCTGTACCACCCTCAGAAAGTCCAATAAGTTTTGGTGATTCTGATCCTATTGTCCAATCTGATCAGTCACCTGAACCTGCTTCTGAACATCTCAGTTCAGAACCAATAATAAACAAGTCAAGTAACATTCCATTCTATCCTTCAGTCAGTTTTAAACTACCTTCTGAACTGACTATTGGATCAGATGTACATGCTGCTTCACCTTAGATATCAGGTTCCACTGAATTACCCCAATCTGAACAGTTTCATGATGCAAATCATGATCTGCAGGAGGAAGATGATGAGACTGAAGTAGTCTTTTCTGAAGCACCTCCTGAAGTAAATCAGAGGAGCTCTTGCACTAATATCATTGTTCATCCTGGTCATTACACTAAGTGGACACGAGCACATCCAATCGATCAAATCATTGGAGATTCCACTAGTGGGGTTCAGACCAGAAGAGCCACAAGCGATCAATGCTTAAATGTCAGCTTCTTATCACTGATAGAACCAAAGAAGATTGACGAGGCTATGAAAGACCCTAGCTGGATTGAAGCCATGCAAGATGAGCTTAATCAGTTTAAAAGGAACGATGTTTGGGAACTTGTTCCTTGTCCCAATGATCTAAAGAAAGAACCAATTGGGACAAGATGGGTCTTCAGAAACAAGATGGATGAAGATGGTCATGTAATTCGTAACAAGGCAAGGCTTGTTGCAAAGGGTTACTCACAAGAAGAAGGAGTAGACTTTGATGAAACTTTTGCACCAGTTGCCAGACTAGAAGCTATCATAATTTTCTTAGCTTTTGCAGCTCATCATGAGTTCAAAGTCTATCAAATGGATGTCAAGAGTGCGTTCTTGAATGGTGAATTGGAAGAAGTTGTGTATGTGTATCAGCCACCAGGGTTCATAAATGAAGAAAGACCTCATTGGGTGTACAGACTGAACAAAGCATTATATGGTCTGAGACAAGCACCTAGAGCCTGGTATGATACTCTCACTAAACATCTTCTGAAAAATGGTTTTAAAAGGGGTGCAATAGATAACACTTTATTCATATTGCATGATAAAAGTGATATCTTATTTGTACAAATTTATGTTGATGATATTGTGTTTGGGTCTACAAATAACAAAATGTGTGAACAGTTTTCTGAAATAATATCATCTGAGTATGAAATGAGTATGATGGGTGAACTGACATATTTTCTAGGTCTTCAAGTGAAACAAACCAGTGATGGTATTTTTATAAATCAAGAAAAATATGTCAGAGATTTATTAAAGAAATATCAATTTGATTCTATCTCATCAAAAGATACTCCCATTTCTGCACCATTAACTTTGGACTCAGATCCCAATGGAAAACAAGTGGATCCCATAAAATATCGTGGTATGGTGGGATCCCTCATGTACTTAACTGCTAGTAGACCTGACATAATGTTTGCAACATGCCTTTGTGCAAGATTTCAGTCTGATCCCAGAGAAGCACACGCAAATGCTGTGAAAAGGATTTTCAGATACCTTAAAGGTGTCCCCAGACTTGGTCTTTGGTATCCCAAAGGCTCAAGTCTAGATCTAATGGGTTATTCAGATTCTGATCATGCAGGTTGTAAAATAGATAGGAAAAGTACCACAGGTGGTTGTCATTTCCTCGGTGGCAAATTGGTTAGTTGGACAAGTAAGAAGCAGACTGCAGTATCACTCTCCACAGCTGAAGCTGAATACATTTCTGTAGCCAGTTGCTGCGCTCAGATTTTGTGGATGAAGAACCAACTAACTGATTATGGTGTTAAGTACACAAAGACTCCAATATTTTGTGATAACACCAGTGCCATTGCCATCTCTCACAATCCTGTCATGCACTCCAAAACCAAGCATATCGACCTCAGGTATCATTTTATTAGAGATCACATTATTAAAGGTGACATTGAACTTCATTTTATTCCCACTGATAAACAACTCGCTGATGTTTTTACAAAACCCTTGGATGTCAAAACGTTTAAACATCTCATTAGTGAGTTAGGTATGCTAAATCCTGTATAGCATCACCTCAGGGGGAAGTGTCAAATATTTTTATGTTTAAAAGAATTTTTCTCTAGGGGGGAACTTTGCTTTCAGAAAAATATTTTGACTGAAATGCTTCAGAATTTCTGAAATGATTTCAGAATAAGTATGAAAACTGAGATGGTTCAGATTACTTAAAATCTGATCATGCTCAGATTTAAATAAGTTATTTCTGAAATGAGTCAGTCCTTTATAATGTATTTTGGATACTTGGTTGTTGTGTGAACACGTGAAGGTTACTGTATAACGTTTGAATAATGATACCTTCTGCTGACGTGTCACACAAGTTGCGCCGTAAATGAAAAGTAATGATCACTTTTTCTTTAAAGTGTTGAAAAGTTTTGTGAAAAAGTGGGGTCATAGCCGTCGTTGCATTAAATGCGGACGTATACCCAAAATTATTTTCGGACTTCAAACCCGATCAAAATTGATTTCATTAAAATAATATTTTTTTGTGGGTTTGAATTTCAAAATCAATTTTATTTTATTTATTTTGGAAAACCCTTTGTATTCCATCATAAATATAAATACCTTTTCGAAAACAATTCCTTCATTTACTTCTCTTTACATTTACTCCCAATCATCATTCTCTCTCATTTTCTCATTCCTTCATAACTTCAAAACCCTAAATTCATCTTTCATATTCAGTTTTCCCTTGTAGAAATAATGGCTAAATCTGCTTCTCACGCCAAATCACTAATAGCTTTCGAATACAAACCATCCAAAGTAGTCAAGGCCAGTGCACAATGGCCAAAAGGGTTTGATCCATTGACCCTTAGATTCAATATGAATAATTTCATGGCCGCACTGAACGCCAAAGGCAAAACCTTAATGGGGAGGATTAATAAATTTCTTGAACAATCCCCTCTCCATTATGCCTTGACTGCATAAGGATATCGTATTGATATTAATCAATCATATCAAATATACTTTCATTACCAATAAACTTATTTTCTTATTAAGCTAACTACTTAGCTTATTTATGGTATTTCAAAAATGATTTATAAAGAAATCTCCAATATATCAACTCATGTATTAAATATAAATATTTCAAAATAAACTACAAAGGTTATTGAAAGAACCCGAAACCAGTTACGTTGACAAGCGTATTAATAAATAACATTGTAAGATAATTTAAGTCTAAACCGAGAAGTAAATCAATCACATTATGTTTAGGGATACATACTTTTGCTAGTTGACTTGCTCGTCATCATTGTCATCATCAACATTTTTACGTTACTAAGCAATCACCGATCTAAGGTGAGTTTCATGGATCCCTATTTATTATTTTGGGACTGAGAATACACAACTGTTTTATTTTTTTTATGGACACAATTGCTTAAATGATCCATGCTTATATTTTTATTACAATGCTCTGGCTCGAAATCCCCTATATGGAACTTGGACCGATTAAAATTTACAACGCGAATATTATAAATAGTACTATTGGGTTGACACCCCTATCCTGGTTAGTCGCACTAACACATGCAAGGGATAATTAATATTCGAAATATATCGTGATTGCGTTGAGCATTCAGCATCACAAGAGGGGTATTATATATACGTGAATCGTATGATGTTAAGGTATTCGGTTTCCAAGGTATAAGCATGTGAGAAAAATATTGGTTTTTATTACCATATTAATGTGATATACGAATTTATAGGTTGAAATAAACCTCGTATACTTGATAGTCGTAATGCATGCGATATCATATTCAAAACTTGTGATCCAAAGGTAAATCCTTATTATAACACTGTGAACTCACCAACTTTATGTTGACGTAATTTAAAATGTGTATTCTCAGGTACTTGAGCTAGATGACGCATAAGATAGATGCATACTTTTGGAGTCACAATTGCATACTAGAAGAAAACATATGGAGATGTCTTAGTTTATATTTTCATGTTTAAAGAATCTCATATGTATTAGTTGTGTACTCAGTTATCACTTTGTGATCAATAAAGAAAATCTTTCGAATATATTCTAAAAACGTCTCATTCTAGAGGTCGTTTGTTATAATGTGTGATTTGTTTACGAATATTGTTCACACCTTCGATTCCGCATTTTGGGGGTGTGACAGATTGGTATCAGAGCCACAGGTTATAGCGAACTAAGTTGCATTAGTGGCCCCGATAGATGAACTATTAGGTTGCATTAGTGAACTTAGACTATAACTGTATTATTGGCAAATTTCTTACTTGCACATACTTGCTCACATTCATGCTTAGACATGCCTTACGTAGAACAATGCTTAAATTTAAGGTTGCTTAAATTTAACGGGTAGATGCTATCTAGATCATAGTGATGCTTATAGAACTAAGTGCTTGATCGTAGAAAATAACCGCATCGGTATTTTAAACACAGAATATACAAACGAATTGGAAAATCATTATAGTGCTTCGGAGAATGTCCACACTACGTTATTGTATCATTATAGTGCTTCGGAGAATGTCCACACTACATTATTTTATCATGGTGTTTCGGAAAGGTCCACACCACTTGGAATGTCTTTACATTTTTATGAATACACGAGTTTAAATCTGAACTATAATTCACTATGTCCAGATTCGAGAACACAGAATAAACTATTATCATACACTCATCTTCTAATGAGATACCTAACTTACTATAATCTTCGAATCCGTAAATTCTCTTGAGTTACTCTTGCACTCACGAATATCATTGAGGAACCCACCTAAGAATATCAACAAAGATCAAGGAAGGTTGAACCGCTAGAGAAAAATTCATCCGAAAGATGACCTATCTAAAGACGACCTCAAAAACTCGATTCTCTCGTTACTTCATTAAATCCGGACAAACGAGTCCCGTTACGCTGAGCAAGTTGAACTTAACAATAATGACTTTGATAAAAACACATAATATTATGTTATCTTAAAAACGGTGTACAACGTTTTTACGATTGCATAATACTATGTGGAAATATCAAAATCTCCCATTAGTTTGAAGTGGTTAGTTTAGGTATTGGTATGCCATCAATGTGCTAACGGTGTGGTGGGTTAGCCGATGGTTGTAACACCCCAAGCCAAGGCTCAGAATATTACGGAAATCATATAGCACAAGGTGGAATTACAATAGAACAAACTAAATGCAATTAAGGATTCAGTGAATCCAATACAAAGCGAAACAAGTACCAAAATACAACAGGAGCAAATAGCCATCAAAGTTAACCAAAAAAAATAACATCCAAAGATGGCAAACGACCCTAAGTATAATGCAAAAGGAAGGCCAATGAATCCTTGATCCATAAAGTCCATAGTCCGGGTTTACGGCAAGCAAAGCAACTAAACTCCACGCCCTGGGAGAACCTGATTACCTGAAATGGTCCACAAGGAGCCATAAACAATAATCATAATGTACAAGTAGAGGCTAGACGTGACTTTCAGTGAGCCTCTAAGTAACACAACAATATCCAATCAACAAGGTTGCATAAGTACGAAAATGCGTGTAAATGAATGCTCAATGATATAAATATCAAATGCATGTACCAATGCATAGATAAGTCAACATGCCTATCTTATGCGTGAACACCTGCCACCAATGCAACGATACCCTTCTGTCATCACAATGAACAAGGCTGTATCTCAAAATCATCGAGATATATATGTCTATATACTCGGAGTCAGGAACTACATCCAAAATGAGTGCATACATCTATGCACCAGGATGTCGGCAATCCCCTGCCGAGGGTCATCAACAATGTATGCAATGCTTACAATCAATTGTAAATGCATCAATCATGAACCAACAATCAATATACGATGAACTTGAACCAGTAATTAACATTCGACAAACATGAGCCAACAATCAATAATCGTCAGACGTAAACCATTAACCACAATTTAAATCAACTACACGTACATACACTTAAGAGGATTCTACTTCCTTCGAGTCCCAGATGCTTATATATAGGGTCACCCGCAGCCTTCCCACCACATCTAAAATCCAATGAAGGCATAACCGACTTCCATGTATGTACGTCTATCCTAACATAAATGAAATACTTAACCAAAACATAAACCAAGTCAACCAAACGAAAAGAACCGTCACATCAATCCAACAATCAAGTCAAACAATCAATAAATCAATAAATGCAAGTAAACACGCCAGGTTCACACTTTTCAGCCCGAATCTCAAGTGAGTAGGGAGATACGAAACTCACCTTGTCCGGCAAAGAAGCTAGTATAAGATTACAAACGAGTAATAGGGTCCACACGTCCACAACCTATAATTATACATCATAATACCGTAATGTCAACACTACAATCATAACCAAGTTGGTTTAGCATGATTAAGTCGAGTCACAAACCCTAAACACCTTTACCACTTTAACTAGTAGGAACAAGACGCATTCGACTCGACCTTTTTAGAAATGAGAAGAGATTCATGCAAAAAGAGTGTTATTACTAGAAACTAGACTCTCTTACGATTCCAACGATAGGTCGTAAGACTTGTTTGGAGTTACGGATTAAAAGTTATTAATGTTTGAAAATCGACGCGCGTACTTTCCCAGTAACTATCCACTGCGTCGCAGTGAGCCAGGACCATGCTCACTGCGCCGCAGTGGCTAAGTCAGACCAGGACCAGAACTAAGGCACTGCGCCGCAGTGACAAGTAGCCAGGACCATGCTCACTGCGCCGCAGTGGCTAAGTCAGACCAGGACCAGAACTAACACTGCGCCGCAGTGGCTAAGTAGACCAGGACCAGAACTACACTGCGCCGCAGTGGCTAAGTAGACCAGGACCAGAACTAACACTGCGCCGCAGTGGCTAAGTAGACCAGGACCAGAACTAACACTGCGCCGCAGTGGCAAGTAGACCAGGACCAGCTCACTGCGCCGCAGTGGCTAAGTCAGACCAGGACCAGAACTAACACTGCGCCGCAGTGGCTAAGTAGACCAGGACCAGAACTAACACTGCGCCGCAGTGGCAAGTAGACCAGGACCAGAACTACACTGCGCCGCAGTGGCAAGTAGACCAGGACCAGAACTACACTGCGCCGCAGTGGCAAGTAGACCAGGACCATGCTCACTGCGCCGCAGTGGCTAAGTCAGACCAGGACCAGAACTAACACTGCGCCGCAGTGGCTAAGTAGACCAGGACCAGAACTACACTGCGCCGCAGTGGCTAAGTAGACCAGGACCAGAACTAACACTGCGCCGCAGTGGCAAGAGACCAGGACCAGAACTCACTGCGCCGCAGTGGCTAAGTAGACCAGGACCAGAACTACACTGCGCCGCAGTGGCTAAGTCAGACCAGGACCAGAACTAACACTGCGCCGCAGTGGCTAAGTAGACCAGGACCAGAACTAACACTGCGCCGCAGTGGCAAGTAGACCAGGACCAGAACTACACTGCGCCGCAGTGGCTAAGTCAGACCAGGACCAGAACTAACACTGCGCCGCAGTGGCAAGTAGACCAGGACCAGCTCACTGCGCCGCAGTGGCTAAGTCAGACCAGGACCAGAACTAACACTGCGCCGCAGTGGCTAAGTAGACCAGGACCAGAACTACACTGCGCCGCAGTGGCTAAGTAGACCAGGACCAGAACTAACACTGCGCCGCAGTGGCTAAGTAGACCAGGACCAGAACTAACACTGCGCCGCAGTGGCAAGTAGACCAGGACCAGCTCACTGCGCCGCAGTGGCTAAGTCAGACCAGGACCAGAACTAACACTGCGCCGCAGTGGCTAAGTAGACCAGGACCAGAACTAACACTGCGCCGCAGTGGCAAGTAGACCAGGACCAGAACTACACTGCGCCGCAGTGGCAAGTAGACCAGGACCAGAACTACACTGCGCCGCAGTGGCAAGTAGACCAGGACCATGCTCACTGCGCCGCAGTGGCTAAGTCAGACCAGGACCAGAACTAACACTGCGCCGCAGTGGCTAAGTCAGACCAGGACCAGAACTAACACTGCGCCGCAGTGGCTAAGTCAGACCAGGACCAGAACTAAGCACTGCGCCGCAGTGGCAAGTCAGACCAGGACCAGAACTACACTGCGCCGCAGTGGCAAGTAGACCAGGACCATGCTCACTGCGCCGCAGTGGCTAAGTCAGACCAGGACCAGAACTAACACTGCGCCGCAGTGGCTAAGTAGACCAGGACCAGAACTAACACTGCGCCGCAGTGGCTAAGTAGACCAGGACCAGAACTAACACTGCGCCGCAGTGGCAAGTAGACCAGGACCAGCTCACTGCGCCGCAGTGGCTAAGTCAGACCAGGACCAGAACTAACACTGCGCCGCAGTGGCTAAGTAGACCAGGACCAGAACTACACTGCGCCGCAGTGGCAAGTAGACCAGGACCAGACTACACTGCGCCGCAGTGGCTAAGTCAGACCAGGACCAGAACTAACACTGCGCCGCAGTGGCAAGTAGACCAGGACCAGAACTCACTGCGCCGCAGTGGCTAAGTAGACCAGGACCAGAACTACACTGCGCCGCAGTGGCTAAGTCAGACCAGGACCAGAACTAACACTGCGCCGCAGTGGCTAAGTAGACCAGGACCAGACTACACTGCGCCGCAGTGGCTAAGTCAGACCAGGACCAGAACTAACACTGCGCCGCAGTGGCAAGTAGACCAGGACCAGACTACACTGCGCCGCAGTGGCTAAGTCAGACCAGGACCAGAACTAAGGCACTGCGCCGCAGTGCTCAAGCCACAATACAATTAGTTACACATTTAAATACCGACTACACATACAACGACCCGACCAACATACCACATAGTCATATAATCACAAATGGGCCCAATTATTTCATTCAACAAGTTTGTTAGTCAAATTACACAAAAGTCAACGGGTCAAAATTCACGGATGTTACATTATTCCCCCGTTGGAAGAATTTCGTCCCGAAATTCAACAAAACCCTAATTATTAAATAAATGCGGGTACTTAGATTTCATGTGATCCTCTCGCTCCCAAGTGTACTCGGCTCCACGTCTAGCATTCCATCTTACCTTCACAATGGTGTAGCGCTTCTTCTTGAGTTTCTTTTCTTGACGGTCCAAGATCTCTACCGGCTCTTCAACAAAGTTCAAATTCGAATCAACCCTAATTTCGTCCATAGGCACATGATGTGTAGGATCCGCCAAACACTTACGCAAATTACAAATATGAAACACATCATGCACACCGTTAAGCTCTTGAGGCAATTCTAGCCGATAAGCAACTTTCCCAACCCGTTCAAGAATCTTGAAAGGACCAATATACCTTGGTGCAAGTTTTCCCCGTTTCACAAAACGTACGACGCCCTTCCAAGGTGACACTTTCAAAAGTACAAAATCACCAACTTCAAACTCCAACGGTCTCCGCCTCACATCGGCATACTTCTTTTGACGCTCACGGGCCAATTGCAACTTCTCCTTAATTTGAGATATTACTTTAGTCGTTTCAATCACAATTTCTGGCCCGATGAGTTGACTCTCTCCAATTTCCGCCCAAGCTAGAGGAGAACGACATATCCTACCATATAATGCTTTAAAGGGTGCCATTTGAATGGTAGCATGATAACTATTGTTGTATGAAAACTCGACTAGCGGCAAATGGTCCTCCCAACTTCCACCAAAATCAATCGCACATGCCCTCAACATGTCTTCAAGTGTTTGAATGGTTCTCTCGGTTTGTCCATCCGTTTGAGGATGAAACGCCGTGCTCATGTCGAGTCGAGTACCCATGGCTTTTTGAAAGGCTTCCCAAAATTTTGATTTAAAACGGGCATCTCTATCCGAAATGATAGAAATCGGCACTCCATGCTTAGATATTATTTCCTTGATGTACAATCGAACCAAAGTGTCAAATTTATCGGTTCACAAATGGGCCCAATTATTTCATTCAACAAGTTTGTTAGTCAAATTACACAAAAGTCAACGGGTCAAAATTCACGGATGTTACATTATTCCCCCGTTGGAAGAATTTCGTCCCGAAATTCAACAAAACCCTAATTATTAAATAAATGCGGGTACTTAGATTTCATGTGATCCTCTCGCTCCCAAGTGTACTCGGCTCCACGTCTAGCATTCCATCTTACCTTCACAATGGTGTAGCGCTTCTTCTTGAGTTTCTTTTCTTGACGGTCCAAGATCTCTACCGGCTCTTCAACAAAGTTCAAATTCGAATCAACCCTAATTTCGTCCATAGGCACATGATGTGTAGGATCCGCCAAACACTTACGCAAATTACAAATATGAAACACATCATGCACACCGTTAAGCTCTTGAGGCAATTCTAGCCGATAAGCAACTTTCCCAACCCGTTCAAGAATCTTGAAAGGACCAATATACCTTGGTGCAAGTTTTCCCCGTTTCACAAAACGTACGACGCCCTTCCAAGGTGACACTTTCAAAAGTACAAAATCACCAACTTCAAACTCCAACGGTCTCCGCCTCACATCGGCATACTTCTTTTGACGCTCACGGGCCAATTGCAACTTCTCCTTAATTTGAGATATTACTTTAGTCGTTTCAATCACAATTTCTGGCCCGATGAGTTGACTCTCTCCAATTTCCGCCCAAGCTAGAGGAGAACGACATATCCTACCATATAATGCTTTAAAGGGTGCCATTTGAATGGTAGCATGATAACTATTGTTGTATGAAAACTCGACTAGCGGCAAATGGTCCTCCCAACTTCCACCAAAATCAATCGCACATGCCCTCAACATGTCTTCAAGTGTTTGAATGGTTCTCTCGGTTTGTCCATCCGTTTGAGGATGAAACGCCGTGCTCATGTCGAGTCGAGTACCCATGGCTTTTTGAAAGGCTTCCCAAAATTTTGATTTAAAACGGGCATCTCTATCCGAAATGATAGAAATCGGCACTCCATGCTTAGATATTATTTCCTTGATGTACAATCGAACCAAAGTGTCAAATTTATCGGTCTCACGAATGGCTAAAAAGTGAGCCGACTTCGTTAACCGATCTACTATCACCCAAATCGTGTCACGGCCGCTTCTCGTCTTCGGTAGTTTAGTAATGAAGTCCATTGAAATATGTTCCCACTTCCATTCGGGCATTACCGGTTGCACCAACAAACCGGGTGGCTTCTTGTGATCGGCCTTAACTTGTAAGCAAGTAAGACACTCACTCACATACTTAGCCACATCACGCTTCATGCCCGGCCACCAATACAAGTCTTTCAAATCAAAGTACATCTTATCCGACCCAGGATGGACCGAATAAGGCGATTGATGAGCTTCATTCAATAAGCTTGTCATACAACCAGATGTTTGAAAAGGTTAAATAGTAAGTATTTGTTAAATTCAATCACTAAGGTCACAAAGTTCAGAATAATTATACAAATTCCCATTCAACCAAGATTTATTCCTGAAATGATTTTAAAATGAACAAGTCAAATTAGGAGCTTTAAAAAATCAAACATATGGGTAAGAGTAAGACGAATATGTGCTTATATAGACAATTTTTTAGAAATCCATCTGATTTATACAAACCCCATATCATACTTTTATCAAAATTCAGTTGCTTGAAAAAAACCGCTAATCCGCGTAAAACATAACTTTAAAAGCACTGCGGTTCTTTAGAATTCAAATATATGAAAACTTTATCATCCCACAATATTTGCTTTTACACTATTCCAATAACTTCAATCAACAAAAGAAAAAAAAAAACAGAAATTGTTAATTTTTGAAAAAACAGAACAAAAAACTATTTTGAACAGCTACCACAAAACTTGGCTGTATTTGCTTGCAAGTTCCATTTTCCCCCCCATTTATCTCTAATAATCATACCAAAATTATGTAAATCCTGAACAGACATTAGGCATCAATTTTGGAAGATAAAAACTACATTAGCTATGTATCTACTATACGTATGATGGGTCATTTATCCAATTTTATTTTATTTATTTTTGATCTCCTATACAAATTTAATTTAATTCTATCAACCGAACTCAAAACCAACAATCAGCCGTTCAAAAAAAAATAAAATGGAAGTAACTACTACGAGTAGGGGAGTCACATTGAATGAGAAGTGATACCTGATCGATCGAAACAAGGATATTATGCTAGCTTGTTCAGGCCATATATAATGTCTACGGATATCACAGTAGTAGTAATACAAACAAACAAATATTACAAACATCATAATCATAATCATAATCAGAATTATAATATCATAATAATAAAATAAGATACAGTATTAAAATTAAAAACAATAAAAGTTAATAACAATAACAATATTACCTTAAGATGCTGATCAATTGTGAAAAGAATGAAGGCATTCATCTCCATGATGAATCGCTATATATATGCAGCCAAAACCCTATCTTGAGTGCAAAAAAATAACAGGGATTTGATTATATTTACTAAATAATAGGAAGATACGGTAATTCAATTATTTTTAATTTGATTGATTGGAATTATATTGAGTTTTTAAGGAATGGATTGTCTTTATCTAAATCTAAATACTAACTAATAATTCATCTAAATACTAACTAAAACAGAAGCTTGAAAATACACTTGTCATCACATAACCCCCTCTAAAACTATTTTTTTTCCCTCCTAAAACTAATTAGACGTGATTTTTCTTCTTTTTATTTCAATAAATAATATATTTTAATAAGATTATATCATATCTTTTTCTTCCATCAAATTTTTTAAATTTAAATGTTATCTATTATTATCCTTAAAAATTAATCACAAAACTCTCTCCTTTAAAAAATTAATCCCGGTATTTATTTCTTCTCTTCGATCTTCTGTGTAGTCATTGGACTTCACCATTATACTCGCTCTTAATATGAGATATTTAATAAATAATATATTTTAATAAGATTCTATCATATAATTTTGTTCTATGTGGTTCTTGAATTATAAATGTTTCTTTTCTTATATTATTTATACAAAAATTTATGAAGTTCAAAAGTATTGAAAGTATGAAACTGAACTAGGTGATTTGATATAATGCTTTACTTTTGGACTTAAGAATATATATCTTTTATTTAGTTTACCATGAAAAAAAGAAAATTACTCTGTTATCGATCACTTTTACTAGTGTAACCATTTATATACCTCTTTGTCTCCACTAAAGTGTCATATTTTGAATTTTAAAGTCTATTTTAACTTTGATCTTAAATAATTTTTTTGTGTTAGATAATATTTGATGAAAGTTATATGAATTGTGTGTTTTAGAAGTGTTTTCATTGGTATAATTTTTATCAAATTTTATATAACAAAAATATATTTAAGGTCAAAGTTTATAAATAAAGACTTTGAATTCAAAAGATTCTAAAGGATAATGTAGTTACATTATGAGTGAATGGTTGTAACACCTCGTAAATAAAATAATATATATAATTTATATAAATCTATGTAATTCATAAGTATTTTAATTTATCAATTGTAACACATACAATAAAAATAAATAAATAAAAAGTGAAAGATAACTTTATGCACTAGTTTATAATAGAATAAAATGTATGTATTGAAAGTTATTATTAGTGTACAAAATATTGTCTAAGTAAATATATGACTTTAATCGGATATACATTTTAACAAAATTAAGGATAAGTATAATATGATGATGGATACGTGGCATATTATAAATTAAATTGCCAGCCAAGAATTTACTTGACTCATCATTTTACCATTGTCAATATTTCATCCTAATCCAAAATTTCCCTGAATCTTTTATTTATCCAAGAACTACTTATAGTTTTTTAAGAAAGTTAATAAAATGTAGAGAGACAATAGCTAAGCTTTAGCAAGAATCAAGCATGCGAGAGAATGAGCGGTTCGACTCAAAAACAAAACAACTTCCTTCCTTGCTTTGAATTAAGTTCATTTGCAATCCATCATTATCACTTATTGAAATTGTTACACAAGGAGAGATTTCTACTAATAATAATAACCGAGCTCTACCTAGTAAAATCTGGGAGTCAAAGTCGTGGTGTCATCATACAAGCCAAGAGAAAAAGCAAGAAAAAGAAGGATTGAAGTTGTTACGTAAATTTGGAGTCTTAATTCTATAAAACTTAAGGTATAGTTTCAATTAAATTTATAATGATTAGAAATTCATAGCCAAATAAAAAAGGAAACTATTGCTTTAATTAGTTAGTTTGATTATTTTGTTAAATCTATTGTGATGTTTGGCGACTAGATATTAGTTGTTCATGATACATGAATTGAACAAATTAGTAAGCCAATGTTTACGACGAGAATGAATATGGGAGTAACAATATGTTAAATGATGTTGAAAAGAGAATTCAGAATGGATAATGGAATTTGAACCAAACATCACAATGAGATTAAAGTTCATGTGTACTGTTAATTAAGGTATGGAGTATAGGCGAATGGCCTAATGAAATCATGACTTTGTTAATAGGTGATCATGAGGAGATTCGATATATTTAATCGTCTTTTACCATGGTCAAGGTGAGTATATCTATATGTATATATTCTGTCATGGGGGTTAATATGATTTGGAAAACAAATCATGATTAACCGGTTATATGTTGTGTGAGGCCACAAGTCTTGGGTGACGACTCATGAGCTTGGTGGTGTAATATGGATCCATATTAGGTATGATGGTTAGGACGTTATGTAAGACCCGGTTGGCTTTAACGTTCCTAACGGATTATGTTATGTTGGGCCATGGTACGTATGTATATATAAGGATATACTCACTAAGCGTTGCTTATTGTTTAGTTGTTTTTAATTTTATAGGTAACCCGGAAGATCAAGATAAGAAGAAGATTGTTTATAAGTTGCATTTCACAGGTAGGGATGGCAACGGCCGGGTGTGGTCCGGGTTTAATTAATCCCGGACCCGGACCCGATTAAAAACCAATCCCGGACCCGGACCCGACGGGTCCCCGTTTACTTACTAACCGTCGGGTAATGGGTTTCCCCACGGGTAATCGGGGATCCGTTAATTTATTTATATACATATAATATATCTATACGTGTAGCCAATACCTTAACTTCCGTAATAATGGTTACAATATTTGATTAACTAAAATTAATGTTACAAGAATCAGTTTTGTTTGCGAAAATGTTAGTGACACTGCAGACGAGGACAGTATAGCCATATACTGGCACTTTCATTCAATCAAGTTAATAATTTCCAAAAGTATAAACATTTATGATTAACACTCAATGATCAATTAGCAATTCATATATTTATATACCTATTGAAAATAAAAATATCAATATTATTATTATAATGTAATATATAAGGATCGGGTATACGGGTTCGGGCCGGGTTTCGGGTATGCGGGTTTTAATCTAAAATCGTCCCCGGACCCGCGAAAAATATTAAAATCATCCCCATACCCGGCCCAAGATCCGCATACCCGGACCCGGCCCAAAAATGTCGGGTTTCGGATTTCCCCATCGGGTACGGGTTTTTTTTGCCATCCCTACTTTCAAGGTGATAACATTTTATGACATAAACACGGTTAGTATCCCTTATACTTGTGCTGTTGGTACTCATGTACGCCCGTAACTGTTAAAATCGGATCCTTTTAACGTATATATTTAATATAACTTTTTTAAAATGGTTTACAATTTTTAATTTTGACATATTGTCTTTGAAATGATCATTGAACGTTTAAAATAACTAAATAAAAATAGTATTAAAATATTGGGGCGTAACTAATACTTGGATAATAATGAAACTTATAAGAAACATATTTTGAAACTACCCGTCTATTAGACGGGTTTGAAGACTAGTACTATTATATAATAAACCCTTTCTTATTTTTAGAGGCCGGCGAGTTTTTTAGAGATTTTGAAAGGATAAGTATTGTGGTTTAGGGATGTGTCAACAACCGATTGGGTAACTCAATTGGAAAAGTGGTCTTCCTGTTGCAGCCCAGACGCTGGTTCAAATCTGTCAAACTACAATTTTTTTAACTTTAATAATTAAAAGGCTGCTATATACACTTTAAGATGTGACGTTGAGGTGTCTGCCAAGTGTCAATCATACAGGCCGACTCTATGAGAAGTTGACACGTAAGCAAAAGCTGAGATGACGAGCAAAGAGATACGCCACACGAGCTTTGGAGATAGCAAAAAATATATATATCAAGATAGAGATTTAAGTCTAATAAGAGAAATCTTTATATTCATATATAAAATTAAACTGAATACCCGTACGATGTACGGTAGCTATATAGATTGTATCATAAAGAAATTTGAATATGCCTCATACATGATTCGTGAGTATGAAATAAATTGTGGTTAAAATAAACCGATGATCGAAGCTAAATTATAATAAACAGTAATGATAAATATAATATATGTTTGGTTAAAGTTTTGGATTTACCTTAAATTTTTACAATCACATCAAAATCGGAACTTGTAAGCATAGTGGATGACGGCAAATAGCCTTGTGATTTCGGATCGTAAACTCAATTTTTTGAAGTCTTCATGTTAATAACTTATTATAAGTAATAGGAGTTGAAGAATTGAGAAAGAAAAATATACAATTTATTAATGAGAAAACAATTAATCAAATAAGGTTATAATGAGTTAGAGTTTAATTTTAAGTCTAATAAGAAAATTGAATCTATATACAATTAAAAAAGCTAATTTAATAAAATAAATAAATTAAAAGGACACGTGTCGATCAAGGATTACGCCACGTGTCATTTCAAGAATATCTCAATCCTGTTTTAGTTTATTGGTAGATAAAGATAAGATTTAACTTTTCTAAGAAGAATCGTTTTATTCCGGGAAATTAAATAGAGGGTTTTTATTTATGTTTTGATGATAATTACATTGAGCCAAAACCTCAATATATACAAGGAAAAGACGTTCTAATTACGGTAACAAATCAAAAGCATTAAACTCTTACCCATATGTTTGATTTTTTAAAGCTCCTAATTTGACTTGTTCATTTTAAAATCATTTCAGGAATAAATCTTGGTTGAATGGGAATTTGTATAATTATTCTGAACTTTGTGACCTTAGTGATTGAATTTAACAAATACTTACTATTTAACCTTTTCAAGAGAGAATCGTTTTACTCGGGGAAATGATGATATTATACTGATCCTGAAATCTTATTTCTAACACTCCCCCTCAAGTTGAATAGCGGAATTGTCAAAATTCAACTTGCTCAGACATTTATGCAATATAGTTGTCCCCACTGCTTTAGTTAAAATATCAGCCAGTTGATCTTCAGATCTGACAAAGGGTAGTTTAATAATTCCATCTTCAAACTTTTCTTTGATGAAATGTCGATCAACCTCCACATGTTTAGTCCTGTCATGGCAATTTAGTTATTATGCAACTTTTGTAAAAATAATATTATATTTAGAACTTTTGTTTATTCACGGACTCATGGTCAATTATACGTCTTTCTTGCAAGAGTTAAGATAGAAATATTTGAAAGTTTTGATAAAAAAAAATGAGATCGTTGTCAATTATACAACTAAAGTCATTTTTTCTTTTATGAAGAATTAATAGATTTGTAATCTATATAATTACTTTTGGGATTTTATTAAAGTTATCTTTTTTGTTTAGTTGTTTTTTTAATAATGATTTTATAAATTTAAAATCATTTATCATTATTTTTATTTAACTAAAGAAGGATTTGGACTTATGTGACATTCTTTTCTTTTTGTCAAGTAAGATTTTTACTATGCATGTGACGCTTTGTTGTTAAAAAAATTATTTTAAGTTATAATGTAGTTATACGTGTAATATAAATTCGAAATATTTAGTAATCATTCTACTATAATATTTTCTAATAAATTTATTACATTATAGTTTTTAATGGTCTACAAGTATTAAAAATAACATATATTATCTACTAATTATAATATTACCTTAATTATTATAATGTTACCGTCCAACGGACGAGTTTAATCTAGTTTATATATTAGCATACAAAAGATTTACTTATAATTAATATTTAATATCAATAGTAAAGAAATTAAATCTACATATAAAAAATCGTGAATTGAAATCTTGACAAAAGTTGGAATCCATATCCTAAATTTAATAATTTTAATTGGGAAAAGTATCTGTGTGTGTATGTAACTTCTGACCAGCTACTATTGTATGAAAGAAACTTTAGTCGGGTTCATTGTATGTAAGTAACCTGTTTAAACTGAATGAATCGTGTAAACAAGCTGATGTGGAGGTCTCTCATTGGGCCATGTATCAGATGCCTGGTGGTGCCACGTTGATTTCTTACACGATTCGTTCAGTTTTAACAGGTTACTTACATACAATGAACCCGACTAAAGTTTCTTTCATACAATAGTAGCTGGTCAGAAGTTACATACACACACAGATACTTTTCCCTTTTAATTATATTGATGTATTTGATTATAACAAGGAAACTGATGTATAAAATAATAATTAAATTTGATTAGATATTTAATAAATAAAAAAAAACACGTATCAAGTAAGAAATATGTCACATGTCAGTTAAAGATTTTAGTTTATTATGTCGGTTAACAAATCGCATTTTATTTATTGTTGCAAGATGTGCCAAAATTAACGGAATCATGTACATGTTGATGACAAATCACCACAAAGAAAACTCAATCTCTAAATAATCACCAATAAATCCAGAATTGCACCACAAAGTTTGGGTTTCCAATCTCTCAAAATGTGATTTGTTATATCACCCCAAAAAAAAATCCCCTGACCTCTTTTGTTCTTGCTTGCAACCCCCATCCATCATTCAAAATTTAATTGCATTATATCGAAACCATCATCAAATTAATCGTCATCATCATCATCATCAATGGGGGGTTGCATGTCTGTTGCCAACACAAGCCATTTGAGAAGGACCAGAACCAGCCTTGTCCAACCCCTTTCACTAGATACTTAGAGATTATTAAAAAAATCTTCTTAATTGATGGCTAAAAATTTAATAAATATAAATTAAGTATAAAAGGCTAAAAAGTGTAAATTAGTAATGAAAAAAAAAATATAAATTAGTGAAACTTTTTGTATAACTTTAATGTATTAATAATAAAAATTAAGTTTAATATTAATAAAGTAAATAAAATGTTGTATATATCTGGTCATTGTTATTATTATTTAAATAAAGAGTTGTATATGTCTAGTTAAACCAAATAAATATCGAGTTGCTTTTTTTTAACCTAAATAAATATTAAGTTTTTTTAGTAAAGAAAACCATAATTTAGTCACATGTTTAATAATTTAGTTTAGAGAAATTAAGAATTGTGATTTGTCAATTGAAGTTAGGTTAGTTGTTTTCTCTAGATACATTAATTATTATCATATCATCATCATCATCATCATCATCATCATCATTATTATTATTATTATTATTATTATTATTATTATTATTATTATTTATTATTATTGTTATTAATATTATTAAAATAATAACATTGCTAATTTCATGAATTCATCCAAAGTTCATTTCTAATTTCGTGAGTTCAAACTTAAAACTGCCATATCAGCCGGTTATCCGGTCACATGTGACTATTTGTGTGAAAATATTAAATATCATTTCTAAAAAAAAATAAGTTTTAAAGTACATTTCTATTTTCGTGAATTCAACCAAAGTTCATTTCTATTTTCTGCAGTTACCCCTTTTATATATTAACAAAAGCTGAAAAATACCCAATATTTTTTACCGTAAATTTAGGCTAAATTATATTGTGTTTGCATTTACAGGGGAAATCTATTTTAAAAAGGGTAACGGAACCTTAGCTTCAGTAATATAATAATATTCATCGATTCAGATGAATCATATGATATTGAGACCAAAAAAAAATAATCATCGATTTATATAATAAAATATTCATCGATTTATATAATAAAATATTCATCGATTTATATAATAAAATATTCATCGATTTATATAATAAAATATTCATCGATTTATATAATAAAATATTCATCGATTTATATAATAAAATATTCATCGATTTATATAATAAAATATTCATCGATTTATATAATAAAATATTCATCGATTTATATAATAAAATATTCATCGATTTATATAATAAAATATTCATCGATTTATATAATAAAATATTCATCGATTTATATAATAAAATATTCATCGATTTATATAATAAAATATTCATCGATTTATATAATAAAATATTCATCGATTTATATAATAAAATATTCATCGATTTATATAATAAAATATTCATCGATTTATATAATAAAATATTCATCGATTTATATAATAAAATATTCATCGATTTATATAATAAAATATTCATCGATTTATATAATAAAATATTCATCGATTTATATAATAAAATATTCATCGATTTATATAATAAAATATTCATCGATTTATATAATAAAATATTCATCGATTTATATAATAAAATATTCATCGATTTATATAATAAAATATTCATCGATTTATATAATAAAATATTCATCGATTTATATAATAAAATATTCATCGATTTATATAATAAAATATTCATCGATTTATATAATAAAATATTCATCGATTTATATAATAAAATATTCATCGATTTATATAATAAAATATTCATCGATTTATATAATAAAATATTCATCGATTTATATAATAAAATATTCATCGATTTATATAATAAAATATTCATCGATTTATATAATAAAATATTCATCGATTTATATAATAAAATATTCATCGATTTATATAATAAAATATTCATCGATTTATATAATAAAATATTCATCGATTTATATAATAAAATATTCATCGATTTATATAATAAAATATTCATCGATTTATATAATAAAATATTCATCGATTTATATAATAAAATATTCATCGATTTATATAATAAAATATTCATCGATTTATATAATAAAATATTCATCGATTTATATAATAAAATATTCATCGATTTATATAATAAAATATTCATCGATTTATATAATAAAATATTCATCGATTTATATAATAAAATATTCATCGATTTATATAATAAAATATTCATCGATTTATATAATAAAATATTCATCGATTTATATAATAAAATATTCATCGATTTATATAATAAAATATTCATCGATTTATATAATAAAATATTCATCGATTTATATAATAAAATATTCATCGATTTATATAATAAAATATTCATCGATTTATATAATAAAATATTCATCGATTTATATAATAAAATATTCATCGATTTATATAATAAAATATTCATCGATTTATATAATAAAATATTCATCGATTTATATAATAAAATATTCATCGATTTATATAATAAAATATTCATCGATTTATATAATAAAATATTCATCGATTTATATAATAAAATATTCATCGATTTATATAATAAAATATTCATCGATTTATATAATAAAATATTCATCGATTTATATAATAAAATATTCATCGATTTATATAATAAAATATTCATCGATTTATATAATAAAATATTCATCGATTTATATAATAAAATATTCATCGATTTATATAATAAAATATTCATCGATTTATATAATAAAATATTCATCGATTTATATAATAAAATATTCATCGATTTATATAATAAAATATTCATCGATTTATATAATAAAATATTCATCGATTTATATAATAAAATATTCATCGATTTATATAATAAAATATTCATCGATTTATATAATAAAATATTCATCGATTTATATAATAAAATATTCATCGATTTATATAATAAAATATTCATCGATTTATATAATAAAATATTCATCGATTTATATAATAAAATATTCATCGATTTATATAATAAAATATTCATCGATTTATATAATAAAATATTCATCGATTTATATAATAAAATATTCATCGATTTATATAATAAAATATTCATCGATTTATATAATAAAATATTCATCGATTTATATAATAAAATATTCATCGATTTATATAATAAAATATTCATCGATTTATATAATAAAATATTCATCGATTTATATAATAAAATATTCATCGATTTATATAATAAAATATTCATCGATTTATATAATAAAATATTCATCGATTTATATAATAAAATATTCATCGATTTATATAATAAAATATTCATCGATTTATATAATAAAATATTCATCGATTTATATAATAAAATATTCATCGATTTATATAATAAAATATTCATCGATTTATATAATAAAATATTCATCGATTTATATAATAAAATATTCATCGATTTATATAATAAAATATTCATCGATTTATATAATAAAATATTCATCGATTTATATAATAAAATATTCATCGATTTATATAATAAAATATTCATCGATTTATATAATAAAATATTCATCGATTTATATAATAAAATATTCATCGATTTATATAATAAAATATTCATCGATTTATATAATAAAATATTCATCGATTTATATAATAAAATATTCATCGATTTATATAATAAAATATTCATCGATTTATATAATAAAATATTCATCGATTTATATAATAAAATATTCATCGATTTATATAATAAAATATTCATCGATTTATATAATAAAATATTCATCGATTTATATAATAAAATATTCATCGATTTATATAATAAAATATTCATCGATTTATATAATAAAATATTCATCGATTTATATAATAAAATATTCATCGATTTATATAATAAAATATTCATCGATTTATATAATAAAATATTCATCGATTTATATAATAAAATATTCATCGATTTATATAATAAAATATTCATCGATTTATATAATAAAATATTCATCGATTTATATAATAAAATATTCATCGATTTATATAATAAAATATTCATCGATTTATATAATAAAATATTCATCGATTTATATAATAGGAAGATGGAACATTGGAGTTGATAACTATGGGTTGGAAATGAGCTGGTACTTTTGCGTGTGAAAAAGAGCATATATTACAACAAAAGTCAAAAGTAATTTGTGATATGTATCCCTCATACAGTATGAGTTGTCAACTTGTCAATCTATTTGCAGCTTTTCATGAATTGTACCTAAAATACCTAAAACACTCGTATTAGCGGCGACGTCGCCGCTAATACGTGCCACGTGGCGCGTCGGGAACAGGCGTGGCAGTCATGGTTCCAAAGTTTGTCGGGCCCCACCATTAGCGGCGACGTCGCCGCTAATGCTCTGGTGGGGTTGCCCTATTCCTGGTGGGAATACCCTGTGCCTTATAAATATAAGGACTTTTTTAATAAGATTGTAAGGTGGTTTCACGTGAACATTTGACGCACATGTATACATACTATATTTCTTCCTGTCAAAACACAAACAAGTGAAACAACATACGCCCCCCTTTCTTTCTTCATTCCACCGCCGCCCACCAACCAACCAACAACAAACCTAGATATTTATAAAATAAACATAAAAGAAAACGGATCTGGAAATTAGTAACTGTAAGAGTTACAGGTTGGACAATGTTGTCAAAGGCTATGATTGATTGATTGATCTGCAAAAAAAAAGTGCGCCGCCCTTTCTTCCTTTCTTCCTGTCAAAACACAAACAAGTGAAACAACATACGCCCCCCTTTCTTTCTTCCTGTCAATGGCAAAGATTGATTGATTTGAAGAAAAATTCAGTGCAACGCATGTTCCCCAAACTTATCCAAACATGCCTTATGACACACCGGACAAGGCTCATCCACTGGGAATGTAGATGAATTGTTGTTTTCTTTATTTTTGATATTCGAATGATTTGTTGAGGAAGGATTTACTGGTGGTGGTGGTGGTGTTTAATGAAAGATTTGGTGGTGGTTGTCTGGAATTAACTTGTCGGAAGGATTAGTGGTGGTGGTGGTTAAGCAAGAATTTGATGGTCTACAAAATGAAAAGGGATTTTGATTCCTTGGGACCTTGATGGTGTAGAAAGAAAAGGTTCGAGTGAGATTTGAGAGAAATATGTTTGGCCCCTTTCCTATACATATCAAAGGTTTTATATTTAATACCAAGTTTTTTTTTTTTTTCTTTTGATTATGAAGATACATAATAAATAAATAAAGAATAATGCCATGTCATTAAAAAATGTCACGTAATCAAAAAATGTCCACGTCACCAGTTACAGGTGTCAAATGTTACTATTTCCGGCAATAAATGAAAGTTCATTGCTAAAAAGCAAAAAGTTTTAAAGGTCACTGCTATTTTCGTGAATTGGTCAGAAAGTGCTTTCTATTTTCTGCAGTTATCTTTTATTTATAAATAAGTAAATTTTAGTAATATGTACCTTGTGGTATTAAAACATAAACAAAAACTTGGAAACATTTTTTTTTTCTTTAAATAATTATATATATAGGTTAAGAATTATCGTTCCTTGGATAGTTCAAGAATGTTCAGATCTTTTTTTGTGCTTCTAGGTTCTGCTGGTTGTTGAGAGCCGGATGGGAATTCGATCGACAGTTACATACTTCCATATTAGCTGAATGGTTATGTTTAAAACTTTATTATAATGGGTGATGGGTTCAATACATAACATCTTTATGTTGGTTTTTCAGGTTAATTATATTATGTTTTAAAAAAGAGTTAATTGCATTTTTGGTCCCTGTGGTTTGTATGTTTTTGCAGGTTCAGGACCTTTTCGGGTTTCATTGCATTTTTGGTCCCTATTTTGGAAACCTTTTGCAAATTTGGTACAAATTAACGGTGGTTGTTAAATGAAGCCGTTAAGTGTTGTTAGAATAAAAAATGGTGTTTAATTGTAAATTTCTAAAAGTGTAAGGGGTATTTGTGTTAATAGTGTTGGTCAAACGTTTGTCCTGTTGTCACTGAGATATACACGTGATTGTTTTGTAAAAATTTATAAAAAATTACGAGCTCTATAAATGAAAGTTTTGTAATTTAAAACGCGTCGGGAAAACGAAATTCACGATTTATCCCTCCTTTCTTCGAGTAAAAACTCGAAACTGATACCACTCGACTCATAATTCCACCGCGCACAAACCCTGACCAAAATGAACTTCAGAAACCGTCGTCAGAAAATATGGCAATTTGCCGGAAAACTTAAATTTGCGATTTCTACTTTGTTTTTACGAATTAAAACACGAAACCGGTACCAAAATGCCCAGGTTTGCATTCCGCACAAACCCTAGCCTATTATTCTGTCAAAAAACTTTGCCGGAAAATTCGCCGGAAAAGTAACTGTAAACGAATCTAATGAATCGAAAACCTTAAAATATTAATATGCCCGGAATCGGATCGCGAACAAAACCTGATGTTTTCCAGATCAATTTGACAACTTGCGAAAACGGAATCGAAGAGGGAAGTTTGCAGAAAAAAAACTTTTTGTTTTTTTTTAAATAAAAGAAATGGATATAAAAGCAATAAAAGAAATAAATTGTGTTAACATGACAAACATTTTGACTAACACTATGTGACATGCCATGGTGGAGAGAAGTTGAAACCGGGTTTGGCAAACCCGGTTTCGGATTTTATATATAATACGACAAACAAAATTGACTTCATATATAAGAACTGGATGTTAAGATCGCTTGAATATGGAAGCTTCATATATAAGAACATGGTTTACTTAGGAAAATGATGTGCTCTGTGATTGAATAGGAAAATGATATGCTCTGTGATTTAAGATAAAAAGACATGATGTATCGCTATGATATGCATAGTTGCTTACTGTAAAAGTATTTTTTAATAGATGAAAATGATTACAAAAATGGATTTCTTAGGTGCAGAGCTGATGCTTGGCTCTTGGTGGGTTTTTATAAGGAAAACGAGATATGTTATTATTATATTGAGAAGGATACGAATTACTTTGAAAATGTGACTCCTTGTCTTTTTCAAGATTTTCAATTCAATGTCTGACATAAATAAATTAATAAATGTTTCTAAATAAATACATAATTAAAATATCAAGATAGCCATTGATATTATACTATTATCTCAACTTTGAACCATCCAGCTGTTCTCCATACTCCCATTCCATATAGATTTGTTGAATTATTCATGGATATATAAGTACACTTCCACGTGAACAATTTAGATCCATCAAAGTATATGACTTGTGTACTTGAAACTGCACCAGGTCTTGGTGATGCCCAATTAGAAGGCCAAACAAGTGGTTTGTCGATGCCAAATTCTTCGAAATTCATAACTTCTGAAGAGTAGTCAGAACTATAAGATGAAGAACAAAACGAGTACTCATCACTGCTATTAGTAATTCCAGAAAGACTAGAGTCAACCGAAGTAGCAACATCCAACTCTAACTCTGATCTTTTCTTTGAAGTCCATATGGAACAATGGCCAGAAGAGAACTCTGTTTCATCTTCAAAACATGTAGTAGAGAGGCTATCTGGTGACTCATTCTCGGTTGCAGTAACTAACCAGGAAACCACTTCTTCTTCTAATTTTTCTTGAACACACACATCATCATTCAAAACTTCCCTTTGATCTCCTGGTTAGTTACTGCAACTGAGAAGGAGTCATCAGATAGCCTCTCTACTACATGTTTTGAAGATGAAACAAAGTTCTCTTCTGGCCATTGTTCCTATGGACTTCGATTTAAAGAACTAGCTAATATTCGTTATCAGATACAAGTCGCCCAAGGTGAATATCTAAAAATCATACAACTTCTGACATAAGAAAAAAAATCTATTCACAGGTCTTGACCTGTATCTTATTCTGACTAGTTTAACATATGTATCTTCTCAATACATTATATACATCTGGACTACAAATGCCTTCTTGGAAAAATATTTTTATTGCTAAATTCTAAAACAAACATTCCAACTGTTGGTGTACATGTCTAATAAGCTTTAACAAAGTATTACAACAGACCAACTGTTTCGTAAAGCAATATGAGGATATCTATATGGAATTGCATATATATAGACACACACACACAGAGAGAGATATATATGTATCGTGTATGTACCTGAAAGCCAGTGACTGATTGACAGCAACAAGCTCCATAGAAGAATCAGGCAACGCGACGGTATGATGAAAGCTTCTGTAATAATTATGTTTTGTAACCATAACGAACACATAAAACTACTTACATTAAGTTTTTAAAATGTTTTTTAGCAGAAAAATCCAACTTCACACAGCCGGCCCTCTTCGATCCATACTAAAAACGACCTTTCTCAAAGAAAACCCATTTTACTCTACTCAATAACTAGAACAGACATGTCAGGAAAACGCAAAATAATATGGCTTGTATATATATGAGAGGTTCAACTAGCGTTAAATAGGTGCCGGATCATGTAAATGGTTTGTAATTACAGTTTTGGACCTATATTTTACAACAATGAATGATAATTACAGTATCAAGTAAACATTAGAATACTTTGTCACCTCTGTCACTGAACATATACATTATTCCAGCATCTGTCAATAGCAGCTCGAATCTTTTTTGGGTTACAGACTTCTTGAATAACAACTTCCAAAGTAGATGCTTTTGGTATAAGATATTTCTGAAGCATCACTTCAATGATCTTACAAGCTCCTACAACTCTCTTTTGCTTGTGAAGCCGAATCACAAGTTCTTCAAGAAATTCACTCCCATCTTGCAGAGAGCTCACTTGTTCTTTTATTGCTTTTAAAAAGATGTTACAGGTAACCAAATCTGGATCACAACTACGATTAAGCATGCAGTTTAGAAGATCAATTGCATGCGAAATAGAACCATTCTTGCACAAACCACTAAAAAGTATGTTGTAAGTTACTATATCAGGCTCAGAGCCAGATCCTGCATATAGCATCTGATTAAAAAGTTTCAAACCTTCTTCCACGGACCCATTATTGCAAAGGCCATGGATCAGTGAACTGTATGCGATAACATCAGGTTTGTACCCTTCTGACAATATATTCTCCCAAATAGTTATAGCTTCCTTTAACTTCCCATTACCACATAGCCCATGAATGACTACACTATAGCAAACTTCATTTTGCACACAATCATTAGTTTTGGCGTCTTTCCATATATCAAGAGCTTTGTCAGTGTTTCCTGTATTAAAATAGCCTTTCATAAGCGAGCTATATACAAAAGCATTCGGCTTACAACCCATCTTTTCCATCTCAATTAGAACATCCCTGGCTTCATCTGGTTTCATTTCTCTACATAAACCATCTATCAGAGTACTATAAAGTACAATGTTTGGTTTGAACCCTTTCCTCAACATCTCCTTCCACATATTAAATGCTACTTCAGGTTTTCCCTCTCTGAATAACCCACTTATAAGTGTAGAATATATGTATTGATTTGGGTAACGTCCTCTTTCCTCCATTGAGGTTAACACTGATGCACCATCAACAGCTCTTCCTTTCTTTACTAACCCATTGATGAGTGTACTATATGTAACATCATTAGGAACACATTTATTACGAACCATCCTATCTAAAAGACTAACCGCCTTGTCTAATTTCCCCTTTAGGCAGAGACCATGTATAAGAGTGTTGTAAGTTACTTCATTTGGGACACAACCTTTTAGAAACATATTGTCCAAAACATTTGCTGCACGTGCCAAGTCACCCTTCTTGCACAACCCATTGATCAAAACATTAAAGGTTACAGCACTTGGGAAGCATCCCTCAACTTGCATCTCATCCAAGAGACAAACCGCCTCATCAATCCTGTCTTGCTTGCACAATCCATCCATTAGAGTACAGTAAGTAAACACATCCGGCGTGCATTTCCTAAATGGCATCTCCCTAAACATCTCTATAGCCCTATCAATCAGTCCTAATCTACACAACACTTTAAGTATCAAATTATACGTTAACACATTTGGCAAGATCTGTTTGCCCTGTACAATTACAGCCGAATAAAACTCCAGAGCCTTATCAAATAAACCCTCTTGTATAACTACATTAATCACTGAGTTAAAAGACCGAACACTAGGTCTGCATTGGTAGTCAACCCACATTCTATCAAACAAGTCTAAAGCTTTATTCGCTTTCTTTGCTTTCCCATAAGCTTTAAAACACAAAATAAAATTCTGCTCTATAAACACTCTTCTTCACGCTTCATTTGATTAAAAACTGCCTCCAAAGATGACAAGTCACCCGTTTCTGCAAGGTTTTGAATGAGAGAGTAGAAAGTGGAATCACCGACTGTAAAAGAACCCAACTTGTTGTGAGATTTAAAAATGTGACGATGAATTGGTGTGGGGTCGATCTCAGACGGTGCGGTGACAGAAAAATATCGAAGTTGGAAGAAACCAGCATTTGAAATTAGCAGTAGTTGTTTCCTGATGGAAGAGGTAATGAGTGTAACATTGAAGTGCATGCCGCTACCAGCTCCTACACTGCAAATGAAAAGGGGGGAAATGAGGCAGTTTATCTATACATATAAATTGATATATACGGAGTATATATATATCTAGATGTGGGTTCAAATGAAAATTTTCTCATGAAAAAATAAGAAGGGTTTTTAAAAATCTAATGCTTCATTCATTCATTCAAGTTACTTACTTTACAGTTCTATATCCACATTGTTAGTGGGTCAATTTCAATACATTCAAAACCCATATACATACAACATATAGTATTGACTGAATGAATGTGCTAAACCGGAAATTAAGGTATTAATAATTTATCAACAGCCATATGATGATGTAGATGGACAAATAATTTTATACATTCAATCAATACACAAAATCATATAAACAGAGAATGGAGGCCCGAGAATGAAATGGAATTAGGAGGGCAGAGGAGCCATTACCTGAACAGTGGATGGAGGATTGGAGGTAGAGAATGGAGGATGCACCGATGGAGAATAGGAATTAGGGTTTTAGGAGGGCATAAGTCAGACGAGAATGAAATGAAACTAGAAAATTACCAGGTGCGGTTTATTCATTTTTATTTATTTCTTCATAGTAATAGTAATTTGTAAAACAAATTTAGATTTCTGGTTATTCAGCTTTAGTAAAAACACATATGTAATTCTTAATTTATCTTACTTAGGTGTTTCCGAAAACATATAGATGTAATTCCTAATTTGTCTTTAGAAGCAACTTAGTTGTTTCCGAAAACATATAATGTAATTCTTAATTTGTCTTTAGAAGCAAACTTAGTGTTTCCGAAAACATATAATGTAATTCTTAATTTGTCTTTAGAAGCAAACTTAGTGTTTCCGAAAACATATAATGTAATTCTTAATTTGTCTTTAGAAGCAAACTTAGTGTTTCCGAAAACATATAATGTAATTCTTAATTTGTCTTTAGAAGCAAACTTAGTGTTTCCGAAAACATATAATGTAATTCTTAATTTGTCTTTAGAAGCAAACTTAGTGTTTCCGAAAACATATAATGTAATTCTTAATTTGTCTTTAGAAGCAAACTTAGTGTTTCCGAAAACATATAATGTAATTCTTAATTTGTCTTTAGAAGCAAACTTAGTGTTTCCGAAAACATATAATGTAATTCTTAATTTGTCTTTAGAAGCAAACTTAGTGTTTCCGAAAACATATAATGTAATTCTTAATTTGTCTTTAGAAGCAAACTTAGTGTTTCCGAAAACATATAATGTAATTCTTAATTTGTCTTTAGAAGCAAACTTAGTGTTTCCGAAAACATATAATGTAATTCTTAATTTGTCTTTAGAAGCAAACTTAGTGTTTCCGAAAACATATAATGTAATTCTTAATTTGTCTTTAGAAGCAAACTTAGTGTTTCCGAAAACATATAATGTAATTCTTAATTTGTCTTTAGAAGCAAACTTAGTGTTTCCGAAAACATATAATGTAATTCTTAATTTGTCTTTAGAAGCAAACTTAGTGTTTCCGAAAACATATAATGTAATTCTTAATTTGTCTTTAGAAGCAAACTTAGTGTTTCCGAAAACATATAATGTAATTCTTAATTTGTCTTTAGAAGCAAACTTAGTGTTTCCGAAAACATATAATGTAATTCTTAATTTGTCTTTAGAAGCAAACTTAGTGTTTCCGAAAACATATAATGTAATTCTTAATTTGTCTTTAGAAGCAAACTTAGTGTTTCCGAAAACATATAATGTAATTCTTAATTTGTCTTTAGAAGCAAACTTAGTGTTTCCGAAAACATATAATGTAATTCTTAATTTGTCTTTAGAAGCAAACTTAGTGTTTCCGAAAACATATAATGTAATTCTTAATTTGTCTTTAGAAGCAAACTTAGTGTTTCCGAAAACATATACATGTAATTCTTAATTTGTCTTTAGAAGCACCTAACTTAGTTGTTTCCGAAAACACATAATGTAATTCTTAATTTATCTTACTTAGGTGTTTCCGAAAACATATACATGTAATTCTTAATTTGTCTTTAGAAGCACCTAACTTAGTTGTTTCCGAAAACATATAATGTAATTCTTAATTTGTCTTTAGAAGCAAACTTAGTGTTTCCGAAAACATATAATGTAATTCTTAATTTGTCTTTAGAAGCAAACTTAGTGTTTCCGAAAACATATAATGTAATTCTTAATTTGTCTTTAGAAGCAAACTTAGTGTTTCCGAAAACATATAATGTAATTCTTAATTTGTCTTTAGAAGCAAACTTAGTGTTTCCGAAAACATATAATGTAATTCTTAATTTGTCTTTAGAAGCAAACTTAGTGTTTCCGAAAACATATAATGTAATTCTTAATTTGTCTTTAGAAGCAAACTTAGTGTTTCCGAAAACATATAATGTAATTCTTAATTTGTCTTTAGAAGCAAACTTAGTGTTTCCGAAAACATATAATGTAATTCTTAATTTGTCTTTAGAAGCAAACTTAGTGTTTCCGAAAACATATAATGTAATTCTTAATTTGTCTTTAGAAGCAAACTTAGTGTTTCCGAAAACATATAATGTAATTCTTAATTTGTCTTTAGAAGCAAACTTAGTGTTTCCGAAAACATATACATGTAATTCTTAATTTGTCTTTAAAGCAACTTAGTTAACATGTAAAAATATACTTAAAAAATAATTGAGATATTCAAATGTAAATATTAAATGCTAAATCATATCAAGGTTGGATGGTGTAGCAGGGTTTCTATTATACAAACTTTTCCAGAGAAGCAATATCTTAACCTTGATTACCTAATTGACCGAATTCTCATTGATATCTTGCAAAAAAAGTAATTTTGTTTTCGTTAGCTATGGTTCTTAAGAATAATAAAAGTAGCAGTTGGTTCGTGGGTTTTCAATGATTTCGTGTCTTGTGATTTTAGTTGTAGGGTTCCGTTTATATAAGAAGAATCTGTATATCCTAAATATAGTTTGATTCCAATTAGTAATAACAACAATAAATATCCTAATTATAGTCTAATTACAATTACTATTAACAAAAACATTATAATTGGTTTAATTACAATTAGATAAGATATTGAGAGTTTGTATCTTCTTGTGTTTATGTAGACAATCGTTACTGCATATACAAAATGAGATTAGTTTTAATGATTATTTGGTTGGAGTGTTTGTGTAAGATTTTTTTGGAGTGTTTGTGTGTTTCTGGATATATATTGGTCCACTATTTTGTTATATTTTTATATTACCAATAAAATCGAAAAGTAAATTAATTATTTTAAATTGGATGAAAGTGTAAATTGGTGATGAAAAACCAAAAAGTGTAAATTAATTATTTTTAAGTGTAAATTGGTGATGGAAAACCAAAAAGTGTAAATTAATTATTTTTAAATTGGGTTAAAGTGTAAATTGGTGATGAAAAACCAAAAAGTGTAAATTGGTGATGGAAAACAAAAAAATGTAAATTAATTATTTTTAAATTGGGTTAAAGTGTAAATTGGTGATGGAAAACCAAAAAGTGTAAATTAAATTTTTAAATTGGGTTAAAGTGTAAATTGGTGATGGAAAACCAAAAAGTGTAAATCAATTTAGACATGTGCTGATTTAATTAATTTTGAGAAATTGAAAGCTGTGATTGGTCAATTGAGATTTGGTCAGTTGCCTTTTAGTATATATTAAGATTTTGATCTAAGGGTCAAGATCTTGTCCTATTTATTTTACTCACTACTAGAAAAATAGCCTTTAATGACACCTAAATTATGACACACGCATCTACGATGACAAGCAAAAACTTGTGTCATAAAAAACCTGTCATAACTTGTAAAATCTGAATGGTTTATGACACGCAATTGTTAGTGTCATAAAAAAATGTAGTGTACACTTTCTTTGCGTGTCATATCTAAGTGTAGTTTTATTATTTTATTTCCCCTTGACAAAAGCTTACGTTCCTGCTAATCCAAAAAAAACCCCTAAGTGTTTGAAGCCCCAAAATCGAGCCCCCAAAATTCCCACAAAATCGAAGCCCCCAAGAGAGAGAGAGAGAGTGTTCCTTTCGTTCCTTCCTTCCCAGATTATCAAGATCAAAATCAAAATCAATCTCAATCTCATTAGGGTTTCTACAAATAATAACAATAACAATTATAAAATAACTGTTTCTACATTTTTTTTTATTTGGTTGATTGATTAATCCACAATAGGTATTTTTTTATTACTGTTTTTGGATCTAAGTTTATAGCTTTTATATTGAATCTGTGTTTTTTAATTGATTTTAGTTGTGTATTTTGACAGATCGGATTGATTTGATTGATTTTGTTTTGTGAATTCGTTTCTTTGATGATATATATATGTGTATATATATATAGATATATATGTATATCAGTATATTTGTGTGTGAGTATTAATGTGTGTGTAAACAAACATAAAGTAGACCAACTTGTTGCAAATTTCACTTTTCCGGTGACAGTTTTATCATTCTCTTGTAAGTTTCTACGTATTGAGATATAGTTTTTATTCATTTTGTTCATTTATATATCTGCATATATATATGTATATATGTATGTATATAGCTATGCTGAATTTTATTAAGTGTGATTTAAAATTTTCATTAATAATGTATGCATTCAGTTATAAATTTGAAAGTATTATATGTATAAAGGTGCCTAAAGGTGTGTTTATTAGATGTTCATTAAAAGCCCTAGGTGAAAATAAATTGATTAAAAAATTGTAAAATTTATGCCGTATTGAAATTTAGGTCTTATTATATTGTTTTTGTTGGTGTTTTTATGTAAATATTGAATGTGGCTTAGTGATTGTGTTTAGGAATTAGTTTAGATGAGTGTCATGGATGATTCGCCGGTGAACTCATCAAGCAGTGATGATTTTGCCGCGTTTTTGGACAAGGAACTCGATTCTGATTCTGAGACTGCTACTCAACTAGGACCTGACGATATTGCCGTTATTGATGATGATGACGATGGTGATGATGATGAGGAAGAGGAGGAGGACCATGAGACATATAAGTATCTTATCGAAAGGTAAGTAATAATGTTAATTTCGCTCATTTATTATGTATCAACGGTTAAATTGTGATGTGTTACACCTCAACGACATTGTGTTAATAGTTTATAGTATGCTCCATGTTACGGATATTGATCTATTTTATGTTTGTTTACGTATATACTGTTTTGTGGATATTGCAATTACGTATAGTTACCTATCAACAGATATAGGAACTGGAGATCATGCAGTTGAAGTGATTGACAATTGGTTTGAGTTTGATGATGAACAGACGGGTTTGATTGAGAGTCACATAAATCTCTTAAGGTAACTCTTGTTCTTTGGTTTTAAATGATATGTTATTCACTGTTAAGTTAAGATTACATTCTATTAATGATTAATGAATTAGACCAAAGGCATCCTTCATTAACCTGTTCAGCAATTACCATTCGGTAGCCTGGTTTATGGACCAAGTCAAAATATTCTCATATATTCAATGAGATTTTGGATAGTTTAACATGATAACCAAATAATGATACAAGTTAAAATTTTAAAAGGTGTGGGTAGATGTTCCATTGGTGATATACTGATATGCGTAGGTATGTCAATAGTCATTCGATCTGGTGGATATCCACTTACCCGATGTTTGAGCATGAATTGTTAAGCTCAATCACAAAATGGGTTTAACCACGAAAATCATCAAAATCTCCTACAAAGTAGTGCAAACCTAATAAACTCTTGACGAATCTAAGGTGCTTGATGATTTTCCCAAAGAGACGTTTCGATCTTTGGAGGATATGAAATATGAATGATTTGATGTTATGAATGATTGATTGATGATGAATGTCTTGAATATACTGATGATTGTATGATATTGAATGGAATGTATGAATTGATTGTAAATATGTGAGAGTGAGTTGTATTGATTTTCTGATATTGAATTTGTGATTGAATTGTACTGATTTTCTGATATTGATTGTGAATGATCTTGAATTGTCAGCAAGAACATGTATTTATAGGCAGCCCAAATTAGGGTAACCTAATGATTTGGGCCTGTCAGAAATGGTCCCTGGCCAAGTACTCATCATGACAATACTAGGTATAGAATGTTTTAGAGTACATGTTGTCAGCCACCTCTCTGCATATTATAATAATAAAATATGGAGTAATCCAACATTTATTTGGGTTTATATAAATGTGGATGTTTATTCATCGAGAGCTAGGATTGAGGAGCTCAGACTTTGTATGGGTTAGACTTTGCTTAAAATTCTCCAACTAGGCTTCGACCTAACCCTGACTTAGGTCTCGCTAGTCCTTGTCCTTGTGAAGGCTCGCTATAGGGCTTCCAACCGGGTCCCCACTCAGAGTCTCGATTATGTATATGAATATGACTGCCTAATCTATACTAAGCCTCATCAAGTATTTTATCATGTAGTGAGCCTCGCCAAGTGGGGGGGGGGGAGTCTCGGTGTCTTGCCATTCCTATGTGAGGCCTTCTCTTTCTCTCTCTAAGCTTCGACATCTCTCTCATGGGCCCCCACTTCTAGCTTCCATACATATATATATTAATTGTGATCGATTCTTTATTAAGCTCCTCAATATTGAAGCTTCTCTACTTTGACATTCCTGCCTTTCCTTTAACAGTCTAAGCTTTGTCTAAGCTTCACTTCGGTTGGGCGCTACTTCGACCTTCGATGCCTTGCTGACTTCTTATGGGTCCCATTCTAAGCTTTGCTTAAGCTTCGACCGACTCTATGTCTTGCTTTCCTTACCTTGGTTTCCTTTCTCCAGCCTTAGGCATCGATCCCCTAAATATATATTAGTTAATAGAAACTTTGTCTAAGCTTCTCTCCAAAACATTGTCTGACTTTCATACCTTTGAATCTCTCTCTAAGTCACGCTGAGACCTAAGTATAGTTGTCCTTCAGTTTAAATTCGAACCTAGATCTATAAACATATATATGTATATGTCGATTCTCCTTTCCTTTTTGTTTAATTCCGTTTCCCGTACACATATACTTGATTAGGGTTCACCTCACCTCTTCAACTTCATTACACTTAGGTTTCAATCTGACTTTGTTAAATGTGTATGGATCCAACCATACCTCATTAAGTCCCCCAAGTTTGGAGGTAAGGATTGTTCTCAAATACTTGTCTTCAAACTTCATATTCTTCTCAATTTCTTTTTAATCGGATTTAGGTCATTTCCTTTTAATTCTTTTGAATCTGGATCTAACAAAAAGAGATAAAACAGGGAAAAGAGAAGAAAAGAAACAAGCACAACATTTTTTGCTTCTTCTATCCTTTTGATCGGCGAGTAAGACAAGGAAAGATGTTTATTCTTTTGGATCCGCTGCCTTCCTTCTGAGCTTCCCTTTCTCTTCTTTGCCCAAGGTTCGCTGGAGGTTCGCTTGGGACCCCACATCAGCCTTGCCTTTATTTACTCCTGTCGAGGTTCAATTTAAAGGATATATATATTAGTTAATGTCGATCGATACCCTATCTAACCTTTCCCCCTTCCTATATCACTTCGGCTGGAGGTTTTCCAACATATTTAAGGTTCACCATCTTTTTATCTTTATCTAGGCTTCGCTAGGGTTTTGGTTTGTCGAAGGGTCACTAGTTTCAAAACCTTGATGCTCTTTCTTATTCTTGGTTTAGTTTACAAGTATTGAAGCCTCGCTGAGACCCTTGTCTAACCTTAGACTTCGCTGGGTATTCTTTCTTTCTCTCAAGTGAAGACAACCCGACACTTCTCTTTCCTGCCTAGCTTCGCTGAAGCATTGTCTGGCCAGGCCCAACATACATTTGTTGTAAACTTGTAATAACCTAGCTTATGCTACTCGCTGCTCTCCCAGGATTCATCTAAGCTTCGCCTGAGACCCATTTATGAAGGCTCGCGGGGGGGGGGGGGGGGATGGCGGGCCCCATTCTAAGCTTTGCTGACTTCTGAGCGTAACCATCTTTTATCCTTTTTTGAGAGCTCGCTGCCTTCACACTCTTTCTTAGTCTAAGCTTCGATCATCAATATATATATATATTGGTTATTTAGACTTGAGCCTTATCCAAGCCTCTCTTCTTTCTCTAGGCTTTGACAGCTCTCCTGTTTTTTCTGAGTGAAGCCTCGCCAAAGACCTGATTCTCTTTTGACTCTTAATTTTATTCTTTCAGCTTTATTTTGTCATATATATACATATATATAAGTATATGTTTTGTATATATACATACACATGATCTATAGACTGATAGAAGAAAGGTTTTCGCTGAGATTTGTATTTCCTTATTATTTCTTCTTGCAATCGGCAGGTAAGATACAAAAGAGAAATCTCGTGGCCATTGAGAAGAAAGAAATAACATCTAGTTCTGCTTCTTTCCTTTTTCTTGAATCGACAGAGGCTCAAAGGAAGGTGAAAATACCTTTCTCTCATGTTTCGATTTCTTTAGCTTTATTGAGATTCTGCCTTTTTGAATCAGTTGTGACAAGAAAATAAGAGGAAAGGTGCATATTTTCCCCTTTTTTATTTGGAATCTCTATAGAAAACAAAATTATCTTTCTTTTTTATCTTTCCTTTTGACTAAATCTTTTCCGTTTTTTACATTGGCAGCAACCAGGGAAAAGAAAAGAGATAATACCAAAGTTCCCTCATTCTTGTTTGCCTTACCAAAGCTTCGATTGTCAAACCTTGCTAAAGCTTCCAGCTAGGGTTCTCTCTATCTGAGCTTCGGCAGACCCTTTCCTGAGCTTAGACTTTGATGAGATTCTTTCCTCCCAAACCTCGTAGGGCCTTAGACAATATAATATACAATTGTATATAGTTTTAGCTCAGTTTTGTATTGAGCTTTAATCCCATCGAGTTTCTTTGGGTGCCTCCTAGCTGGCTGAAGTTAAGAACAATGATATAACTCCATTAAGTGGTCTTGACTAGTATTAGTCCCCCAAATTCAATTGCTAATGGTTCTTTGCCAAGGACATTGCATTTGAATTTTATTTTATTTTATTTTTGTCCTTTCTGAATCTTAAAAACTTTATTACTCGCGAGTATTGTCACTTCCCGATAAGAAGTGTTTACCTTTATATTCGATGAATAAAAAGATGACTAAATTTTATGCGCGCCGCTTCCCAATAGGAAACGCTTATCTTATCATCCAATGAATGAATAAGACGTGAATTTGATGTGGGTAGAGTAATCTTTTTGCTATCCCTTCATCAATATCACTTCCCGATGAGAAGTGCTTACCTTTTTATCCGATGAACAAAAAGATGAATAAAAATATCACTTCCCGATGAGAAGTGCCTACCTTTTTATTCGATGAATAAAAAGATGAATAAATTAGTGTTAAGCCGGGCCCATTTTTGGCTTGTTACACTATGGAACTCACACTTGGCTAGATTTTATTTTATTCGTATCTTGCTTCCCGGTGAGAAGCACTCTACTCCCATCCGGTAGATGAGAAAAAATGAAAATTTTCTAAGTGTTAACTAAGCTTTCCATCTAGAGGATGAAAATTTTCTGAGTGCTAGCCAAGCTTAGCTTAGACGTTCATTTTGTATTTATTTATCTATCTTTTTCCTGTGAGAAGTATCTATCCTCATGGGTGAGGAAGATGAAAATCATTTTAAGTGTTAGCTGGGGATTGCTTTGTAGCTTTTATCCTTTAGGCACTTGGTTTGTCTGTCTTGCCTTTACAAGTACTTGGGTTTTTATAATCCGTGTCAGAAGTTGGCTAGGAATTCTTTCTTCCATCTTAGCACTTGACTTCTGGAATTTTCATTCGGATTACCCTTTTAGCTTGTCTCATAGTCAAAATATTCTTATAACAATTTATTGACCAAATATTTTCTAAAAGAAAATGATATCTCATTAATGATAATGATAAGGTTGGGATACATGATGATCTGACCAACAAACATAACCATAGTTGAAGTAAAATGACATAAAAATATATAAAGTGATACTTCTTAGCCAAGTAGCTTACATCAAAATGCTTAGAGAAAGGGGGGAAAGGATGATGCTTAAAGGAGGGAGGCTGGGACCCATACTAACTTAGAGTCTTGTCATTTGTCTTATTCATGGACCATGTATACATGGCCCTCAGGCTCTCCTGGATCATCATCCTCCTCCACCACCTTCTTTTGCCATGCAAAGGTCTTCTTTGCCTTCTTAGCTCCTGGGACTAAGTGTTCAAGCTTCCCTTCATCCAATGCCCTCTTAATCTCCCACTTTAGTTGTCTACATGCATTAGTATCATGTCCATGGTCCTCATGGAATTCACAATATTGATTCATGTTCTTTTTCCCAGACTTGAAGGCCATTGGTGAGGGAGGTTTGAAAGTAGCACACACTGTCTCAGTGTTCAGAATTTCTCTAGGGCATTTGATCAAGTTAACAATTGGTACATCTTTGATGTATGGTC
Organism: Erigeron breviscapus; assembly: GCA_034093135.1. NCBI lineage: Eukaryota > Viridiplantae > Streptophyta > Magnoliopsida > Asterales > Asteraceae > Erigeron > Erigeron breviscapus. The sequence goes on along the minus strand of CM067167.1, from coordinate 221,809,704 downwards.
CAAACCTTTTCTCACGACACTCATCTAGACGCTCGTCCTGACGTTCGTCTCGCCTTTGGTCATGTCGGCTCCACTCTTCACTAGCCAATCCTCCCCCAGATTTATCTTTCTTTGTGATACCTCTTACTAGTGAGGCAGTCTCTTTGGAGCGGATGAAATCGAATGCCCTATCAATAGCTTCTTTAAAAGTCAAAGGGATTCTCTTGTTTAGATCATCCTGGAGTTCGGCAGGGAGTAGTGCCAAGGTAAAACCTGAGACTTGTTGACTTTCAGGGAGACCCGGTATTCTTTGGCATTCTTCAGTATACCTTGTGATGAAATCCCTTAGTGGCTCGCTTTCTCTTTGTCTAATCAGGTGAGCTTCCAAGTGACTTCTCTGACGCTTCTTCTGTTGGACAAACTGAGCTATGAACTTCTTCTTCAAATCTTCATAGTCTTTGATGCTCTTCTCAGGAAGCTTGGTGAACCACTCTAAGGCATAACCTTGCAAGGTGCCTGGGAATAAGTGGCATGCCACGGGCTCCATCCACTTTTCAGTTAACACCGCCTGATCATAGATTGCTAGATGGTCTTCAGGGTCCCTAGTACCATCATAAGTACTGGCGATAGCGGGAACCTTCTGACCGTCTGGGAAGGCGTAATTTGCCACCCAGTCACAAAACCTTGACTTTGTTGCAGACTTTGGCACTTTGGCCACCCTTGCTTGTTCATCAGCCTCCTCTCCTGCTGCAAATTTTAGCATTTTTAACAACTCTTTTGCTAGGTTGACTGGCTCAGGAGCAGGTTCGACTGGCCTTTGCTTTTTCATCTCGTCCACCAACAACTTCATTATGGACTCCATGCCTATGGGCTGTGGAGCGGATTGTGGGGCCGGATGAGGTGGAGTTGGCCTTAAAGCAGCAGAGAGTTGAGAAAACTAATCGGTTGTAGGAGGGGGTGGTGCTTGCATTTGCTGAGTGCCCTTGGCAGCTAGCCTTATCAATTCCAACAAATGGCTCTCCTGGATAGCCACAGATTTAGAGGAGCTAGCCATTGATTGCAAGGATGTCTGACCTCCAGTCATGGGTGGGCTAGCCATGCTAGTCATGTGAGAACTTAACTGACTAGGGCCAGAAGAGAGCATAGTGATAGGAGATGTACCAGTTGGGGATGTTGAAAACAAAGATACAGAGGGATATATAGAAGGTGAAGGTGTGGAGAAAAGTGTAACATTTGTGAAATTTGACTAGATTTGACTCATAAATTTAATGTAAATGATTTTCGAGAAAATATATGAATAGTAACCATATTTGTGAATAGTACCGTATACGTGAATAGTAACGTATTTGTGAATAGTACCATATTTGTGAATAGTACCGTATATGTGAATAGTACCGTATTTGTGAATAGTACCATATTTGTGAATAGTAACCGTATTCATGAATAGTGATTAAGAATAGTAATCACGAATAGTAACGGTAAATAGTAAAGGTAAAAAGTAAATTGTAAATAGTAAAGGTAAAAAGTATATTCTAAATAGTAAAGGTAAAAGTAAATTGTAAATAGTAAAGGTAAAAAGTAACGGTAAATAGTAAAGGTAAAAAGTAAATTGTAAATAGTAAAGGTATAAGCATATTCTAAAATTATTTTATATAAATAGCCACCTTAGTTTAACCATAAAACTCACACCATTATATATTCACTTCTAAAAATCTCTCTTTCTCTCTAATAAAGAAATTAACTTATAACAATAATCATCTTCAAAGAATCAAGAATTCAAGGTTTTAATTGGTTCAAAGTGTTCATCCTCTCTATTTACTCCAAATTCGAATTTATGCATCAAAAGACTTTTGGTAAGTTAAACTCATTCCATAATCATCATTTTATGTTCATTAACTTGCTTCTAGTTGATTTCAAGTATATTCGAGTCACGAATCGGGTCAAAATGCAATTAAAGTCTTAGAAATGGGTCAAATGATTTGGGCATGATTTTGATGTTTTAAGATAAAACTAGTTGATGGGTTATGTTTATGTGGTGAATTCATATTTAGTATAGGTTCAAACATGAGTATTTTAGCTTCCTTAATCGATTTCTAGGCTAAAAATGAGTTTTGGAGGGTGTTTGGTTCGTATTTGGGTTGATGAATTATGCAGAACTGAAAACTGAAGTATAACGGCCGTTACATATGTAACTCCCGTTACTATATGTAACGCCCGTTAGGGACTGATTTTGACAATATTTTCAAACGTCAATAACTTTTGAACCGTAAGTCCGTTTTCGATGATTCAAGCGGCCACGGAAGCGTAATTGAGTCTATTTTCCAATGGTATAGGCCTCTGAGTCCAGAACATAGTTCTAATATTTCAAAAGTTTTGATAAAGCAACAGTGGTCAAGTTTCGACTAGTCATTGTGAAACAAAATGTAATGATTCCACTTCGGTTGGATCAAAGCCTTATAAAATGGACATAATAAAGCTTTTATAGTAAGATTAGGTCAATATTCATAGGACCTTACCCCTTGAGATGCTTTAGGATTAATGTAATACGTGTATGATTAGGTTTTGGCTATCGTGGACATCGGTTCTACTTTCTTTCGACTTGGGAATTTATTGCTCATTTCAGGTGAGTTTCGTAAACCCTCCCTACTCAATTGAGATTCGGGCTGAAAAGTGTACATGTTTGTTTAACTGTTGATTGTTGATTTGATTAATTGTATGATTGAATTGTTGATGTGGACTTGTTAGCGCATTATTTATTATATAAGTCGCACCGTTAGCGCATTGTTTACGATGTAAGTCGCACCGTTAGCGCATTGTTTACGATGTAAGTCGCACCGTTAGCGCATTATTTATTATATAAGTCGCACCGTTAGCGCATTGTTAATTATTAACTATGTAAGCCGCATCGTTGTTGATCGTTATTGATTGTTATGGAACGTTGTTGAACGTTATATGGAATCGTTATTATTGAATGTTGACTTGTATTGAATTGTGATAATGTGAAACCTTATAGGTTATCCTTGGATGTGATTAGTTCTCCTAATCCTCACTTATTGTTAACGGTTGTTATCCGACACGGTTATTCCTTGTTACTTGTCCCTACGAACTCACCAACTTTATGTTGACGCTCTTTAGTACACTTTTTAGGTAATCAAGTTAATCAGAGACAAAATGGATGATTGCATGCTTACTTGCTAAGATTGGACTAGCTTTGGACTTTCTGGATCCATGATCCTTACTTCCCTTTTATGGGTTATTTTTAGGATCAACTACTATCGATTGAATTGCCTTTTATTGATTGAACATGTATTTCGATGAATGTTGATGATTGTATACGTTTGTACAAGTTTAAGGATTGTTTCAATCCTATGTTTTCATATAGTTTGACACTACATAATTTCCATGTCGTATACCCCATGATTCCGCCATGTTGGGGTGTTACAGAATGGTATCAGAGCCGTGGTTGTAGAGAATTAGGTGGATTGACCTAGTCTATAGCCATTGCACCCACATTTCATATTAGCATGCATGATAGGAAATTTTGTGTGCAACGTGAACTGTATGATGCATAAAATGGTTTAAACGGAGTTCGTAGGTTACTTATGATTTGATGACTTGATTGTTATATGACAACTTGATGGACGTATATGATAGTGTCGGGATACACCGTGAATTGTGGAATTATTGTGATAAACGTTGATGTGTGTGGAATCTTAGATGCATTTATTATTTGTCCCCCAGCAAAATGAAATGATGGCATTAATGGAGTATAACATTCGATAACCCTAGAGGCGCCTGATCAACAAATCTATGGTTATCCTATGTCATATAAAGTTAATGATCTCATGGATTGCGCCTTGTGGATAAAGTATAGTAGCTAACCCGGTGTGTTTAATGAGTGTTGGTTAGGTGGAGGGTTAGCCGCTGGTACACCCTGTATACATACCCGACCAATACTTAGAGAACATATCGGTACCGAGCTTTGACATCCATTCAATATATTAACGGTGTGGAGGGTTAGCCGATGGTACACCCTGTATACAAACACTTTTAATGTGTCGAATGTTGAAGTTAAAATTCGGACTATGCTTTACCCGCCTTGTTATGACTTGACCCTTTTATTTATATAGTGTTGAATGTTTTCGTGATTGTATTGTTGATTGTAAATTGTACGATTGCTGAAGCCTTAGATTATTGCCATGATAATATCCCTGTAGAGATAACTATATTCATGCAATGATTTATAAGGACTTGATGTGGAAATTGTGTATTACTTGAAGGTCAATTTTGATATTCAAGTGTGAATTGTGTGGACTTGAATTTTATGTTAATAGAAATGGTAGTACAGGCATAGGGTATTTTGAACGGGTTAGTAATGCGATGGGCTGGCCAATGGTATGCCTTATATTATAAGCATTACCGGATGGCCCATGTCTAAGCTATATTACTTATAATTGTCTACAATTACCAGTCATTGTTGGAATAACAGTATGAGAATAAGATCTAGAATACATGCTTATTAAGGTCTTAGATACTTATAATCTATAATTGTAGACCAATGATTTATTATGAACTATAGACTAAGTTCAAACTTATAGTTACGATTGACTGATAGAATGAGCTAAGATTTTTGGAGACTAAAATGTTCAATTAAAGTGAGATACTATGAAATATTAGGAGACCTAGTGTGTTAAGAGGCATTTTTACGAACATGAAGTTTGAGTTGGTAATTTAACGAATGTGTTCAAGAAATGACTAGAATAAGAGCAAACACGATGGTCGTAGAAGATTATGAACTTAAATGATTATATGCAGGAATAAAGTCTTGTAGTTTTCACTCTTAAATGATTTGTACTTTAAGGTAAGAATACATGATTTTACTATGAGGTACTATTCGCTTATATAACGTAAGCAATGATGTCAGATGACAATAATTTTCGAAATGGCCGACAAAGAATAACTCTGCAATAATAAAGCCAATTATTTAGCGTTATTATATCTATATCCTGATTGAACGAGATAAAGTTGAATAACTTTATTAAATTGTCTTGACTTTGACAATAATAGAGTACTGACTACAAACAGGAATAAAGCGAGGAGTTGGAATGAGAGGTAGAAATATGATCATGTATCACAATGATTTTAACATATTCTAATCGATACATAATAATAATTCTTTTCATCCGTGTTTAGGCTATGTAAGATTTAGCTATATTAATGAACTAAATCGATAGAAATTAATGACGTTCGTTCTATCTCATAGACTTATTATTATTATGCTTAAATTGAGGGCGACTAGTAGACGCATGAGCTTACCTTGTCAATCGAGAAGAATATTGCTTCAGTTGGTAGCTGCAAATGGAAGTGTCGTACTACTGACTCTATGTCATTTCTTACATAACCTTACTAACAGAAACATAGCATCCTCAATCATTAGTTTCTAATAGTAATGATATCTTGGTCTTTAGATAAATCATATGTATGAGTTTGGATGCCTATAACTCTGTCTCTAATTCACGCATATATTGTAAGTTCATATCAAGTTTCTTTCCTAAACAACATTTCTCAAGGAAGGAGAACAAATGAGAAGATTTAACTACAAGCTGTTTAAGTAATTAAACTTGGAGAAGTTGAATGGAAAAAGTTGTAGGAGTGTTCTTTAAGATAGAGGATATTGAAGCAGTCATCCCCACTAGTGAGCATGAAGTCGATCGTCAAGATAAAAAAAATAAAAAAAAAAAAAAAAAAAAAAAAAAAAAATGACTAGAAAAAAAAAAAAAAAAAAAAAAAAAAAAAAAAAAAAAAAAAAAAAAAAAAAAAAAAAAAAAAAAAAAAAAAAAAAAAAAAAAAAAAAAAAAAAAAAAAAAAAAAAAAAAAAAAAAAAAAAAAAAAAAAAAAAAAAAAAAAAAAAAAAAAAAAAAAAAAAAAAAAAAAAAAAAAAAAAAAAAAAAAAAAAAAAAAAAAAAAAAAAAAAAAAAAAAAAAAAAAAAAAAAAAAAAAAAAAAAAAAAAAAAAAAAAAAAAAAAAAAAAAAAAAAAAAAAAAAAAAAAAAAAAAAAAAAAAAAAAAAAAAAAAAAAAAAAAAAAAAAAAAAAAAAAAAAAAAAAAAAAAAAAAAAAAAAAAAAAAAAAAAAAAAAAAAAAAAAAAAAAAAAAAAAAAAAAAAAAAAAAAAAAAAAAAAAAAAAAAAAAAAAAAAAAAAAAAAAAAAAAAAAAAAAAAAAAAAAAAAAAAAAAAAAAAAAAAAAAAAAAAAAAAAAAAAAAAAAAAAAAAAAAAAAAAAAAAAAAAAAAAAAAAAAAAAAAAAAAAAAAAAAAAAAAAAAAAAAAAAAAAAAAAAAAAAAAAAAAAAAAAAAAAAAAAAAAAAAAAAAAAAAAAAAAAAAAAAAAAAAAAAAAAAAAAAAAAAAAAAAAAAAAAAAAAAAAAAAAAAAAAAAAAAAAAAAAAAAAAAAAAAAAAAAAAAAAAAAAAAAAAAAAAAAAAAAAAAAAAAAAAAAAAAAAAAAAAAAAAAAAAAAAAAAAAAAAAAAAAAAAAAAAAAAAAAAATTTTAAGAAGTTGGTATTACTGGGATCCTTGGAACAAATCTTCCAAATGTTTGTTAAGAAATGAGTGGGAGCCTTATCGATCTCGCTTAAACGAAAGAACTTCTCATCCCCATCCTTTGAAGTGTAGAAGATCCCAGCAGGCCTACTTAAGACCCTTCCTTCCACAAACACTATGCCCTTTGGAAGCTGAAGATTTAACAAGGCATCATCGTCAGCTGGTGGAAGCATATCGGGAGCGGATGATGAGGCGCCAACAGTTCTTAGTCTTTTCATGGGTCTTTGAGAAAGTAGAGGAGTGCTACTTTCGTCGCCTCTAAGAGTAGTGTCTTCTTCTCCCATAGTTTCCTATAGATATTTCCTTAGACTTACTTCACCTTTAGCCATTTTGGCATACCACTCAGCTTCTCTTTACTAGCAAGTTCTAATATGTTGACATGTTGACTTGCTGGTGTTTGCACCTCAAAACCTGTTTCTCCTGCTTCTGCAAGCAGTAGTTCCTTAGCTAACTTCAGAGAAGCCTCTTCCTCCATCGCTTGTATTTTCTGACGTTCTATAATCTCTTTGAGGATCACGTCTTGAGAACTACTTCAGAGTGTTTCAAAATTTTCATGAAATATAACAGGAGAAGGTGATGACATAGGTCCCTTTCCCTTGAAAACAGTTGAGTCAACTGTTGCTTCAACTTCTTCAGATTGTGAGAAATTAGCAAGTTGATACAACAACCCTTTAATTTCTCTAATTTCTGCTTCAAGTTTTGTTTGTTTATCGATAGACTTTCTCAATAGTGCTCTATCAGCTGCTAGGAGAAAAGGAGTGCTATAGTGTATTTGGTCAATTTGGAAGTAAGAGACTTAAACAAGGTGGTTTGTTCAGTAGCAAGTGATACTATAGTACTGTTAAGTTGTTCAATTTGCGTTGACAAAAGCTCGATTGAATGTTCAAGTGCAATAAATGTGTGAGTGGCCATGGCTTAGTTGAGAAAGAACGATGGTTGATTTGGATGTGTGGAAATATAGTTTCACACAAAGGAAAATATAAAAGAGAGAAGAAAATTTCAGAATGCCTATTATCTTTAAAAGTGCCTTTCTTATATAGAGAATGAAAGACGAAGTGTGACCTTGGAAAACGGACAGGTGTCCATAAACTACAGAAATTTTAATCATTGCTACTGTAATTAGTAACTACCGAATTATATATATATATTTTTTTAAAAGATAAAATTTCTAAACTTTATCATCCCTTTAACCAAGGTTGAAAGGAGCTGAACAGTTTACTCAAAGCGTATGCTATGTCGAGAAAATCCTCAACTAAATTAATAGCTTAATGAATAGACCGTCTTCCACACATCACTATTTTTCTTCACTGTTTCTTTTTCGAGAACCATATCAATTGCTAATTCATCTTTTTGAACCCTAGATGAATTCTTGATCCAAACTATTGTTTCAGGAGTGATCCAGGTAATATTTGTTTCTTTGACCCGTGGATCGCCTTTAATGATTGAATTTAAGAAAATGAGACAAATGTTATCAACAAAAATATGTCGACTTTTCCAACTGGATAACAGTAGTGTCTTGGTAAAAGAACTTTAAATTTGAAAATAAGAATTATTTGAAAGGCTAAAATTATGATGGGCGATCAACGATTAAAATACACAAATGAACTTGGTATAAAAATCTATCAAGACAAATATGGGAAATTCTTGTAACTGGGGAATTTTCCTAATCGACAACAATCCCCAAAAGAGATCGAAGAAAGTTGTATTTCATTATTCGTAGAATACAAGTAAAACTTGTTACATTATTTAAGCGGAAATACAACAATTAGGAATGCAACATACTTAAAAACCATACAAAGAAACCCATGTGGCGACGAACAGTAAGGGAACCACACCAAGAACAAACGCTACTAACCACGGATAAGCCTCATCCAATGGGAGCTGAGCCACAGTAAGTAACCAAGCTATGATAATTATGTAAATCACAATTAGGAAATGGCTCAACATTTTTGGTATAAGTATTTGTGTTGGTTAGATTTTTGGGAAGGAAAAATGTTAAGTTAATATGTATGGAGAGATCTGGCTTGTCGTATTATTTTATAGTCTAAGAAAGAGCCGTTTCTAACGGTCAAATATGGAAAGAGAAATAAATTTGAATCCTGTATAGTGCCTTAGTCAGACTTACCTGTGTCTAGACAAATCATCTATACTATACTATAGGAATACATGTTGTTGGTTATTAAGTATGTACAAATTGTAGAATGTTTATATATGCTATCTCTAAATGTTAATCCTGTGGAGGATTGTGTGTAAGTTCATCCTACTCTGTTGAGAGTAGAAGGATTCTATTTAAGAATCATATGAGTTCATCCTACTCTGTTGAGAGTAGAAGGCATCAATTAGGGATGCGCCTTGTATCTTTCTGTTAATTATGTGTGATTGCTTAATGTAGAACAGATACTTAGATGTTATCTCTTCTAATATCGATTAATTGTCACTAAGACAAAATATAAATCAAGTAAAGTATATTTTTATTTGATGCAATCTAGATTTCGAGGACGAAATCCTTTTAACTGGGGAATAATGTAACATTTGTGAAATTTGACTAGATTTGACTCATAAATTTAATGTAAATGATTTTCGAGAAAATATATGAATAGTAACCGTATTTGTGAATAGTACCGTATACGTGAATAGTAACCGTATTTGTGAATAGTACCGTATATGTGAATAGTAACGTTTTGGCATGATTTTGATGTTTTAAGATAAAACTAGTTGATGGGTTATGTTTATGTGGTGAATTCATATTTAGTATAGGTTCAAACATGAGTATTTTAGCTTCCTTAATCGATTTCTAGGCTAAAAATGAGTTTTGGAGGGTGTTTGGTTCGTATTTGGGTTGATGAATTATGCAGAACTGAAAACTGAAGTGTAACGGCCGTTACATATGTAACTCCCGTTACTATATGTAACGCCCGTTACTTTTGTAACGCCCGTTAGGGACTGATTTTGACAACATTTTCAAACGTCAATAACTTTTGAACCGTAAGTTCGTTTTCGATGATTCAAGCGGCCACGGAAGCGTAATTGAGTCTATTTTCCAATGGTATAGGCCTCTGAGTCCAGAACATAGTTCTAATATTTCAAAAGTTTTGATAAAGCAACAGTGGTCAAGTTTCGACTAGTCATTGTGAAACAAAATGTAATGATTCCACTTCGGTTGGATCAAAGCCTTATAAAATGGACATAATAAAGCTTTTATAGTAAGATTAGGTCAATATTCATAGGACCTTACCCCTTGAGATGCTTTAGGATTAATGTAATACGTGTATGATTAGGTTTTGGCTATCGTGGACATCGGTTCTACTTTCTTTCGACTTGGGATTTTATTGCTCATTTCAGGTGAGTTTCGTAAACCCTCCCTACTCAATTGAGATTCGGGCTGAAAAGTGTACATGTTTGTTTAACTGTTGATTGTTGATTTGATTAATTGTATGATTGAATTGTTGATGTGGACTTGTTAGCGCATTATTTATTATATAAGTCGCACCGTTAGCGCATTATTTATTATATAAGTCGCACCGTTAGCGCATTATTTATTATATAAGTCGCACCGTTAGCGCATTATTTATTATATAAGTCGCACCGTTAGCGCATTATTTATTATATAAGTCGCACCGTTAGCGCATTATTTATTATATAAGTCGCACCGTTAGCGCATTATTTATTATATAAGTCGCACCGTTAGCGCATTATTTATTATATAAGTCGCACCGTTAGCGCATTATTTATTATATAAGTCGCACCGTTAGCGCATTATTTATTATATAAGTCGCACCGTTAGCGCATTATTTATTATATAAGTCGCACCGTTAGCGCATTATTTATTATATAAGTCGCACCGTTAGCGCATTATTTATTATATAAGTCGCACCGTTAGCGCATTATTTATTATATAAGTCGCACCGTTAGCGCATTATTTATTATATAAGTCGCACCGTTAGCGCATTATTTATTATATAAGTCGCACCGTTAGCGCATTATTTATTATATAAGTCGCACCGTTAGCGCATTATTTATTATATAAGTCGCACCGTTAGCGCATTATTTATTATATAAGTCGCACCGTTAGCGCATTATTTATTATATAAGTCGCACCGTTAGCGCATTATTTATTATATAAGTCGCACCGTTAGCGCATTATTTATTATATAAGTCGCACCGTTAGCGCATTATTTATTATATAAGTCGCACCGTTAGCGCATTATTTATTATATAAGTCGCACCGTTAGCGCATTATTTATTATATAAGTCGCACCGTTAGCGCATTATTTATTATATAAGTCGCACCGTTAGCGCATTATTTATTATATAAGTCGCACCGTTAGCGCATTATTTATTATATAAGTCGCACCGTTAGCGCATTATTTATTATATAAGTCGCACCGTTAGCGCATTATTTATTATATAAGTCGCACCGTTAGCGCATTATTTATTATATAAGTCGCACCGTTAGCGCATTATTTATTATATAAGTCGCACCGTTAGCGCATTATTTATTATATAAGTCGCACCGTTAGCGCATTATTTATTATATAAGTCGCACCGTTAGCGCATTATTTATTATATAAGTCGCACCGTTAGCGCATTATTTATTATATAAGTCGCACCGTTAGCGCATTATTTATTATATAAGTCGCACCGTTAGCGCATTATTTATTATATAAGTCGCACCGTTAGCGCATTATTTATTATATAAGTCGCACCGTTAGCGCATTATTTATTATATAAGTCGCACCGTTAGCGCATTATTTATTATATAAGTCGCACCGTTAGCGCATTATTTATTATATAAGTCGCACCGTTAGCGCATTATTTATTATATAAGTCGCACCGTTAGCGCATTATTTATTATATAAGTCGCACCGTTAGCGCATTATTTATTATATAAGTCGCACCGTTAGCGCATTATTTATTATATAAGTCGCACCGTTAGCGCATTATTTATTATATAAGTCGCACCGTTAGCGCATTATTTATTATATAAGTCGCACCGTTAGCGCATTATTTATTATATAAGTCGCACCGTTAGCGCATTATTTATTATATAAGTCGCACCGTTAGCGCATTATTTATTATATAAGTCGCACCGTTAGCGCATTATTTATTATATAAGTCGCACCGTTAGCGCATTATTTATTATATAAGTCGCACCGTTAGCGCATTATTTATTATATAAGTCGCACCGTTAGCGCATTATTTATTATATAAGTCGCACCGTTAGCGCATTATTTATTATATAAGTCGCACCGTTAGCGCATTATTTATTATATAAGTCGCACCGTTAGCGCATTATTTATTATATAAGTCGCACCGTTAGCGCATTATTTATTATATAAGTCGCACCGTTAGCGCATTATTTATTATATAAGTCGCACCGTTAGCGCATTATTTATTATATAAGTCGCACCGTTAGCGCATTATTTATTATATAAGTCGCACCGTTAGCGCATTATTTATTATATAAGTCGCACCGTTAGCGCATTATTTATTATATAAGTCGCACCGTTAGCGCATTATTTATTATATAAGTCGCACCGTTAGCGCATTATTTATTATATAAGTCGCACCGTTAGCGCATTATTTATTATATAAGTCGCACCGTTAGCGCATTATTTATTATATAAGTCGCACCGTTAGCGCATTATTTATTATATAAGTCGCACCGTTAGCGCATTATTTATTATATAAGTCGCACCGTTAGCGCATTATTTATTATATAAGTCGCACCGTTAGCGCATTATTTATTATATAAGTCGCACCGTTAGCGCATTATTTATTATATAAGTCGCACCGTTAGCGCATTATTTATTATATAAGTCGCACCGTTAGCGCATTATTTATTATATAAGTCGCACCGTTAGCGCATTATTTATTATATAAGTCGCACCGTTAGCGCATTATTTATTATATAAGTCGCACCGTTAGCGCATTATTTATTATATAAGTCGCACCGTTAGCGCATTATTTATTATATAAGTCGCACCGTTAGCGCATTATTTATTATATAAGTCGCACCGTTAGCGCATTATTTATTATATAAGTCGCACCGTTAGCGCATTATTTATTATATAAGTCGCACCGTTAGCGCATTATTTATTATATAAGTCGCACCGTTAGCGCATTATTTATTATATAAGTCGCACCGTTAGCGCATTATTTATTATATAAGTCGCACCGTTAGCGCATTATTTATTATATAAGTCGCACCGTTAGCGCATTATTTATTATATAAGTCGCACCGTTAGCGCATTATTTATTATATAAGTCGCACCGTTAGCGCATTATTTATTATATAAGTCGCACCGTTAGCGCATTATTTATTATATAAGTCGCACCGTTAGCGCATTATTTATTATATAAGTCGCACCGTTAGCGCATTATTTATTATATAAGTCGCACCGTTAGCGCATTATTTATTATATAAGTCGCACCGTTAGCGCATTATTTATTATATAAGTCGCACCGTTAGCGCATTATTTATTATATAAGTCGCACCGTTAGCGCATTATTTATTATATAAGTCGCACCGTTAGCGCATTATTTATTATATAAGTCGCACCGTTAGCGCATTATTTATTATATAAGTCGCACCGTTAGCGCATTATTTATTATATAAGTCGCACCGTTAGCGCATTATTTATTATATAAGTCGCACCGTTAGCGCATTATTTATTATATAAGTCGCACCGTTAGCGCATTATTTATTATATAAGTCGCACCGTTAGCGCATTATTTATTATATAAGTCGCACCGTTAGCGCATTATTTATTATATAAGTCGCACCGTTAGCGCATTATTTATTATATAAGTCGCACCGTTAGCGCATTATTTATTATATAAGTCGCACCGTTAGCGCATTATTTATTATATAAGTCGCACCGTTAGCGCATTATTTATTATATAAGTCGCACCGTTAGCGCATTATTTATTATATAAGTCGCACCGTTAGCGCATTATTTATTATATAAGTCGCACCGTTAGCGCATTATTTATTATATAAGTCGCACCGTTAGCGCATTATTTATTATATAAGTCGCACCGTTAGCGCATTATTTATTATATAAGTCGCACCGTTAGCGCATTATTTATTATATAAGTCGCACCGTTAGCGCATTATTTATTATATAAGTCGCACCGTTAGCGCATTATTTATTATATAAGTCGCACCGTTAGCGCATTATTTATTATATAAGTCGCACCGTTAGCGCATTATTTATTATATAAGTCGCACCGTTAGCGCATTATTTATTATATAAGTCGCACCGTTAGCGCATTATTTATTATATAAGTCGCACCGTTAGCGCATTATTTATTATATAAGTCGCACCGTTAGGCATGAATTGTTAAGCTCAATCACAAAATGGGTTTAACCACGAAAATCATCAAAATCTCCTACAAAGTAGTGCAAACCTAATAAACTCTTGACGAATCTAAGGTGCTTGATGATTTTCCCAAAGAGACGTTTCGATCTTTGGAGGATATGAAATATGAATGATTGATTGATGATGAATGTCTTGAATATACTGATGATTGTATGATATTGAATGGAATGTATGAATTGATTGTAAATATGTGAGAGTGAGTTGTATTGATTGTGAAAATTGAATGTTTGTGATTGAATTGTACTGATTTTCTGATATTGATTGTGAATGATCTTGAATTGTCAGCAAGAACATGTATTTATAGGCAGCCCAAATTAGGGTAACCTAATGATTTGGGCCTGTCAGAAATGAGCCCTGGCCAAGTACTCATCATGACAATACTAGGTATAGAATGTTCTAGAGTACATGTTGTCAGCCACCTCTCTGCATATTATAATAATAAAATAGAGTAAATTACAAATTTCGTCCCTGTGGTTTGTACCGACTTTCACGTTTCATCCCTGGCTTCGCGAAATTACGTTTTTCATCCCCAGGTTTGAAACTCCGTCAACAACTTTGGTCCACAACCCAGAGGGACGTTAAAAATACTGTTACTTACACTTTTGGTCCAAGGGTATGTTTGTCATTTCATCCATACCATTAATAATACATGTATTCATCTTCATCTTCAATTACACCCAGATCTCTCAAAAAATCATCTATTTCTTGATTTTCTAAAAAAAACACAAATAATATTTCTAATTAATATAAAAATGGAGGACTATAATGAAATATTGAAATATGATGTTAAGTTGTTAACCATTCTAAAGTTTAGAGTATACACATGATCCATGCTATTACTAAACTTCTGTTCCGAACTATCAGAGGATGAATCATGAATGTAGCCATATCTTCATCTCAACAATGTTTTCACCACTAATAGAAACTAACCTCCTTTTACCCAATTGCATAATCAAAACCTTTTCCAACAACTAAAAATCAATAGCACCATCACGATTATATGACAAATCAAATTCCCCGTTGTAAAAAAAAAAGAGCATATGACCAATCAAATTAAAGTCAAATACAACTAGCAGGTTTATATTTGTATACAAATACAAATAATATCTATAAACAAAGTTAAAACCCATCTCCATTAGATCCGACCATCTCCATCAAGTCTTTTTCTTTCATCTAACACCAAATTGTAACCCTTCATGGTTTATGACAACTGTGAAATAAATAGGAATCCAGGTTTAATAAAATTCGAAAACCTCTTGACGCATTGTGTACCATTCAAAACAGTAGATATAATAATATATCCATCACTAAATTAAATAATAAATTTCCGAAAAAAAGATCCGATTTAATTAACAATAAAAGAAAAAAAAACAGATCTAACAGAAAGATGGAGAAGAAGAAGAAAGAAACAATAGTACTTGGATTTGGATCTGAATTTGGATCCTAAGGTTTCACCAGTAAGCGAGTACTTCATGTCTTCATTAATAACCAATTTATTTAGATCTCCTTAATAACAACGAATTTGGCACACGCAATTAAATCGTTTATTTAGACCGGAGGAGGTGCTTGTCATGGTGGTGAGTGAAGTGGTGGTGGCAGGTTGGTGGTGTTGTAATGAAATGTAAAAGCCTAGGATCTATAATATATTGGGGTATATTTGGATTATAAGTTGGCTATATTGATATGGTTGCTGGGAAAATGAGGTTGCAGATTTAGATGGTGAACCTGGTGGTTATGATCTAGAAAACATACGAGATAGAAAAAGATAAATGTGATTATGTTTAGAAATATGTAAATATATGAAATAGATCTGATTTAAAAAAAGAAAGATTGTATATGAAGATAAAGATAGAGATTAATGATGATGGTTATTACATTATTAATTAACAAAAAAAAAAATTATAAAAATTAATTACAATTTTGATTCCTGAACAATGAAATGACCATTATACCCATAGTGTGCAAGTCATGTGACCAGCAATTTAACATCCGTTTGGGTTGTGGACCAAAATTGTTGACGGAGTTGCAAACCTGAGGATGAAAAACGTAATTTCACGAACATAGGGATGAAACGTGAAAGTGGGTACAAACCACAGGGACGGAAATTGTAATTTACTCAATAAAATATGTAGTAATCCAACATTTATTTGGGTTTATATAAATGTGGATGTTTATTCATCGAGAGCTAGGATTGAGGAGCTCAGACTTTGTATGGGTTAGACTTTGCTTAAAATTCTCCAACTAGGCTTCGACCTAACCCTGACTTAGGTCTCGCTAGTCCTTGTCCTTGTGAAGACTCGCTATAGGGCTTCCAACCGGGTCCCCACTCAGAGTCTCGATTATGTATATGAATATGACTGCCTAATCTATACTAAGCCTCATCAAGTATTTTATCATGTAGTGAGCCTCGCCAAGTGGGGGGGGGGGAGTCTCGGTGTCTTGCCATTCCTATGTGAGGCCTTCTCTTTCTCTCTCTAAGCTTCGACATCTCTCTCATGGGCCCCCACTTCTAGCTTCCAAGTCTTCTTGTCTTTTCTTAAGGCTTGCCAACTCTTTCCTTTTATTTAATCCGATTATATATATATTAATTAATTGATCGATTCTTTCCTAAGCTCCTCAATATTGAAGCTTCTCTACTTTGACATTCCTGCCTTTCCTTTAACAGTCTAAGCTTCACTTCGGCTGGGCCCTACTTCGACCTTCGATGCCTTGCTGACTTCTTATGGGTCCCATTCTAAGCTTTGCTTAAGCTTCGACCGACTCTATGTCTTGCTTTCCTTACCTTGGTTTCCTTTCTCCAGCCTTAGGCATCGATCCCCTAAATATATATTAGTTAATAGAAACTTTGTCTAAGCTTCTCTCCAAAACATTGTCTGACTTTCATACCTTTGAATCTCTCTCTAAGTCACGCTGAGACCTAAGTATAGTTGTCCTTCAGTTTAAATTCGAACCTAGATCTATAAACATATATATGTATATGTCGATTCTCCTTTCCTTTTTGTTTAATTCCGTTTCCCGTACACATATACTTGATTAGGGTTCACCTCACCTCTTCAACTTCATTACACTTAGGTTTCAATCTGACTTTGTTAAATGTGTACGGATCCAACCATACCTCATTACCGATCCGCAATAGTAATAGGTAGATATGGTCATATGGATGGATAAATTTGATGCGTAATGGAAATAGATGGTTAGTGTCATTAGTCATTTGTAGATTGGATATGGATGTGTATTTATCATCCATGGATAAACCGTATATACATACATACATGCACATACTTTAAATTTGCTATATTGTTTGTTACTTTAACATGGTTAAAACTAGGTTTTTTTAATTAAAATGATCATTTGTTATATTATTCTTAACACAGTAACACATAATTTTCTAGTAGATCAATGATTATAACTCATAATGCCTCCATGAAGCATAAACACTTTATATTGATGGTGGAAACAATAATTAGATTAATTGCATAAACTCATAGACTAATTAAATATTTAGCTTATAACTCTTGCATCCATTGTTGAAACTTATAGACTAATTGCATATAACTGATGGATATGGATGGCCAAGACAGACTTAAATGGATATGGAAGCGGATATGGTGTCACACGGTCCATGTTCTATTCATTGCTATCCCTAGATCTGTGTTTGAAGTATGGAATATTTGCTTTCCGAAAGGGAAATAAATGTTTTGATCTATTTTTAGAGGTGACTAATTGACTAAGATTTGGCAGGCTAATTCGGGATAGTCTACAATTTGGTATCCCATCTGTTACCTCCCAAAAGTAGCAATGTTTAATTAGCAGTCTTAGAAAAGTTTCTACTACTATGTATCAAATGTCTAAATTACCATAATATGACATAGTTAGTAAAAATTGCTGATCATTTCTGTGGTGTTATTGTGCAGGTCCACTTATGATGATTTGGATGAAATTCGTGAAGAATGGGCAAATTATGTGGCAAACTTCATTTACCGGTCTTGAATTCTATATAATTTAGCGGTTGTAAACTTTTATGGTTAATTTTAGAATTTTAAAATAACTTGTAGTTGTATGAAACGCATTGTTTTGATATATATAAAATGCGCTCTTTTACTATTTGTGTATTTATTTGTATTATGAGATTAACTGTTATTTAATGTGTGGATATTAGTAATTTTATAAAAAGTATTTTTTTTAAAAAATTTGAACCATGACACGCAAATGAGGGGTCATAAAATAGTGTCATAAAAGTTTGTCGTAAAAATGTCATAAAAGCGTGTCATAAATTCATGACGCGCGCAGGGCGTGTCATATTGCTTTATGACGTCTCGATCCATGACACCAAAAAGCGTGTCATCTGACCCCTTTTATGACACCAAATCAGTGTCATTAAAGGCATTTTTTCTAGTAGTGCTTCAATACTTGTTTTACAATACCCAAACCCATCGCCCTAATATAAAAGTCATAAATTTCATTTTCGAACGGCATTTAGTTATATGTATTCTTCATAGATATTCAAAAGAGAACATTAGTTGGTTTATGTTATTCAATAAACCTGGTTCTTTTATGACATCTATAATCATGTTACTTTTTATTGGTTTACATATAACTAGTGAAGCATAAGAATTTCCCAAGAGCATTCGGTATGGTATGTTCTGTTACACCCAATCACCCTGTCATCATCACATACGTACCTTGCTCAATCTCTTACATTGTGGCCTAAGGCCGGAGCCAACCCCGGCGTAAAACTCGTCTTGGCTCCCTCTTCCTCTCTTCCCGCGTTAGCACCTTGCCCCTTCTTGCCTCTTCCTTCTTTCACTCTTCCTCCTGGCGCCGAGCGAGGAAGAGATAGTGGTGGTCCCCCAAATCAATTAAAGCAGTTTTAACTAAAAAAAAACCTTTTTTGTTTAAATATTATTATTTTTTTGGTGAGGAAGAGGTGAGGAAAAGGTAGGGTTGGTAGTGAGTAGGAAGAGGTGATTTAAGGAGAGAGAAAAGCTGATGTGGCAGTGAGGAAGAGCCAGGAAGAGCCGCAGGGTTGGCAGAGGCCTAATGGTCACACATCCAACACACCATTCTTTAGAACCATTTATTACATTATTATCACCGGATACATCTTAAGTTTTTTTTTCTAAAAAAACATCAATAAGAAAACTAAGGCCCTCACCTTGACTTCCTCCCTCGGCCCATGACTCCCCTCACCCTTCACTCTCCTTTGTTAGCTCGCTGGGTGTTATTGGCCTCCTAAAGAGCTTTGCCAATGAATCCAAGTCTATCCCTTTTAACATAAATGGTTCATTACTTCATTGGTTCCAAAGAATAACATAGCTTTTCATTTTGAATTTTATGAGAAAACATGACCCTTAATTTTATGAGAAAACATGACCCACAAAGTTTATTATTTTTATTTTTATTTTTTTGCTAAGAAAAAAATTTCAAATGGCATACCACTAAATTAATTGACAATCAGCTGGTTGAGTCGTCAGACTTTATACACCAGGTGGGGGTTTGATCCCCGTTCATTAGATTAGGCCTTTACTCTATGGTTTTTCCTTGGATACCTATGTTACAAGGCTTGAATCCAAATCCATTATTCTGGTTATTTATTCTTGTGTTTTCTTAAGTGTAGGTTATGGACTAAAAGGCTGAAGTTATGAAGAAAAGGGACTAAAGCTGTGCATATGCCAAAGATGATGTTTAGAGTTACAAATGATCAAGTCTAGAAGAAGAGGGTTAATATTGAAAATATTAAGGTGTATATATACATCTTATTCTATCAGCTAGGGTTAATTTTGATCGATCATTTTACCCTCTTTTATATCTTTCTCTTATTCTCTCTGTATAATATATATATCATATCGATATATATATATAGATATTCTGATTATAATCATCATATTGATGATTGTTTTTGATTTCTGATTGTAATAATAAGAACTCTATAATTCATTGATATTCATAATAATAATTCTTCTATATATATATATATATATATATATATATATATATATATATATATATATATATATATATATATATATATATATATATATATATATATATATATATATATATATATATATATATATATATATATATATATATATATATATATATATATATATATATATATATATATATATATATATATATATATATATATATATATATATATATATATATATATATATATATATATATATATATATATATATATATATATATATATATATATATATATATATATATATATATATATATATATATATATATATATATATATATATATATATATATATATATATATATATATATATATATATATATATATATATATATATATATATATATATATATATATATATATATATATATATATATATATATATATATATATATATATATATATATATATATATATATATATATATATATATATATATATATATATATATATATATATATATATATATATATATATATATATATATATATATATATATATATATATATATATATATATATATATATATATATATATATATATATATATATATATATATATATATATATATATATATATATATATATATATATATATATATATATATATATATATATATATATATATATATATATATATATATATATATATATATATATATATATATATATATATATATATATATATATATATATATATATATATATATATATATATATATATATATATATATATATATATATATATATATATATATATATATATATATATATATATATATATATATATATATATATATATATATATATATATATATATATATATATATATATATATATATATATATATATATATATATATATATATATATATATATATATATATATATATATATATATATATATATATATATATATATATATATATATATATATATATATATATATATATATATATATATATATATATATATATATATATATATATATATATATATATATATATATATATATATATATATATATATATATATATATATATATATATATATATATATATATATATATATATATATATATATATATATATATATATATATATATATATATATATATATATATATATATATATATATATATATATATATATATATATATATATATATATATATATATATATATATATATATATATATATATATATATATATATATATATATATATATATATATATATATATATATATATATATATATATATATATATATATATATATATATATATATATATATATATATATATATATATATATATATATATATATATATATATATATATATATATATATATATATATATATATATATATATATATATATATATATATATATATATATATATATATATATATATATATATATATATATATATATATATATATATATATATATATATATATATATATATATATATATATATATATATATATATATATATATATATATATATATATATATATATATATATATATATATATATATATATATATATATATATATATATATATATATATATATATATATATATATATATATATATATATATATATATATATATATATATATATATATATATATATATATATATATATATATATATATATATATATATATATATATATATATATATATATATATATATATATATATATATATATATATATATATATATATATATATATATATATATATATATATATATATATATATATATATATATATATATATATATATATATATATATATATATATATAGAGATATATAACGAGATAATAAGATATATAAACAAATGTCTCGAATCACATCATAACGTATCTAGTTAACGACCACACGATGCACATACACTTCATACGATTCTACTTTCAAGGAATCATTGATGCTTATATATAGGGTCACCCGCAGCCTTCCCACCACATCTACAACTCATTGAAAGTATAATCGTCTTCCATGTATGTACAACTATCCAAACCACAACATATAATCATAAACGAAAGCATAGTTAATCGAGCAACAAGTCATTACGTCAATTGAACAATCAATCAACCGATTAAGCAACAATCAAACAAGCATGTACACTTTTCAGCCCGAATCTCAATTGAGTAGGGAGGGTTTACGAAACTCACCTTGATCGGCAAAAGGGAAGTTTATGATCAAATAATATCGTCCAATGATCGTCACACGTGTCCACCTATCAATATGTATACACGTTTTATGTTACAAGTCTCGCTTAATTCTTAAAAGTGATTTATAACTTTAGACGACGTTTAGGTCCCGTATCCACACAAGATAGGTCGAGTTATACGTATTTAATGGGCTTCAAACGTCTAGACATCCTCAAAGTTCATGATTTAAATTTATGTGACATGGGTATTAACTCAAGTATTATATTTAGTTTCATATTCATTTATATATACATATTCATATATATATATAAGTCGACTTCATGATTCCCTCATTTTCAACTCAGCTTTTGTTTAATAATTCAGGTATTATTGTGACTTCTCAAATCACCAGGTGGGTCGAGAGAAGGCCCAACAGAAAGCCCGACTTGGCACTTGGAAGATGGGCTCAAACTAGAATTAATAGGAAAACATGGTTACTGGATTATCTTTATATCGTAACAAACGAACAGTGGGAAGCAAAAAGGAGCAGAGCGTAATAGACGGCCAAAAGGGGCGTGTCACACGGTGGCCCATACAAGCACACCGTCCCAGATGGTCATGACCACCGTCCCAGACGGTGGACTGGGAATTCAAGTATTACCGTCTTGCCTACCGTTCCATTGGCGTAAAACAGAAGATTCGAGCGTCTGGCCTAAATGAGGGTTGCAGGGCACCGTCTTGGGCGGCTGGGTGACCGTTTGGGACGCCAACCAGCGTCTCAGACGCTGCAGAAACCGTGCCAGACGGTGGAGAGGAGCTGGGCAGAATTTGGGCAGGAAGAAGATGATCAAACAGTTTGACTTTTTAGTCAAACAAACCCAAGAACAATTAAACCCTAATTTTTGCTTGGGAAACTCGATTTGTGAAAGTTTAAAACATGTTTTGGTGCTTGATAATCTAGATGGTCGTTAACAAATCCAATTCCCTAACAGATTCGATTCTTAAATCATTAAATTTCAAAATTTCAGTTTTTGACCTAATTTAAAAGGTCACAAACCCTAATTTCGATTTGATTGAGTTTTAGCCTGAAGTCTGACCACGAATTGCTTGAGTTAGATTGGAAACATGATTTTAGGTATAACCCACCTCAGAGATCGGCTCATAACATCATAATTGTGATAAAATCCGATTTTTGACCTATTTCAATTATTAATAACCCTAAAACCGGACTTTGACTTGATGTTTGACTCAAGAATGGTTTGATATGATTAAAAACCTGTTTATAAACATAAAAAGATTGTGTTGAGACGAATTTGACTTACCAAAACTCCACCGAAGCTAAAAATCCGAATTTAGGCTATTTCACAAGGTTTCTTGCACTTTGACCTTCAAATTCTTGATATGATGATTAGTTGATGATCAAGATGATGATTCTAGTATTAAATACCAATTTAGTTGGAATACATTTAATGATAGAAGAATTTAGAGAGGGAGAGGATGCAAGAATTTGTCTTGCATTCAATGTGAGAGAGGGAGATGAGATGGGAGTGAATGAGTGGGTGAGAGTGTAAGAGTGGGATTGGGTGGATAGGGTTGGGTCAAGAGTGGTGGTTCATGGGTCACGGGTCAACCCATGGATCACCCGATTACGTTACTAATCAAATTAAGTGTCACGTTACATCCTAAAACCGATAAATACGTTCATGTAACTTCGACTAGCATAAATACACGTTTCTAGTTCACAATAAATAAATGAATTATTTAAATTAACTAGAACCATAAATCATTTAACATGTTTGGGTCAACAGTCCAATAATCAAATAAGCACGTTTAATTCACGTTTATTAAAAGTCAAACGAGTCAAAATTCACGAATGTTACATTATTCCATCTGGAACCCTAGATTTGATTTTTTGGGTTCTTGTTCGATTGAGTTAGGGTTTGTTAAATCAAACCTGTTCTGGTTCTTCCGCTGCAACTTCTGGTGATTTACCCTAAAAATTAGGGTTTTCTTATTCAGATCCTGATTTATCTCTTGACTAAGTGAATCAAGAGTAAATTAGGGTTCCCCTTTCTTCGGCTCATAGCGCTTTATTGTTGTTCTTATCTCTTATCTCTTTTATTAATTTTTTTTTGATTTCTCTTATTCTCATAAAAACAACTGTGTTAAACTTGACCTGCCTCCGTGAGAGGTTAGGAATCCTGTCCCTGACACTTTTGTGAGGATTAAGAGTATTTTTCAAATTTATATATATATATATATAAAATTTATTTCTGTTGATTTGTATCTATATATATATATATATATATATATATATATATATATATATATATATATATATATATATATATATATATATATATATATATATATATATATATATATATATATATATATATATATATATATATATATATATATATATATATATATATATATATATATATATATATATATATATATATATATATATATATATATATATATATATATATATATATATATATATATATATATATATATATATATATATATATATATATATATATATATATATATATATATATATATATATATATATATATATATATATATATATATATATATATATATATATATATATATATATATATATATATATATATATATATATATATATATATATATATATATATATATATATATATATATATATATATATATATATATATATATATATATATATATATATATATATATATATATATATATATATATATATATATATATATATATATATATATATATATATATATATATATATATATATATATATATATATATATATATATATATATATATATATATATATATATATATATATATATATATATATATATATATATATATCTTTCATAGAGTATGTTTTTGTATTCAAAAATGAGTGGGAGCACAACTTCTATCTAGACTCCCATCCAACTTCGTGTAAAAACTATTTTATATTGAATGAAATTATTAATTAAAAAAATAATGATAATAATAATAATAATAATAATAATAATAATAATAATAATAATAATAATAATAATAATAATAATAATAATAACAATAACAATAATAATAATAATAATAATAATAATAATAATAATAATAATAATAATAATAATAATAATAATAATAATAATAATAATAATAATAATAATAATAATGACATAATAATAATAATAATAATAATAATAATAATAATAATAATAATAATAATAATAATAATAATAATAATAATAATAATAATAATAATAATAATAATAATAATAATAATAATAATAATAATAATAATAATAATAATAATAATAATAATAATAATAATAATAATAATAATAATAATAATAATAATAATAATAATAATAATAATAATAATAATAATAATAATAATAATAATAATAATAATAATAATAATAATAATAATAATAATAATAATAATAATAATAATAATAATAATAATAATAATAATAATAATAATAATAATAATAATAATAATAATAATAATAATAATAATAATAATAATAATAATAATAATAATAATAATAATAATAATAATAATAATAATAATAATAATAATAATAATAATAATAATAATAATAATAATAATAATAATAATAATAATAATAATAATAATAATAATAATAATAATAATAATAATAATAATAATAATAATAATAATAATAATAATAATAATAATAATAATAATAATAATAATAATAATAATAATAATAATAATAATAATAATAATAATAATAATAATAATAATAATAATAATAATAATAATAATAATAATAATAATAATAATAATAATAATAATAATAATAATAATAATAATAATAATAATAATAATAATAATAATAATAATAATAATAATAATAATAATAATAATAATAATAATAATAATAATAATAATAATAATAATAATAATAATAATAATAATAATAATAATAATAATAATAATAATAATAATAATAATAATAATAATAATAATAATAATAATAATAATAATAATAATAATAATAATAATAATAATAATAATAATAATAATAATAATAATAATAATAATAATAATAATAATAATAATAATAATAATAATAATAATAATAATAATAATAATAATAATAATAATAATAATAATAATAATAATAATAATAATAATAATAATAATAATAATAATAATAATAATAATAATAATAATAATAATAATAATAATAATAATAATAATAATAATAATAATAATAATAATAATAATAATAATAATAATAATAATAATAATAATAATAATAATAATAATAATAATAATAATAATAATAATAATAATAATAATAATAATAATAATAATAATAATAATAATAATAATAATAATAATAATAATAATAATAATAATAATAATAATAATAATAATAATAATAATAATAATAATAATAATAATAATAATAATAATAATAATAATAATAATAATAATAATAATAATAATAATAATAATAATAATAATAATAATAATAATAATAATAATAATAATAATAATAATAATAATAATAATAATAATAATAATAATAATAATAATAATAATAATAATAATAATAATAATAATAATAATAATAATAATAATAATAATAATAATAATATTTAATAATAATAATAATAATAATAATAATAAATGTAAATATAATAATAAAATAATAATAATAATAATAATAATAATAATAATAATAATAATAATAATAATAATAATAATAATATTGATGGGTCTGGATGATGTGTATATGGGTGTTAGGTCTACAATTTTAACTAAAGAACCTTTGCCTTCTGTTAAAACTGCATATGCTATTATTTCAAGAGAAGAATCACATAGGGCAGGGGTTACTGACAAAACCAACACTGCAAGTGCTTTTGTTGCCAAAACTAATTTTTCTAAGAATTCTAATGCTAAAAATGGTTTATATAAACCTCCTTTTGATTCTAAGAAAACTTTTGACAACAATTTTGAATCTAAAAGAACTTTTGATAATAGTTCTAGAACCTTTAGACCTCCAAATCCTAATCTTCAATGTACAAATTGTCACAGAATTAGACATACTGTTGAGAGATGTTTTCAACTTGGGTATAAAAGATCTTCAAATCAATTTAATAAGTTTTCTAACAATAATGCTCATGTTGATTCTTCTTGTTCTAAACCTTCTTCTTCTCATACTACTTTGAATGCTTCATCTACTCCTTCTTTGACTACTGATCAAATATCTAAATTGCTTAGTCTTCTAGATGTCAAATCTGGTTCCTCTACTGGTCTGCATGCTAATATGGCAGGTATGCCTGGTTTGCCTATCTGTAGTAATTCTTGGTTTATGAGTTGCAATTCTATTTTACTAGATGCTATAATTAAATGGATCATTGATTCTGGTGCAAATCAACATATGACTGTTTCTGAGAAGTATTTAACAAATGTTGTTGATATTTCTAATTTAAAACTTAAAGTTGGGCATCCAAATGGTACTTCTGCTATTGTTCAAAAGATTGGAAACTTGGTTCTTAAAAATGGAATTGTTTTATATGATGTATTAGTTGTTCCTGAATATTGTGTTAACTTAATGTCTGTTCACAAGTTATCTAGAGATAACAACTTGTTCATAGGGTTTGATCCTTCAAAATGTTATATTCAGGATTTACAGCAAAAGAATCTTCTGGGGACTGGTAGTGAGCAGGGTGGTCTTTATGTTTATGATGATGATATGTCTAGTTGTTCTTCTGTGGTATGTAACTCTGTTAGTGCTCCTTGTGTGTCAAAATTGTTATGGCATTTGAGACTTGGTCACCCTGCTGACCAGGCACTTTCTGTGTTTGGAAAAAAACTTAATATTACTCATGGTCATGTTGGTCCTTGTGATGTATGTCACAAGGCTAAACAATCTAGACAGCCTTTCCCTTTAAGTGAACATCAAACAAAAAAATTGGGTGATTTAATTCATTTAGATGTTTGGGGACCCTATAGGGTACAAAGCAAAGATGGTTCTAAATATTTTTTAACTATAATTGATGATTACACAAGAGTTGTTTGGACTTTTATGATGAAAAATAAATCTGAAGTGTTTGTTCACTTAACTGCTTTTCTTAATCTTCTTGAAACACAGTTTGAAGTTAAAGTCAAAATTGTTAGGAGTGACAATAGTACTGAATTTGTGAATAATAGTGTTTCAATTTTGTTCACTTCTAAGGCAATAGTGCACCAGACTACAATTCCTTACACACCTCAACAAAATGGTGTTGTAGAAAGGAAACATAGACACCTTCTTAATGTTGCTAGGTCTCTTATGTTTCAGGGGGGAATTCCTTTATATCTATGGGCTGATTGTGTTTTAACTGCTACCTACTTAATCAATAGAACTCCTTCCTCTATTCTTAAAGGCAAAACTCCTTATGAATTGGTGTATGGTTCTGAACCTTCTTTGAATCATTTAAGGGTGTTTGGTTGTTTGTGTTTTGCAACAAAATTAAATGTGTCTGACAAACTTGAGTCTAAAGCTGAAAAATGTGTTATGCTTGGTTATTC
The DNA here is from genome assembly GCA_034093135.1 of Erigeron breviscapus. Taxonomy (NCBI): domain Eukaryota; kingdom Viridiplantae; phylum Streptophyta; class Magnoliopsida; order Asterales; family Asteraceae; genus Erigeron; species Erigeron breviscapus. The sequence goes on along the minus strand of CM067167.1, from coordinate 221,781,023 downwards.
AAATTCAAAGAAGGGATATAAACTTTTTAGTCTTGAGTCAAAACAATTTATTTTTTCTAGAGATGTTAAATTTTATGAAAATATATTTCCTTTTACTATGAAAACAAATAAATCAAATTCTGATCAAACTTATGTTCATCAATTAAAATTTTTTGATATGTATGATACACCAAATTCTGAGGAGTATGCTAGTCCCAATGATGATGAGGAAGGATAGAAGAAGGATAGTATAGTTGGAGGTGAGCTCCATCAAGTCTTTGGAAGACCTTTGAGGTCTACCAGACTTAGTGTTGAGCCTGCAACCATTATACAAGATGATAATAGTATTAATTCTGAGGGATCTTCTAGCAGCTCTTCTGGGTATCATATTGACAATCTTTTTCAAAATGACAATGATTCTGAAACTGAAAATAATAATCTTAGAAGGTCAAACAGAAATTCTTATTTGCCTAATAGATTGAAAGATTTCCAAATAGAAGGAAAAGTGAAATTTCCTTTGAATAAGGTTGTTAATTATGCTAATCTTTCCTCTGATCTCTACTGTTTTGCTACTGCCTTAAATAAAAGTTTTGAACCTTCCTCTTTTAATGAAGCCTCTAAAGATAATAATTGGATAAATGCCATGAACGAGGAGATGGAAGCATTACTTAGAAACAATACATGGACTTTGACTGCTTTACCTCCTAATAGAGAACCTATAGGATGCAAATGGATTTATAAAATTAAATATAAGTCAAATGGGGAAATAGAGAGATATAAAGCAAGGCTTGTAGCTAAAGGATATAGTCAAAAAGCTGGTATTGATTTTGATGAAACATTTTCTCCTGTTGTTAAAATGGTTACTGTAAGGTGTTTGTTAACTGTTGTTGTTTCTTATAACTGGCCTCTTTATCAGTTAAATGTTAATAATGCATTTCTCTATGGTGATATGAATGAAGAAGTATATATGCAACTTCCTCCTGGTTATTTTCATAAGGATAGTAATATGGTATGCAAACTGAACAAGTCCTTATATGGTTTAAAACAAGCTCCTAGACAATGGAATTATAAGTTGTGTTGTGCTTTACTTGAGTATGGTTTTCAGCAAAATAAATCTGATTATTCTCTCTTTACTAAGAGAGATAAAGATGTGTTTGTTGCAATGCTTATTTATGTTGATGATATTGTCTTGACTGGTAACAGTCAAGAAGAAATTGATAAGGTCAAAGTGTTTATGAATTCTAAGTTTAAAATTAAGGATTTAGGTAAACTTAAATATTTTTTAGGTATTGAAGTTCTTGAAACTAATTCTGGTTTGTGTTTATCTCAAAGAAAATATTGCTTGGAGGTGCTTAATGACTTTGGTCTCTTAGGGTGTAAACCTGTGCATACACCTTTTGAGATGAATATGACTTTAAAAGCAGATTCTTATATAAAACTTGAAAAATATAACTGTTTACCAAAAATTAATAGGAAAGTTAATCTAATTAACTTTAACAAGACCTGATATTAGTTATGCTGTTCAATGCTTATCTCAATTTATGCATGATCCCACTCAAGATCATTTTAATGTTGGCTTAAGAGTTCTGAGATATTTGAAGCAGGCTCCAGGTAAAGGTTTACATATTCAGAAATCTCTTGATTTAAACTTGACTGGGTTTGTTGATTCTGACTGGGCTAGATGTTTGACTACCAGAAAGTCAATTACTGGATTTTCGGTATTTCTGGGTAAAACCTTGGTTTCTTGGAAAAGTAAAAAACAAAACACAATTGCCAAGTCTTCTGCTGAAGCAGAATATAGGGCATTGGCATCTGTGACTTGTGAAAGTATATGGCTTTTGAACCTTTTAAGTGATATTGGTGTTAAGACTGAAATTCCTGTAAATCTGTTTTGTGATAGCAAAGCTGCTTTGCAAATTGCTGTAAATCCTGTGTTTCATGAAAGAACAAATCATTTTGAAATAGATTTATTCTTTGTTAGGGAAAAGATTTGTACAGGAGTAATCAAAACAAATAAAATTCAGTCTGAACTTAATGTAGCTGATTTATTGACAAAAGGTTTAGGTTCAAAGCAACATCTCTTCTTATGTTCTAAACTTGGGATAATCATCCTAAATGTGCCTATCCTGCATTAGTTCACACATTGTCACACGGATCTTTGTTAACTGCATATAAGTGTGCCCTGCATCACACCCGACTGGATGATCAGTCAAAAGACTACTCATCTTACGTCGTTAAGGAGTGGCAAGCCAATCCAAGAGTAATCCGTATGTGGAGGTTGGTCAAACCCTCTCGTATTACTCGCCCTGCGTTATAAAGACCATGTTGCGAGGAGCTACCCAAGCAACAACTGCATCGACGCACTCATCCGGCTAAGACAAGTACGGGTTAAGCTTAACACTTTCCCTGCATTAGTTTTATGAGCTCAATTTCACACATATAGATTGGGTCCCTGCATTCCCAAACATTCACACACATATAGTCTAGGTAACACACATTCCTAGACATCACACACTTTAACTTCATTACGTTTGGATCCTTAAACGTGCAAGTGACATAGCAACCTAGCAAGTCTAGTGAACTAGGCGTACAAGTCAAGCATGCATATCACACATCATTCATTTCTATATATCATGCATATCAAGATACTTCATTACTACATCAACTGCATAGCTACATACTACATTAAGCAATACTACATTACACTACAATAGGGACTGCATCTCAGGTCTCATGGTCAACTGCATAACCCATAATACCTCCTAAGTAACCCATATGCCCACATGCAATATAAAGATACCGAATGGAAGTGTTTACGATTTGAAACAGCTTTTAGTTGATCCCCCAGCGTGTCAAAGTAGTGTATCTTACCTGGTAGTAGTATGTGCGCGCAAACAAAAGCTAACAGTGCTTAATAGTAATCCCCGACACCTATCGTACATTAACATATAAAATATAAGTCATTTGGGACCTTATCGAACTTAGTTTTGTTCTTAAACCTCACTTTAGCTTCAAACGAATTTAACCAACGAATTTGGCTTCAAACGAAGATCATCTTCGTTTGCCAAACGAATTTAGACCTCATAAAACGAATTTAGGTTAACTGGAACGAATTTGGACTTTCCTTAACAAACGAATTTGAACTTCATATGAGCAAACGAATTTGAGTTTCATTTTGACAAACGAACATAAGCTCCTATCAAACGAAATTAGTTCCAAATGATTTTAGGCTGTCAACATCAAACGAATTTGGCCTCAAACGAAGTTAAACTTCGTTGGGGCAAACGAATTTAGATTTGCAGGAACGAATTTGTCATCAGCAAACGAATTTAAGCTTATTTTCGACCAGAATTCATAAAACGACTTCGTTCTTCATTTTTCCAGAAATCAATCAACTTTGGCTTCACCCAAAACATGTTTTGACCTACATAGACCTCTTTTGATCATCAAGATCGATTACAAACTCGTTTGACATCGTTTAGAACATTAATTGGCTTAAACATAATATAAACCCTAACTTAATCAAAACCCCTTTCAAAATCAGATTTAATTCGTTAATATATGACCTTTGAATCTGAAATACAAATAATAATCGTGGATTACCTGCATCAATGATAGCCAAACAGATTCAATGCAAAACACTTGATTGTATGACCCAAAACTTGTAGATTTTGCAAAAGGATTCAAGAAAGGTTTGGAATATACTTTGTGTTTGTCTTTTAATTATGTTTAGGCTGGAAACTAACCCTAGATTAGGCTAATCCCACCCTAAACCCATTTTTAACTTTTCACCTTTGGCAAAATAGTCCCTGGACTTCATATAAGCTTATTTCACTTTAAACCCCTATTGGGGATACATAACACACTAAAGCACTTTCGCACACTACAAGGCCTTTTACACATCATTTAGTCCACTTTATTGTCACTCATTAAAGATAATTAAATCTCACATATAGGGCACATAAACATATAAACACACATTTTACCACATAACATATCACGGACTTAGAATTTTACCTAACGACGTTAGTCAACAGAAACGATTAAGTTTTGGGATGTTACAATTACCTCCCCCTTAAGAGGATTCCGTCCCCGGAATCACTTCAGCATCAAAAAGGTGGGGATAGGTCTCCCGCATTACGGACTCGGTCTCCCAAGTCAAGCTTTCTCCATGATTATGCTTCCACTTTATCAAGACAAGATCTATCACTTTCCTGCGTAACTTCTTTTGCTTCCTTCCAAGTATTGCCACCGGTCTTCAACCATTTTCTTCATTGGGTCAATGCTCACATCTTGAATTGGAATCACACTTGACTCCTCGGCTAGACACTTCCTTAGGTAGGATACATGAAAGGTGTTGTGAATTCCATCCAATTCTGGAGGTAATTCCAACTGATATGCTACATCCTTAATGCGTTTTAAGATTTTAAAAGGTCCAATAAATCTTGGACTCAACTTGCCCTTCTTTCCAAATCGAATTACTCCTTTCCATGGTGACACTTTCAGCATCACTAAGTCACCTACATTAAACTCCATTGGTCCTCCTTTTCTTATCTGCATAAGTTTTCTGCCTTTCTCTGGCCACACGTAAAGTCTTCTTTAGCTACATTAACTTTCTCAGCGGAGATTTCAATAATTTCGGGACCGGTTAACTGCTTTTCACCGGGCTCCATCCAACAACTTGGAGTCCTACATCTCCTTCCATATAACATTTCAAATGGTGGCATTCCAATACTTGCATGGTGACTATTATTATAAGCAAATTCAATCAACTTCAAGTGTTCATCCCATGCTCCACCATAGTCTAGTACACACGTTCTCAACATATCCTCTAAGGTTTGGATGGTTCTCTCACTTTGCCCATCGGTTTGAGGATGATAGGCGGTACTCAAGTTCACTCTAGTACCCAATTCTCGTTGAAGACCCTTCCAAAATTTAGACACAAATCTAGTGTCCCTATCCGAGACAATAGACAATGGAACTCCATGTCTCGAGACAACTTCATCTATATACATCTTTGCCATCTTCTTTAAAGGCACATCTTGTCGGGTAGCTAGAAAATGAGCACTCTTCGTCAATCTATCTACAATCACCCAAATCATATCATTCCCTTTCGGCGTTTTCGGTAGCTTCGTTACAAAGTCCATCGTGATATGATCCCATTTCCCCTCGGGAACGTCTAATTGATGCAACAAACCATACGGCTTTTTATGGTCCGTTTTCACACGTGCACATGCCAAACACTTTGCTACAAAATGAGCTACTTCACCTTTAATATCCGGCCACCAATAAATCGGCTTTAAATCTGCATACATTTTGGTGACACCGGGATGCATCGAATACCTACTTCTATGGACCTCTTCAAGGATCAACTCCCTGTTACCACCAAGCAGTGGCACCCAAATACGACCCTTGTATGTTTTAAACCCACGGCTATTAGTCTCCATCACAAGTCGTTTCTTCTTCCCAATACTCTCTTTATCAATATTATCCTTCATTAATGCCATCTCTTGTGCTTCTTTAATTCGATCTAATAGACCCGACTTGGCTTGTACTTGCATGCTCATCAACTTACAAGAAGAGCTTTGCACTTTCCTACTTAGTGCATCCGCCACTACATTGGCTTTACCCGGATGGTATTTGATTTCACAATCATAGTCTTTAAGTAATTCCATCCACCTTCTTTGTCTCCCATTCATCTCCTTTTGAGTAAACATATATTGTAAACTCTTATGGTCGGTGTAAAGTGTGCATTTAGTCCCATATAAGTAATGTCTCCATAATTTCAATGCAAACACAACCGCCGCTAGCTCAAGATCATGGGTAGGGTAATTCTTGGTGTCTTCAAATGCTTCAACTTCTGAAGCATGACCAGAACTAGAAGACGATGAATGTAGCATGTGTTCATCGGTGATATCACTAACTGAATAGATACTAGATGTAGAAAGTTGAAGACTTTTGCAAATTGATGTAGCACAACTTGATCGCGTATATGCCAGTTCTGAACTTTTGTCTGAAATCCAATGGGCATCGGAGAAGCCCTCAAATGTGTCCATGGACTCGCTTTCATAGGCAACTTTGGCTTGTGTTAGCGTTTCAAAGTTGTCCACACTGGGAAAAGGTACTATTTTTGTAACTTTGGTGGATTTACTTCTCCTTGATGGACAGATTTTCATCTTCTTACCATCATTGATGGCATTAGTGTTCTTTAGATCCAAACAGTCCCGTGTGCCAAAAAGGAGCTTTTTAGTGGAGTTGTTTTCAATATCCGATTTTCCATTGGGGACTCTTGCACTAAGGATATGAGAAGTGTCCTTGGTTGAATTACCGACTTTGTGAAGGTCCTTACGAGGAGACATAATAAAGGAATCCCATTTAGACCCTGAACCCCATTCTGATGCCCAATTAGAAGGCCAAACAAGTGGTTTGTCGGTGCCAAATTCTTCCAAATCCATAACTTCTGAACAGTAGTCAGAATTAAAAGATGAAGATCTTAACGAGTACTCGCCACTGCTATTAGTAATTGCAGAAAAACTATAGTCGACCGAAGTAGCTTCATCCAACTCTAACTCTGATCTTTTCTTTGAAGTCCATATGGAACGATGGCCAGAAGAGGAATTTGTTTCAGCTTCAAAAGACGTAGCAGAAAAGCTACTTGGTGACTCATTCTCAGTCGCGGTTTCTAGCCAGGAAACCACTTCTTCTTCTTCTAATTTCTCTTGAAAACACACATCTTCATTCAAAACTTTCCTTTGATCTAAAACTAAAGACGCTTCTTCCATAGGATTCACTTTAGATGCATCAAAGAATGTAGCTTGTGTACTTGAAACCGCACCGGGTCTTGGTGATGCTGCTGATAATAGAGAAATTAGCCAGACATCCATCTTAAGGTCCATGCAACCAAACAAACCGTTATACTGATAACAAGAAGACGGAGATGATGCACCACCTGAAGATAACCACATGCAGTTATCATGATCGATCAATTCTTCCTTTCTTAAAGTATCATCAAATTCACTATCTTCAGCCTCACCTTCTTCCTCAAAAGTCTTGAATTGGAATCCACAAACTTGACCCGTTTCATGATTCTGCAAGTTAAATGATTGTCTACACCTTTCATTTGATCCTCCTGATTTGAGGATCTCTTCCGTATGAAAATTTTGGTTCTTTCTTCCTTTTCGAGAAGTAATGCAGCGCGCCATGAGGATTGACACTGTGATTTAAATAATTATCAGGGAAAACCATCTAAAGTAATCAAAAGACCATCAAAAACTAAAAGTACAAACAACAGTCCAAGATTCTTGCAACTATGAAAAAAGGACAAACTTGAGGACCAAAAAAGCATATTGAACTCATTTTAACACATACTAGCTAGTCATACTACCTATGATATTTGAAAAGGTAAGATAGTATATGTCAAATTCAATTACTAAGGTCACAAAGTTCAGAATAATAATAATACAAATTCCTATTCAACCAAGATTGCTTCCTGAAATAGAATTGAACAAGTCAAATAAGGAGCTTCAAACAATCAAAAAATCTGGGCAAGACGAATATATGCTTATGTCAACTTGTACCAAAAAAACATTTGCTTGAAAAAACGCTAATCCGGGCTACAGATATCTTTAGAAGCACTATGGCTCTTTAGAATCCAAGTATATGAAAATTTTATTTTCTCATTAAAAAAACAGAAATTGTTAATATTCAAAACAGAACAAGAAACTATTTGGAACATTTACCACAAAGCTTGGCAATTTAGCTACTAATGTAAACTATTCCGCCTATAATGGGATTGATACCATCTTCAATTTCCATTGTTTTTCTTTTTTTCTCTATTAATTCATACAAAAATTATGTAATTCCGGAACTGACATCAATTTTAGAATATAAAAAACTACATTAGCAATATATCTAGTTCTACCATACGTACAAGGCTACAATGGGTGATGGGTCGGTTATCAATTTTATTTTTTTTTGATCTCCTATATACAAATATATATGAATTATATACTTTTTATCAACCGATCTCGAAACCAACAACCAGGTTTGTTTTTAGGAAATTAAGTAGATATAAAAACGAAAAAAGGAAGTAACTGCTACAAGTAGTGGAGTCAAATTGAATGAGAAGTGATACCTGATCGATCGAAACAAGGATATTATGCTAGCTTGTTCAGGCCATATATAATGTCTACGGATATCACAGTAGTAGCATTAGTAATATGAGCAATTTACCCGCTATGGAAATATGAAAGGATATCATATATATCACTGTAGTAGTATGAGCAGTTTCCCGCTATGGAAATATGAAATTAATATGGTGAGTGAGGATTTATTCTTTCAGTTTGAAATATGGCAGGACACAACAGGGCAGGCACTACCAGTCTACCACCTTTGCTTTGCTTGCTTTCTTTTATTATTTGGTCTTTTGAAAACTTTTTATCTCGTATTTGTCGGGCACTCACAAATCGTGTGCTAACTAATTCAAACTATACAGGACCAAACAAATAGCTTATTCTTTTTTCTCCCTTTTTCTATATTGACCTTTACTTATGGCGGCAGTTAAAGGCCCAATCCCAAAGAAAAATGACCATTTTTGTACTCCAATAATAAAGGTGCCAAAAAATCGGGTTTCGAATCCGGACAGAAAAAAAAATGGGTTTTACCCGGTCAAATGGTCCGGGTTTTTCTAAAACCCGGTGTTTTGAATCCGGTTTCGGTACTCGGGTATTCGAAACGGGTGGACCGTGTTCGGTTTGGGGCTAAACCCGGTTTTTTAGTCACGACTACTCACTAGTGTTTTTTACCGTTTATTTGTCGTTGTGCCTACGGGGATCCTGGGACTATCCGTCCGGGTAGGTTGGGCAAGCTGACGGCAACATTTAACAATTCGGTTACCCTCTCACAGATTTAGTTGGTCGATAAAAAATAATACACTACTGTTTTAGTACTCAATAATTATAGCCTTTAGAAATGTATATTTTATTACTTTTTCAAGATGTAACAAAATTTACGGCATCATGTACATGTTGATGATAAATCACCACAAAGAAAACTCAATCTCTAAATAATCACCAATAAATCCAGAATTGCACCACAAAGTTTGGGTTTCCAATCTCTCAAAATGTGATTTGTTATATCACCCCAAAAAAAAATCCCCTGACCTCTTTTGTTCTTGCTTGCAACCCCCATCCATCATTCAAAATTTAATTGCATTATATCGAAACCATCATCAAATAAATCGTCATCATCATCAATGGGGGGTTGCATGTCTGTTCCCAACACAAGCCATTTGAGAAGGACCAGAAACAGCCTTGTCCAACCCCTTTCACTAGATGACTTGGAACCCGGCCAACGACCCATTAAAATGAATAAATCTCGAACCCAAAAATTCACACGCCCAGCTCGAGTCCTCAAAGACTCGGCTGGGAAAGAGATTTTTAAACGTTACAAGTTCGGTAGAGAGCTTGGTAGGGGTGAGTTTGGGATAACATATGAATGTCATGATATAGCAACGGACGAAAAAGTGGCTTGCAAAAAAATATCAAAAAGCAAACTTAGGGCAGATATCGACGTTGAAGACGTCAGAAGAGAGGTGGCCATCATGAGACATATGCCCGCGCACCCTAACATTGTTAGCTACAAAGATGTTTATGAAGATAGAGACGCGATTTATTTAGTAATGGAGCTTTGTGAAGGTGGGGAACTATTTGATCGAATTGTAGCTAAAGGTCATTATACCGAAAGAGCGGCTGCCCTTGTTATCAAGACCATTCTTGAAGTTGTCCAGGTTCTTTTTTTTCTCGATTATGATCACTTCTTGCGCGTTGTAAGGCAAAAGTAAGTAGTCAAGCCCACGTGACGATTCAACGAAAATAATTCGATATATATAGATAATGGCATTAAGTTGAATACATATATGTTAGAAATCATAAAAATGTGGTTCGAAGAGGGAAAGAGAAGGGTGTTCATCCGACCGAAGATGAGTAATTTTGTTGTTTTCATGAAACGTAAAGTTTGTGTTTTTACTTTTTGGGCCTTCCGATGGAGTATTGCCGATCGTTAAAATGACACTTCAAAAAGTCATATAAACTTGTTTGGCTTTTCAACAACAATTTTTTCCTTTTTTTTAACGTTTGTTTTTTGGTCAGAGCTTGTTCACCCCATATGTGGTCTGTACACCATCGGGCAGGATGCAATTGTGGTAGTTCAAAGGGAAAACCCCCGGATAGATCGCCAAACGGCATGACATCTACGACATTGAATGCCATTTGGGGTAAAACATGTGCCCCTTGAATTCGAACCTTGGTTGCCCAAAGAGCAAGCCTTCATTGGAGGTCTGAGATATCACTGACCTATCAACCCATTGGCCAACATTTATTACTTTTTTGACCAAAAGTCAACCAATAAATGCACCACACATGGTGTTTGCCAATATTGGTCCTCACTAGTCACTACACACGTTTTATATACCGTTCATACACGGGGATGGAGATTCGATATCAATTCCATTTAATTCATATTTCATTTTCAAATGAAAGATGTGACGTGATAGAAAAAAAATACTTTCATTTTCATTGGAATTTTTTAGTAATTTAATCGCGTTTATTTTTTCAAATATTTTTCGAAAATATTTATGAAAAATTAAAATTTAACTTATCAAGCAGCAAAAACCCCATCGATATGTCTTTTTTGATGGTTCATATAGGCTTGGGTTTTTCATTCGGGCCCATAAGCATCAAATATGAGAACTAATTTTTATTGGGTATGGCCTACTTTCAAATGTATGTATGAAAAACTATGTTTTGATTTTGCTTTAAAGTTCAAAAATTTTTAACAAAAAAGTTTTACGGAGGATCTCCTATCCATCGGATCTCAATAAACATGTTTCACGTTCACCTAGGAGATGATCAGATTTAAATTACATGGGTATGATCCTGGAATGGATAGCTTCACTCACCTGATGTTCCAGATCCACAAATATAATTTCATCCCTATTCGTATATAAGCGTCTCCATTTCTAAGCGGGCCGGGCTTATAAGAATTTTTTTTTTAAAGGACATATAAGAACATATAGAAAATTCTTTTATATGTGCATGTTTTATATTTGCAGTTTAATTCTGTGATAGTTCAATGGACATGATATTCATATTTCTGTATCTATAGGTGTGTCACAAACATGGTGTAATGCATCGTGATTTAAAGCCCGAAAACTTCTTGTATGCTCACAAAGGCGAAAATGCATCTCTAAAAGCAATCGACTTTGGTCTATCTATATTCTTTAAACCAGGTATAGCATTACGCCACATAGAAACTTTAACGCTTTCCTGTTTACGCGTTTATTAGTATCGCCTTACTTATTTGACACATTATTGATGATTTCATTTTAGGCCAAAGATTTAGGGAGATTGTTGGAAGCCCGTATTACATGGCACCGGAAGTACTAAAACGGAGTTATGGAGAAGCAATTGATGTATGGAGTGCCGGTGTTATTCTTTACATCTTGCTTTGTGGAGTTCCTCCTTTTTGGGCAGGTATTATATATATATAGGTGGCTCAAAAACATTACTCACTTGCAAAATGCAATATTTTTGTATGTATGAATAACTGATCATCTTATTTTTGGTTGGATGGATACAGAAACGGAAGAGGGAATTGCACAAGCAATAATAAAGGGTGACATAAACTTTATGAGGGACCCTTGGCCGAGGGTTTCAGAAGATGCGAAAAACCTTGTAAAGGGCATGCTTGACCAGAACCCGTATGACCGGTTAACTGTTGAAGAAGTCCTCCGTAAGTACTATATATATATATATGCATGTACGTTTATAGGTGGCAAAATAAGCAGGTCGGGTTTTAGGTAGTTAACGAGTCAAAAATGATACAACCTTATAGCTGGTTTAAATGTGTTAGTTCGTGATGATGTTTAAACATTCTGTTTTTTTAAGTTAATTAATGAATACTTTAAGTCGATATTCTTTATAAATCAATTTTAAAAAGTTGTATACGTATGGGGTTAACACATTTTCAAGTAGATAAAATAACATTTTCATCTTAAGTTTAACATTAAAGTCACTAATATAAGTTTGGTATATGGCATAGAGAACCATTGGATTCAAAATGCCCACAAGGTCCCCAACATTCCTTTGGGAGAGAATGTACGATCAAGAATTCAACAGTTCTCTTTGATGAATAAATTTAAAAAGAAGGTCATTAGGGTACGTAAGTTAATTACATTCTACTTCTTTTTTTGTTTATGTATATTAGAAGTCAAACTGTTGATCGTGGTTATGGATTCAGGTGGTTGCGGAAAACTTGCCAGACGAGCAAATACATGGACTAAAACAGATGTTTGATGAAATGGACAAGGACAAGAATGGTTCACTTACCTTTGAAGAGTTCAAAGACGGTTTGTGTATGATTGGAGATCAACCCCTTGATGATCCTGATGTTCGGATGCTAATGGAAGCTGTAAGTAGTACCAAATTCTATACGTATCACATTGATTCATATAATGTACCAAGAATATATTGTGCAAGATATAAAATAAAATAAAAAAACTAGTACAAAATGAGTTTGTTACGATATTTGTATGCATTTTTGAAGGCTGATCTTGATGAAAATGGGGTGCTGAATTGCGAGGAGTTTATGATGGTTGCAATTCACTTGAAACGGATAAGCAATGATGATCATCTTCGCCAAGCTTTCCATCATTTCGACAAGGACAAAAATGGGTACATTGAGTTCGATGAATTGAGGGAATCCTTGTTCGAAGATCAAGATTCACTCAACGAAAAGCTACTTCATGATATCATACATGACGCCGACCTAGATAAGGTAACAACTGATCAATATAACAAGATAAACCGATGATTTGTCCAAAAAAATGTGTTAAATCTTGATTGTTGGGTGTGTAATGATAGGATGGCCGAATCAGTTACCCGGAGTTTGCAGCGATGATGACAACAGGGATGGACTGGAAGATGGCGTCAAGACAATACTCGAGAGTTATGTTGAATGCAATTAGTGTAAAAATGTTCAAAGATCAATAGACATAAAAAAAAAATGAAAGATTAAATGGATCACAAATAGAACATAGAATGTGGATGGACTCATGGAAAGCAAGCAAAAAAATATCTTTGACTTGTACCATATAATTAATAGTGCAATGCTAATGTAGGACTAGAGATTAGTCACAATGAATTAGTTGTGTTTATATCACTTGTGGCCCCAAATTACAACTTACTTTCAAGAAAAAATGGTATAAAAGGAGGCAGAAGGTTCAATTTATCTCTCGAAATTGAAATTTTACTCTAGATTTTAAATTATTTTTTTATAAACTTTGCTTTTTTTTTGGACTTGTTTTTCATAAGTTTTCTAATTTTGCTCTCTTAAATTTTTTTGGTGTCGTCTTTCTTACAAGTCATTTAGTTAAAATAATTTAGAACTTACTAATATAAAATTTCTTTATTTAACTTTATTTATATAATACTAGATTTAGACCCGTGCCAAATACACGGATTGTTTATGATATATTAAAGATAAAAATAAATATATGTAATTCAAGAAAAGTTGTGAAAAACAAACCATTGAATTCAAATATAAAGAATGTAATTAAAGTTATGAATGAACGAACCGGTAAATTTAAATATAAATAATGTAATGAAATCAAAGTAACTGAATGTAATGTAATACTGGAACATTGACAAAAGTGTTTAATCTTGTTCGTTATCAATATCATGTCAAAGCTTGTGGTTGTAACTGTTTTCTTAACATTACAATTAAAAAAACTTTTTGTAGTTTATGTTGTGGTATTTATTTTTCATGAAACTTTTGGATTATATAGTTGTTATTAGTTATATATATTATTGTTTTTATATATATAATAATCAATGTAAATTGACTATTATAATTGAAAACTTAAACTTTATATTAGCATAACTTTAATAAATGGTTAACCGAAAATAAAACCGAAATTAACCGACTTTTTCAGGTAACCGATTTGCGGGTAACCAAAATTAACGGTTCAAAATTTTGAACTAACCGAACCGAACCGAAAAACGGTTTGAAATTTCTAGCTAACCGAACCGAACCGAAACTCGAAAAACGGTTCGAAATTTCTAGCTAACCGAACCGAACCGAAACTCGAAAAACGGTTGAAATTTCTAGCTAACCGAACCGAAACCGAAAAACGGTTTGAAATTTCTAGCTAACCGAACCGAACCGAAACTCGAAAAACGGTTTGAAATTTCTAGCTAACCGAACCGAACCGAAACTCGAAAAACGGTTGAAATTTCTAGCTAACCGAACCGAACCGAAACTCGAAAAACGGTTGAAATTTCTAGCTAACCGAACCGAACCGAAACTCGAAAAACGGTTGAAATTTCTAGCTAACCGAACCGAACCGAAACTCGAAAAACGGTTGAAATTTCTAGCTAACCGAACCGAACCGAAACTCGAAAAACGGTTGAAATTTCTAGCTAACCGAACCGAACCGAAACTCGAAAAACGGTTGAAATTTCTAGCTAACCGAACCGAACCGAAACTCGAAAAACGGTTCGAAATTTCTAGCTAACCGAACCGAACCGAAACTCGAAAAACGGTTGAAATTTCTAGCTAACCGAACCGAAACCGAAAAACGGTTTGAAATTTCTGGTTAACCGAACCGAACCGAATTTTGATATATACCTACATATAATCATATATATGTATATTTACACATATATGTATTACATGAATACATCATTTACATATCTATTTAGCTAAATTTTTGTATTTGTTGTCTAAATATTAACAATTTTACTAACTTTCTTTCACAATCTATGATTAATTTTGGATATTCTAAGTAATTTTCTTATATATATACTCTTTTTAAGAAAAGTTGTATGTATGTAAATATATAATATTAATAAAATATATGTACTAATATATATATATATATATATATATATATATATATATATATATATATATATATATATATATATATATATATATATATATATATATATATATATATATATATATATATATATATATATATATATATATATATATATATATATATATATATATATATATATATATATATATATATATATATATATATATATATATATATATATATATATATATATATATATATATATATATATATATATATATATATATATATATATATATATATATATATATATATATATATATATATATATATATATATATATATATATATATATATATATATATATATATATATATATATATATATATATATATATATATATATATATATATATATATATATATATATATATATATATATATATATATATATATATATATATATATATATATATATATATATATATATATATATATATATATATATATATATATATATATATATATATATATATATATATATATATATATATATATATATATATATATATATATATATATATATATATATATATATATATATATATATATATATATATATATATATATATATATATATATATATATATATATATATATATATATATATATATATATATATATATATATATATATATATATATATATATATATATATATATATATATATATATATATATATATATATATATATATATATATATATATATATATATATATATATATATATATATATATATATATATATATATATATATATATATATATATATATATATAGTTTTAAAAACACAAAAATATACATATATACATACACATAGTATATATATAAATTAGATGTAATGTATATTTATTAATAAAACAAAATATTAATGTTGTTAAATAACTATTATACATAGAAAAATTAATTAATACAATGTAAATTGACTATTATAATTGAAAACTTAAACTTTATATTAGCATAACTTTAATAAATGGTTAACCGAAAATAAAACCGAAATTAACCGACTTTTTCGGGTAACCGATTTGCGGGTAACCGAAATTAACGGTTCAAAATTTTGAACTAACCGAACCGAACCGAAACTCGAAAAACGGTTTGAAATTTCTAGCTAACCGAACCGAACTGTTTACAGCCCTACTTGCAGTTTTGTGTTTAATTGGTCTATTGACTTCTAAAAACACCTATAGGAACTTTTTCTTTTATTTTTGTGAAAATTGACATTTTTCCAAGACAGGCAAAATTCAAAAGACAAACGTATGTACAAAACGAAAAAAAAATGATTGGAGGATTCACTCAAAGCGTATTTGGTAGTTCCTTAGCGACACAAATCATTATGTTGCTTAAAATAAAACGTTGGAAACTATTACAAACAACAAACACGTTGGATATGCATCCACGTGTATGCAAGCCAGCTTGTACGTACAATACTCGAAATCGATATCGATATCGATATGCATATGTGAATAGGAGCCATGCATTCTATCCGCCACGTCATCAGTGATGGAGACAATCTAACGGCAAAAGAGCGTTGGTACATAGATGGACGGTTGTGGACGAATCACACTACACACTACCTAACAAAAAAAAAAGTGATGGCCCCAAATAAAAAACAAAAAAAGTGATGGCCCCAACCCAAATAGGCGAGTACCTTTCAATCCCCCATAACTTGTAGCGTTATCTGTATTACACGTGGGTGGTCAGTTTGCTAATCTAAAACTTTAAGTTTGGCTATATTATTTTTAAGAAAATGAAAATTCATTGGCCGCAACAAGGTTGATAGATTATTTTATATATATCATCAGTATGTTTTGCGGCAAATAAATTAAGACGGATGCGTTCTTCTATTCAAACATGATACATAAGATTCAATTCAGAATCTAACTAGTAAATTTGCCCGCACTTTGTTGCGGGCGTAACATATTGTAAGTAAACTTTGTTAAATTAAAAATCATGTAATGGTCGTTGACGGCTATTAGAGAAAAAGACCTGTTTTGCAGCAGATTTTTTGACTACACTTAACGGTCGTTAAAGCTTTTTATTGTTTTTTGTAATTGTCTACGCGATACATATTTGTACCTCAAGCTATACTATTAACTACAATTAAAGTTATGTCAAGTAATGTAATGGCCGTCAACGACCGTTAGAGAAAAGAACATGTGTTTGTAGCAGATTTTGTGACTACACTTAATGACCGTTAAAGAAAAGGACTTGTTTTGTAACAGATTTTGTGACTACACTTAATGGCCGTTAAAGTTATTTATTGTTTATGTTTTATCTACGTAATACATAGTTGTACCTGAAACAATAAAATCTATACTATTAGCTACAGTTAAAGTTTTGTCAAGTAATGTAACGTCCGTCAATGACCGTTAAAGAAAAGGACTTGTTTTGTAATAAATTTTGTGATTATACTTAACAGCCGTTAAAGTTATTTATTGTTTATGTTTTATCTACGTAATACATAGTTGTACCTGAAACAATAAAATCTATACTATTAGCTACAGTTAAAGTTTTGTCAAGTAATGTAACGTCCGTCAATGACCGTTAAAGAAAAGGACTTGTTTTGTAATAAATTTTGTGATTATACTTAACAGCCGTTAAAGTTATTTATTGTTTATGTTTTATCTACGTAATACATAGTTGTACCTGAAACAATAAAATCTATACTATTAGCTACAGTTAAAGTTTTGTCAAAGTAATGTAACGTCCGTCAATGACCGTTAAAGAAAAGGACTTGTTTTGTAATAAATTTTGTGATTATACTTAACAGCCGTTAAAGTTATTTATTGTTTATGTTTTATCTACGTAATACATAGTTGTACCTGAAACAATAAAATCTATACTATTAGCTACAGTTAAAGTTTTGTCAAGTAATGTAACATCCGTCAA
>CM067167.1:221748313-221762215 GCA_034093135.1 Erigeron breviscapus | reverse complement strand
TAGTAAGTTGGTTAATCTGAGCTCTTGTCTTAACTCTTGTACTTGGTTCACCAATAATATCCTCCACTGGATGATACTTGTTGACTCTATGCCGGGTCACTTTATCAACATGAAGATTTACACCAAATTTTATCCTATTTCCCTTTCACTGGTCTGAGCAGGCCTTGAACCAGAAGGTGCTTCAGTAGGTTTCCTCTTCAGTGGAGAATGATCCTTCTTTCCAAACAATCTGCCTTCAATCTCTACCTTGGCCTGCATCTTTTGTTGTATTCTTGATAACCATGCACCAATCAAAGCAGATTTCGGCTTCCCCCTCAGAATTTGGATCATCTCCCTATGCTCAGAAATCCCAAACTCGTGCACTGAAACTTGATTATACTCTTCAGCTGCTCTACCTTCTCTTTTTATCATCAAATCAAAAAGCTTCAATCCATCAGCTTTTGTTACCTTCATATCAACTATTTTAGCTGGATGAGATCGATGCTTCAGATAATGCTCATATTGATCCTTCTCATGCTTTCTTTGGAGCTCAATAGCATCATCAGACATTGGTTTGAAGGTGGAGAGATCAGCATCACGAATATTTTTTCTTGATGATCTTGGTCCAGTCACTTTGGGCTTAATGGGTGGCCTTGTCAATTCTTTTTTCACCTTCAGAACTCCAGCCAGAATTTCCTTCTTTTTAATTGCCATCTCTTTCTCCCTGTTTTTCACCAAGTCCTCAATGGACATTTTGAATGTGAGATGGTCCAGCTTTTGTTCTAAGGGAGATAATTCACCCCATATTCATACTCGAGCATATCAACAACAGCCTTCTGCACTCTTGGATCATTTTTAATTTTCAGATATCTTTCAAGTGAGAGACCAAGAGCTGCAGCATCAACATGATCAAGGGTTCCCATTTTCTGATGTTGAACCCTTTCTCTTTCCTTATTTTCTCCCCACATAATAAATTGATTAGAGACTTGCTTCTGCAAAGCCTCTAGTTTCTTGCCATCGGCATTCGGATCATGAATGGGATAACCTTGTTCATCAACATTCTCACCAACCACCAAACCAGAACCTTTTGCATCTTTCTTTGTTGGTTCTTCCACTACTTGGGCCTTGCCCTTATCTTTCTTAGCAGGTTCAGAAGCTTGCATTTCAGATTTCTGAACCTGTTCCCCCTGAACTGAGGCACTACCAGATGGTACCTCAGCTTGCTTCTTGGTTGCTTCGATTAATTCCTGAGTACTTGAGAGCAGACCAATAGGCACATTTCCCCCTTTGGGGACCTCAGAAGGCATTTTTGCATACACATTAATCGCCGTCTGAATGGCCTTCAGAGGTTCCCAACTTGTAACACCCGTCGTTTAAAAATATGGGTTTTCAAAAACTTTTCACCTAACGGTGTTTAATTGCGGAAGTAAAGACTGTAAAAGTCAAAACCGATAAAAACATTTCGGTTTCTGCATTTATTTGGTGTTACATGCCATATCAAACAATAGTTCAGATGAAAACCCAACGGTTGCCCAACATAAAACAACCGTTCACACATCACTACATAAATTCGACATTAAATACGAAATGTAATGAATGTCTAAGAAAGCATCGTCTAAGGGTAGCTAAGGCTCCTGCATTGCATCTACCCAAGCTCACACGTCCTGCATCTAGATTCCATCAAGCTAAACCTGAGGGAACAACCACATTAAAAAGCAAGTGTTAGCTATAAGAATAGCTAAGTAAGATAACACTTAATTTAAAAGCATTTGTCCAATTAAAACAATCTTCATTATTAGACAAGTTCATTTAGGCACAACACACATCACACGTTCACACATAACTGCATATCAACTTCATATCAATTAGGATAATCATCCTAAATGTGCCTATCCTGCATTAGTCCCACATTATCACACATATCTTCGTTATCTGCATTATTAGTTCACACCTAGTCACACGTATCTTCGTTAACTGCATATAAGTGTGCCCTGCATCACACCCGACTGGATGATTAGTCAAAAGACTTCTCATCTTACGTCGTTAAGGAATGGCAAGCCAATCCTTGAGTAATCCGTATGTGGAGGTTGGTCAAACCTCTCGTATTACTCGCCCTGCGTTATAAAGACCATGTTGCGAGGAGCCACCCAAGCAACAATTGCATCTACGCACTTGCCCGGCTAAGGCTAGTACGGGTTAAGCTTAACACTTTTCACTGCATCTGTTTTATGAGCTCAATTTCACACAATAGATTGGGTCCCTGCATTCCCAAACATTCACACACATATAGTCTAGGTAACACACATTCCTAGACATTCACACACTTTAACTTCATTACGTTTGGATCCTTAAACGTGCAAGTGACATAGCAACCTAGCAAGTCTAGTGAACTAGGCGTACCAGTCAAACATGCATATCACACATCAACTTCTTTTCTACATATCATGCATATCAAGATACTTCATTAAACTACATCAACTGCATAGCTACATTCTACATTAAGCAATACTACATTACACTACAATAGGGACTGCATCTCAGGTCTCATGGTCAACTGCATAACCCATAATACCTCCCAAGTAACCCATATGCCCACATGCAATATAAAGATACCGAATGGAAGTATTTACGATTTGAAACCAGCTTTTAGTTGATCCCCCAGCGTGTCAAAGTAGTGTATCTTACCTGGTAGTAGTGTACGCGCGCAAACAAATAGCTAATAGTGCTTATCAGTAATCCCCGACACCTATCGTACATTAACATATAAAGTATAAGTCATTTAGGACCTTAAATAGACCCTCGTACGAACTTAAGACTGACTACGTAAAATTCCAGAATTACACCTTACGAAGATAGCCTTCGTACGAACTTAGCTAACGAAGTTAATCTTCGTACGAACTTAAACTTCGTTCGTTCTACTTTACGAAAATAGCTTCTTACGATATATTTGATCTTACGAAGATAACTTCAAACATTGTTCTTACGAACTTAAACCTCATCTTCGTTTGCTTTCTTTTTACGAAAATAGTTTACATCTCACGAACTTAGCTCAAACGAAGATAGCTTTTCAACTTACGAAGATAACCTCAAACGAAGATCATCTTCGTTCAAACACTGTTCGACAGATTTTTCAAAAACGACTAAGTTCTTCGATTTTCCAGAAAACGATCGACTTAGGCTTCACCCAAAACATGTTTTCGACACATTAAACATCTTTTGATCATCATGATCGATTATAGACTCGTCTACATCACTTTCAATGTTAATTACCCAAAACACCACATAAACCCTAACTACTTGCATAATCCCTTTTTAATCAGATTTGTCTCATAATTAAACCACCTCTAAATCTGAAATACAAACAATAAATCAATGATTACCTGCTTGCTAGATCGATCAATTCAACACCAAAATACACTCAATCATTCAACCAAAACTTGAACAATTGCTTTTAGAAATCAGTTAAGGGATTGGAGAGGCTGATGTAATGTTCAATTGTAATGGCTGCCAATTAACTCTAGATTAGGGTAATTCTAACCTAAACCCGTTTTTAGATTTCAACCTATGTCAAAATCAGCCCTCGGACTTCTATATCCTTCATTATGGTCACAAACTGCATTATTGACCATATACAACATTAGTCCTTCATTAAAAGGCACTACATAGCCTTTAAGCGACATTAATCACACTTTTATTCGTCATTAGTATTTAGGCTCTCAAACCTAACTACTTTATCTACGTTAACCACACATAACTACATTCAAATATTAAGTAAGACTTAACGACACCCCAAATTGACTTAACGGCATTAGTCAAACGTTAAATAAAAGTTCGGGATGTTACAAATACCTCCCCCTTAAGAG
Source organism: Erigeron breviscapus (assembly GCA_034093135.1). NCBI lineage: Eukaryota > Viridiplantae > Streptophyta > Magnoliopsida > Asterales > Asteraceae > Erigeron > Erigeron breviscapus. The sequence continues at coordinate 221,758,373 of CM067167.1, read as the reverse complement.
GATTCCGTCCCCGAAATCTCATCAGATAGGAACAACTCGGGATATTTCTCCTTCATTACTGCTTCAGTTTCCCAAGTCAAGCTTTCTCCATGATTATGCTTCCACTTTATCAAGACAAGTTCAATCACTTTTCGGCGTAACTTCTTTTGCTTTCTTCCAAGTATCGCTACCGGTTCGTCTACTATTCTCTTCATTGGGTCAATACTCACGTCTTTAATAGGAATCACACTCGACTCCTCAGCTAAACATTTCCTCAAGTAGGATACATGGAAGGTGTTGTGAATTCCATCCAATTCTGGAGGTAATTCCAACTGATATGCCACATCTTTAATGCGCTTCACCACTTTAAAAGGTCCAATGAAACGTGGACTCAACTTTCCCTTCTTTCCAAATCGGATAACTCCTTTCCAAGGTGATACTTTCAGCATCACTAAATCACCAACATTAAACTCAATCGGTCTCCTTTTCTTATCTGCATATGTTTTCTGCCTTTCTCTTGCCACACGTAAGGCTTCTTTAGCTACATTAACCTTTTCAGAGGTAATTTTAATAATTTCGGGACCGGTCAACTGCTTTTCACCGGGCTCCATCCAACAACTTGGAGTCCTACATCTCCTTCCATATAACATTTCAAATGGTGGCATCCCAATACTTGCATGGTGACTATTATTATAAGCAAATTCAATCAACTTCAAGTGTTCATCCCATGCTCCACCGTATTCAAGTACACACGTTCTCAACATATCCTCCAAGGTTTGAATGGTTCTCTCACTTTGCCCATCGGTTTGGGGATGATAGGCGGTACTCAAATTTATTCTACTACCCAACTCCCGTTGAAGACCCTTCCAAAAGTTTGACACAAACCTCGAGTCTCGATCCGAAACAATAGATAACGGGACTCCATGTTTCGCAACTACTTCATCAATGTACAACTTCGCCATCTTCGTTAAAGGCACATCTTGTCGGGTAGCTAGAAAATGAGCACTCTTCGTCAATCTATCTACAATCACCCAAATCATATCATTCCCTTTCGGCGTTTTCGGTAGCTTCGTTACAAAGTCCATCGTGATATGATCCCATTTCCACTCGGGAACGTCTAATTGATGCAACAAACCATACGGCTTTTTATGGTCCGTTTTCACACGTGCACATGTCAAACACTTTGCTACAAAATGAGCTACTTCACCTTTAATATCCGGCCACCAATAAATCGGCTTCAAATCTGCATACATTTTGGTGACACCGGGATGCATCGAATACCTACTTCTATGGACCTCTTCAAGGATCAACTCTCGGTTACCACCAAGCAGTGGCACCCAAATACGACCCTTGTATGTTTTAAACCCACGGCTATTAGTCTCCATCACAAGTCGTTTCTTCTTTCCAATACTCTCGTTATCAATATTATCCTTCATTAATGCCATCTCTTGTGCTTCTTTAATTCGATCTAATAGACCCGACTTGGCCTGAACTTGCATGCTCATCAACTTACAAGAAGAGCTTTGCACTTTCCTACTTAGTGCATCCGCCACTACATTGGCTTTACCCGGATGGTATTTGATTTCACAATCATAGTCTTTAAGTAATTCCATCCACCTTCTTTGTCTCACATTCATCTCCTTTTGAGTAAACATATATTGTAAACTCTTATGGTCGGTGTAAAGTGTGCATTTAGTACCATATAAGTAATGTCTCCATAATTTCAATGCAAACACAACCGCCGCTAGCTCAAGATCATGGGTAGGGTAATTCTTCTCATGAGGCTTCAACTGACGTGAAGCATAGGCAATCACTTTGTCTCTCTGCATTAAGACACAACCCAAACCCGTAATAGAAGCATCGCTATATACCACTAAATCATCAGTACCTTCAGGCAAGGCAAGGATAGGAGCTTCACACAACTTCTTTTTCAACGTTTGGAATGCATTTTCCTGCTTTTCAGTCCACTCGTACTTCACACCCTTCTTTGTTAATTCCGTCATAGGCTTGGCTATTCGGGAAAAATCCTGAATAAACCTTCTATAATACCCAGCCAAACCAAGAAAACTCTTAATCTCGGTAGGTGTCTTTGGCTGCTCCCACTTTGAAACAGCTTCAATCTTTGAAGGATCTACTTTAATACCTTCCGATGTAATAACATGACCAAGAAACTGCACTTCTCGGAGCCAAAACTCACATTTAGAAAACTTTGCGTACAACTTCTTCTCCCTCAACACCTCCAAAACTGCTTTCAAATGCTCACGGTGTTCATCCTCTGACTTAGAATAGATCAAAATATCGTCAATAAACACAATAACAAAATGATCTAGAAAGGGGCGGCATACCCGATTCATTAAGTCCATAAACGCGGCTGGAGCATTGGTCAACCCAAATGGCATGACCAAGAACTCATAATGACCATATCTAGTCCGGAAAGCTGTCTTTGCTACATCTTCCTTCTTTACCTTTAACTGATGATAACCGGACCGCAAATCAATCTTTGAAAAATACGAAGCACCATGTAGTTGATCAAAAAGATCATCAATTCTCGGAGAGGATACTTATTCTTGACCGTTCGTTTGTTCAACTCACGGTAGTCAATACACATGCGCATTGATCCATCCTTCTTCTTAACAAAGAGAACCGGAGCTCCCCAAGGCGAGGAACTAGGTTGTATGAACCCCTTGTCAAGTAACTCCTGTAGTTGCGTCATTAATTCCTTCATTTCTGTAGGAGCTAATCGGTAAGGTGCTTTAGCAACGGGTGTAGCACCGGGAATAAGATCTATCTGAAAAGTAACTTCACGATCGGGAGGAATACCGGGTAGATCATCGGGAAACACATCGGGAAATTGGATACTACCTCAACACTAGCGATTGGAGACTTCTCTTTTCTTGCATCTATGACATAAGCCAAGAAATGGCTCTTGTTTTTCCTTATACATTTAATAGCTTTCATCATACTAATAATCTTTATTCCTCCTCTCTTCTTGTCTCCATACACCGTTATCACTTTACCCTCGGATATAGGCAATCGAATTATCTTTTGGGAACATAAAATACTAGCTTCATTTCTAGCCAACCAATCCATACCAATCACTACATCAAAACCACCTAAGGTAGTAGGTAATAGTTGGACTGGAAAAGAACGACCTTCAATCTCAATGTCACAATCGTCATATCCCACACGTATATTATTAACCGTACCATTAGCAATTTCTACCTCTAATGAACAATCTAAGGGAGTAGTGACTCTTTCTAGCTTAGGAGCAAATAATGTGGACACAAACGACCTATTTGCACCTGAATCAAATAAAACAGAGGCAGGCTTTGAATTAACAAGGAAAGTACCACTTACCACTTCATCGTTGTTCCTTGCGTCATCAACCGTCATTTGAAGAGCTCTCACTTTTGTTGCTGTCGTGGCGGTCTTCTTTCCAGCATTCTTCATCTGTGGACAATCGGCAATGAGATGACCCGTTTCTTGGCACTTGTAGCAACGAGTCTTGTCCCTACATTCAGTTGCAAGATGTCCCGACTTCCCACACTTATGGCACCTTCTTGTCTTGTCGGTACAATGCCCTTCATGAATTGTCTTGCAAAATGTACACCATGAACCATTCTTCTTTTTATCCTTGTCACCACTCGAACTACCACTTCCACGGAACTTCTTATTATTATTGTTATTGGAAGACCAATTTGACCTTCTTTTAAACCCCGGCTTCTTATCATCACTCTTCTCAACCTTCTTGTCCGAAGCGAAATCATCGTCAAGTTTCTTAGACTCCTTGATAGCTTCAGTCAGAGTCTTGTGCTGCCTGCAGATACCTCGATAACTCGGAGGCAAACCATCAACATAGCAAGCAACCTGATCTGCATCAGTACGGAATAAATGACCCACGAACTTCATCTTCTCCATGAAGGAACGAGCATACTCGTTGACCTTTCCGACTTCAGCCGTCAAGGCACGAAACTCCTTTTCCATCTTACGCTGCTCATGAACCCCAATATATTCCTCAATGAATTTCTGCTTAAAGTTAGCCACGAGATAGCAGATACCATAGCTGGAGTCATCGAAATAGTAATGCTCTTCCACCAGTCCCGAGCACCTTCTTTCAACATCCTACTAGCACACAACACTTTCTTATCCTCGGGACAATCACAAGCTTCAAAAACCATCTCAGTATCATCAAGCCATTCCATGCAACCTACTGCATTAAGTGTTCCATAGAATTTCTGAGCTCCACACTTCTGGAAACTTTCAAACTTGAATCGAGGGGCGTGACATCATTAGGAGGAACCACATTAACATTAGCATGGGGAATAACATCATCATCGACCGGTGGCTCAGTGTGGTGAGAAGGCACAGAGTGACTGTTACCAGTTCCTTCTGCGTTAGCTGCCAACGCCTGATTCAACTGTTCTTGCGTTTGGGCCAACTGGGCCTGAAGAGTTAACACAAGATTATACATCTCCGTCTGATTGGGAATCTGATCCACCACTACATCGTTAACTCTCGGAGGATTGCCAGGTGGTGGAGGCATCGGACCCAATGAGCCTGGTTGATTAACACGGCGGGGGTTCACACGATTTCATTAGCATTAGCATTAGCAGCATTTAGCACCGCACGGATGGACAGGTGGGGTAACGCTAGCAGTAGCTCCGTCGCGTTGGATGTTGCGGTTGCGAGTGTTAACCATTTTCCTTCAATAAAATGGTGGAGTCGATAAGCGCAAAATAAAACAAAAGCTCGTCGAGATAAGGCTAAAACATATCATCGTAACGTAACATCTCGTAAGCCCTATCACACTCGCACTCATCCCAACCCATCCTACATCACATGTCATCTCTAGCTAAGGCATCCTACGAGTACCTAGCATGCACATCTTAAGTTTAAGTCCAAATCCTATGGTCAATAGGCCTTGGTTCACTTAAACTACTGCTCTGATACCAACTTGTAACACCCGTCGTTTAAAAATATGGGTTTTCAAAAACTTTTCACCTAACGGTGTTATATTGCGGAAGTAAAGACTGTAAAAGTCAAAACCGATAAAACATTTCGGTTTCTGCATTTATTTGGTGTTACATGCCATATCAAACAATAGTTCAAATGAAAACCCAACGGTTGCCCAACATAAAACAACCGTTCACACATCACTACATAAATTCGACATCAAATACGAAATGTAATGAATGTCTAAAGAAAGCATCGTCTAAGGGTAGCTAAGGCTCCTGCATTGCATCTACCCAAGCTCACACATCCTGCATCTAGATTCCATCAAGCTAAACCTGAGGGAACAACCACATTAAAGAAACAAGTGTTAGCTATAAGAATAGCTAAGTAAGATAACACTTAATTAAAAGCATTTGTCCAATTAAAACAATCTTCATTATTAGACAAGTTTCATTAGGCACAACACACATCACACGTTCACACATATACTGCATCTCAACTTCGTATCAATTAGGATAATCATCCTAAATGTGCCTATCCTGCATTAGTTCCCACATTATCACACATATCTTCGTTATCTGCATTATTAGTTCACACATATGTCACACGTATCTTCGTTAACTGCATATAAGTGTGCCCTGCATCACACCCGACTGGATGATTAGTCAAAAGACTACTCATCTTACGTCGTTAAGGAATGGCAAGTCAATCCTTGAGTAATCCGTATGTGGAGGTTGGTCAAACCCCTCGTATTACTCGCCCTGCATTATAAAGACCATGTTGCGAGGAGCCACCCAAGCAACAACTGCATCTACGCACTTGCCCGGCTAAGGCTAGTACGGGTTAAGCTTAACACTTTCACTGCATCTGTTTTATGAGCTCAATTTCACACATATAGATTGGGTCCCTGCATTCCCAAACATTCCCACACATATAGTCTAGGTAACACACATTCCTAGACATTCACCCACTTTAACTTCATTACGTTTGGATCCTTAAACGTGCAAGTGACATAGCAACCTAGCAAGTCTAGTGAACTAGGCGTACAAGTCAAGCATGCATATCACACATCAACTTCATTTCTACTTATCATGCATATCAAAATACTTCATTAAACTACATCAACTGCATAGCTACATACTACATTAAGCAATACTACATTACACTACAATAGGGACTGCATTTCAGGTCTCATGGTCAACTGCATAACCCATAATACCTCCCAAGTAACCCATATGCCCACATGCAATATAAAGATACCGAATGGAAGTATTTACGATTTGAAACCAGCTTTTAGTTGATCCCCCAGCGTGTCAAAGTAGTGTATCTTACCTGGTAGTAGTGTACGCGCGCAAACAAATAGCTAATAGTGCTTATCAGTAATCCCCGACACCTATCGTACATTAACATATAAGTATAAGTCATTTAGGACCTTAAATAGACCCTCGTACGAACTTAAGACTGACTACGTAAAATTCCAGAATTACACCTTACGAAGATAGCCTTCGTACGAACTTAGCTAACGAAGTTAATCTTCGTACGAACTTAAACTTCGTTCGTTCTACTTTACGAAAATAGCTTCTTACGAATATATTTGATCTTACGAAGATAACTTCAACATTGTTCTTACGAACTTAAACCTCATCTTCGTTTGCTTTCTTTTACGAAAATAGTTTACATCTCACGAACTTAGCTCAAACGGAGATAGCTTTTCAACTTACGAAGATAACCTCAAACGAAGATCATCTTCGTTCAAACGCTGTTCGACACAAGTTCTTCGATTTTCCAGAAAACGATCCATCTAGGCTTCACCCAAAACATGTTTTCGACATAATTAAACATATTTTGATCATCACGATCGACTACGGACTCGTTTAACATCACTTTCATGTTAATTACCCCAAAACACCACATAAACCCTAACTACTTGCATAATCCCTTTTTAATCAGATTTGATTCATAATTAAACCACCTTCAAATCTGAAAATACAACAACGATTCAATAATTACCTGCTTGTTTAGATGATCGATCAATTACAACACCCAAAACACTCAATCGTTTAACCCCAAATCTTGAACAATTGCTTTAGAAATCAGTTAAGGGATTGGAGAGGCTGTGTGAGTGTTTTCAATTAAGTTAATGGCTGCCAATTAACTCTAGATTAGGGTAATCCTAACCTAAACCCGTTTTTCAATTTCCACCTATGTCAAAATCAGTCCTCGGACTTCTAAACCCTTCATTATTGGTCACAAACTGCATTATTGACCATATACAACATTAGTCCTTCATTAAAAGGCACTACATAGCCTTTAAGCGACATTAAACACACTTTTATTCGTCATTAGTATTTAGGCTCTCAAACCTAACTACTTTATCTACATTAACCACACATAACTACATTCAAATATTAAGTAAAGACTTAACGACACCCCAAATTGACTTAACGGCATTAGTCAAACATTACATAAAAGTTCGGGATGTTCCCAACTCTGCTGCAGAAGGCAATCAGAAATGCCTTTTGCCATGGTAGAGAATTGAGCCCTTAACCTGAATGATGAGTTAAGGTTCAGATTCTCTTTTTCATTCAATTCTTTCAGCAATTTCCTATCTTCTTCAGAGAATGAAGGAGGAGGAGGAGCAGCAACAACATTTTCCTTCTTAAGTAGGGTCAGAATTTCATCTAACTGCTTGGACTGGCCTTTAACAACTTCTTCGAGAGTAGATACAGATTTCTGAACTTCTTCAACAGCTTGATCTACCTTCTCGGAAGTGTCTGCAGTAAGTTCTAAGGCCATCCTTCTGACCCCATCTTCAACCTTTTCAGCCACAGAAGCTGAAATCTGATCAACAAGAGTCTGAGAGATTTCAGACTTCAGCTTCTCAATCACATTATTACCAACGGAAGACCCAAGTTCTTTCTCATTGACACTTGGCCTTTTTACAAACTCATTCACCTCCTTTCTCGACTGCCAGAACTTCTTGTTTAAGCAATTCAATACCAGATGTCAAGTTTGCAACTACTTAAGCTTGCACATCTCTTTTGGCCAGTCTGAAGGCTTCCCTGATAGCTATACTGATCTTATTGCATGAATGCACCAGCTCATTTAGCTTCCCACCTACCAGTCCCTCATTTCCAGCAACCTTGGTGAACTCAGTTCCAAGAAACATCTGAGCACCCTTCATTTCAGCGATGGAACTGGTATTGGCAGTTAGAGATTTAGTTAAGTCCTCCACCTTGATAAGTAGGCTTTGGACTTCGGCATTTTGTTTCTCTAACTGTGCTTCTACACTCAAAGGAGGAGGTGGCTGTGCAGAAACAAAAGCAACAAAGGGAATTCTACCAAGCCCATCCAATGCCTTTTCCAACTGCATTTCAGTTGGACTCTCAGATTCAGTAGTAGAGTCCAACTCTTTCTCAATTTCAATATCATAGTTGGTGGGCCTTGGCACTTTGTGAATTTGTGGGTGTAAGTGTTGGAGTTGTGGATGAAAACGTGGTGATGAAACATAAGCAGGTGTAGAGCCGGGTGGAAAATATGGATGTTGATGTGAAGTTTCTGGTTGGCGATATGGTTGTTCAACATTTGTAACACCCCAACAATGGCGGAATCATGGGATGTCGAGAAATAGCACATATGAGTATGGAAATTACATAGAGCAACACTAAATGGTTTATTGTCAAACATATCAAACATACAATAGTTCAAACCAAGGTAACCTCATAAGGTTTACATGCAAATCACACAACAATATTTTTACATAATTTCATAAGTTCATCCCCAAACAAGGGGGCATATGGGTCAGAGACCACATGAATACTAAGTCGCCTTATCTCTAGCATCCAATTATTCCTGATTTCTGAAATTACCCTGATTACCTGAAAAGTGTACTAGCAAGTGTCAACACAAGGTTGGTGAGTTCGTAGTTGTCAAATAACAACATCAATTATGATAATATATCAAGTACTTGTACAATATCATAGAGCAATAACAATACTTACTGTAAGCTCTTTGTGTTAGGCATATGTTCACACAACAATCATTTCTTCAAATACAATAATTAAACAACTATGCCAACAAGTACCAATGATATCAGTTCAACCCATCATTATCAACATATATCACACAAGGTTCCCTCCAAAACGGGGTGTGCACATCATCAATTATCGCACAAGGTTCCCTCCAAAACGGGGTGCGCACATCAATATCAACATCATCAACAACATCATTATCAACAATTACAACAAACACAATAACCAAATCAAGGTACTGGGATCAATTCCCATAAACACTCACATAAGCAGTTATCTATATAAGTATATATATAAATACATATATATAAGTACACTTTCCAGCCCGAATCTCAATTGAGTAGGGAGTTACGAAAACTCACCTTATTCTTGATAGTTCAACAGCAAAATAGAAGAGATTGATGTAGTTAACGATGACGAGCGAGTCAACTGGCTACGTTACGTATTCCCTAATTTCAATGTGAATTGATTTATATTCATGCTAAATTCCAAATATAGATATACAACTATAAGGATTTATTAATACGCTTGTGAGCTTTTATAGATATTTGAATTTATCTTTAAGAATCCTTTAATGTATTTTGTAAATGAAACCTCATTTATGTTATAAAAATTTAAAGGACTAATTTGACATTTTTGGAACTTGAGGGACTAAATTGTCAAATGTCAAACTTATAAGGACGGAAAAAGACAACTTTGAAACTGTAGGGTAAAAATGTAATTTTCCGTATATAATACGTATCCGTGGGATATATGTACTTTAAATAGTAAGATTAATACGAAGAATGTATTAATTTAGTAACGAAGAGATACTTTAAATAGTAAGATTAATACGAAGAATGTATTAATTTAGTAACGAAGAGATACTTTAAATAGTATGTATTATAATCAATACAAAATGTATTGATTACAATGGAAGAGATACCTTAAATGGTAGGAAAAACCAACATTTTATTTCCAAGTTGTGTTAGGGTTGGCCTTGGGTCGTGGAGTATACCGACGGCGAACCAAGTTGCGTTCGGAATGCGTATTACAAACCTTTTGCGAACTACAATCCATTCCGATGGTATAAGTCAGAGATGCCCAAGGTACAATAC
>CM067167.1:221725397-221747313 GCA_034093135.1 Erigeron breviscapus | reverse complement strand
ATGGAGGATTGCCCGGATAAACCAGTTCAAGATGTTAGTTACGTTCAGAATCAAGGGAATTTCAACCAAAATACCGGTTATCAAAACCGGCCATCAGGTAGTTCTTACCCTACTTCTTCTTCTTTTAATACTAACAGTTCTGGTTATGGTGGTAACAGATTTAGTAGGTTCAACAATCAACGAGGCTTCGGATCAGAACTAAGAGAGATAGTGAAGGATTTCATTAGTGCCCAGAAGGCAACTAATGAACATGTTGCAGAAGAGTCCAAGAAGGTGATTTCTGTGTTGGACGCTTTGACTACTCGCTTGGATGGGCTCGGACATAAGTTGGATCAAGGAGCAAAGAATCAACAAGCCACTATTAAAGATTTAGAAGGAAGGATTGAAAGGCTAGGAAACTCTAATAGGCAGCCCGGTACACTACCGAGCAACACTCAGCAGAATCCCTAAGCCTCAGTCAAGCAATCAAGGATCAGGGCAGAAGTATACCCCGCCTAATGCCAGAAACGAGCACATGAATGCAATCACAACGAGGGCAGGTAAGACTTATGATTCCGCTAACCCTTTACCTAATGATTCTTCTCCATTTGTGCAGGTTGAAGAAGATGAGGAGCAAGTTGATGAGGAGATTGAAGTGGAGCCGAACCAAGCCGTGAAGCCACCGGTTGTTCCACTTGCACCGGTTGAAAAACCGGCGGTTGTTGAGCCCGAAGTGAAGGCTTACAAACCGAAGATACCATACCCTCAACGCTTGAGGAAGGAGAAAATCAAAGAGCAATATAGTAAGTTTATTGATTTGATTAAATCTGTGAATATTAATGTGCGGCAGTTGCGGCATTTGATTCGATAGGAAAATTTGGGGTGACCAGTGGAGTCATTCGCGACCACGGCCCAGGTTACGATTCCTTAATAGTTAGGTGCGCACACTGATTGTGCGGGAAGCACAGGATGAGGGATCTCAACGCCGAAACTCCACCCTTTGACCAGCACTTAAAGTATGATGTAACGTCCCGCGTCTGGAACGCCCCACGATTGTCGTGAAATACCGGGCAGTCCCATCGTCCAGACGGCAAAGAATCCAAAGGTTGCCTGTGTCCTACTCGCCCAGGACCAAGCATCAAGTTCAATCAACATCGTCTTGAAAGATCAAGGAAATATCATTTGCATTACAATCAATTAGGACAAAAGCATCAGAAAACTTGTTGCTATGGCTGGTCTTGGTGAGATCACCCCCGGGGACAGGACCTCACGGGCAGCCAGCTAGGACCCTCCCACAGCAAGACGCCGAACTTCACGATCCGAGAACAGTGGGACCTAGCCTACATGCAGTGGCACGGTTTGCATGGCTGTGGCCCACTTCGTTTTATTCACCGAGGTTATATACGCGGTTCTTCGTGCTTAATGCCACTGGCTGGATGATTGTAAGTGCCAGTGGCGCGATGGGGGCAACAATGATCACTCGGATAACATATTGATAGTGGGTACTGTTGGCGCTGGTGAGAAAACGACATTTCAAATGGCTTAAGATGACGAATCTAATCGATCGTAGTGCTATCAAGACGGCGTATTACGGTTTGAATATCTGGGTAAGTCACATCGTCGAGTATACCATCCATGAGAGCCCCCTAACATGTCGCAGGTCGTTAGCGGAGTCGGAAAACAAATCTACAATTGTTTAATGCTGGATTCATCTCGTACTTGGATGTAAGTTTCCCAGGGCAATCGATCAGCCACTTCCCTCGTGGGAACTTCGGTGACTGACTTCGCAGTCTGTACCGCGCAAATCATGGCCATCATGACGGAGCCTGCGATTGGGTTCACGAAGCTGGCCTGCTGAGGTATTCTACCGCCTTTTTAAAAGCGACAAGAAGAAGAAAGGTCGGGTGCTCATTGGCATGGGAGATCTTATTGTGACCACACCACGCCTCTTCTTTCTCTAATCTTCCTCGAGTACGCCCACATCGCCCGTGCAACAGGCCATGGGACGTTATCAAACCATTGCGACCGACTTTTACATTCTGATTTACTGCCATTCCGGTGGTCATGGGCATGCAGCTTCCCTGCAAAGAAGAAATATGCCTTGACTTGGCCGGTTCTCGACTGGGTTTCCTGTAAGCTTTGCCCACTCTAGATGGGTACTTTCGAACGGACACGTACTAATGATGTGGGATAGTGCTGCGTCCTGAGTATTACGGCGCTTACTACCGGTGGTGTTTTCCAATGACCTGACAACAATTCACATGGACCTGTGGAATGTCTCACCAGGTCAAGTAAGTGGCCCCCATGGCGGGCAAATGCTGCAGAACCAGACTAACACTGCGACAGCACCATCGAATGCGCCGTGGGCATTATTGCCGCCTGAATGTCTGCCCGTCTTCCCGGCATGCTCAAAGTCAGGAACCCTTCTCTGGACTGATGGCTCACCCCAGTCCGCCTCAGTCAGAGATCTCTTAGGGGCAACCAACCGCACCAGACTGGACCTTCGTCACCAACAACACGAGCAGGATACACCAGAGTTGAGGAGACAAAATGCACCCATCATCGAGCTGGGACACCAGAGAGGCAGCTTCACCACCGACAGCGTAGAGCCTCGTCAAGCCTCGCGCTGCTCACCGCGCCACCCCAGCAGGGACACCTCCCAGGAACCCACGTGGTGGCGAGCCCCCCCGAGTACCGGACGGAGAAGAAACATGCCTACGGGCGGCATTGAGGTGCGGAGAGATGAAAAGTGAATCTCAGAGGATAGTCGATTGATCGACACGTTTGAACGTCATGGCCGAGGTTGGAGCGTCTGACAAATGTTCATATCGCGTGGAGTTTCAGGGGTTTTTCGATAATACTGTATAGTATCACAATGTCAATTTTGACTTAAACCGATTCCTTGAAACGAACAAGTCGTAAATCTGAACATACTGCCCGCGCCCATGGCCTGCGGTAGAACCGTCCTTTTTTTTCCGTAACCCATGGTCTGTATGATCGGAGCCCCCTGGCCTGAACGACGCCAGGGCAAGATTATGACCAGCTCTTGTAACTCCCTTCCTAGTTCCCACCCGCGTTATACATGTTGCCACCTTAACGACGGAGGAGTTTAGAGCTATCGTCATTTGCGCAAGGGTAATCTGTATTAAGTGGGCACAGGCAGGGGTGGTGTTTGAATGGGTCTAAGGTACTTTGTGTCGACCACGGGGTACATCCGGCAACGCTCACCCTTCTCAGGCTGCAATTCGGGCTCGGGTCCATCGTGTTCCGCACGTATACAATCCCCTCCTCATATCGGGGCGGCAGTTTAAGTTAGAGTGACGGCAAACCCTCCAAGGGTTTCTCCGTTCGTCATCAGAGTCCGAGAATTAGGTTACTAGTAGCCGGCCGCCAGGCACGAGAGCTCTCCGGCACCACGTCAGTGGGAAGAAAAAGTCACGCCTTCAAAATGCCAGCCCTAGTCAAGTGCAGGCAAGCTAATCGTGCAGAGCGGCTTCTCGAATACCCAAATCCTCTTTGGAGCCCTGTCGTCTGTCTTTGTCGTAAGATCACCCCAGCCTATAATGCGTTCCAAATCCAGACTGACTCTTCAAGTGTGCCCACGTTTGGAAGGCCTCTTTCAACAACTAGCTCCTCTCCTGCATCCGCCTCAGGCCGCTTTTTCTGGCCTCGTGCTCTGGTCCGCATCCCGTCTGCCTTATAATGGAACCTGTGGACGGACGTCGTCACCAGACTACAAGAGCTTCACGACTCATATGGGCCCGTGTGAGATCGCTCCTGAGGACTGTCGTTCATCTTGAACGAAGCTGGCAGAGCTTCTACACCGGTGGCAACGGCACAAAGTATGTCAAGCATGATGCTACAGCCGCGACGCACAGACTTTTGAGTCGTCGCTGTTCGCTGCCCCTGACGAGTCTCATATCGGATGCCGCAAGGTTCTCATGAAGGACTTCTTCTCGTCTCGTGGCCGCCCCAACCAGGAATCTTCAGTTCAAGGTTCACAACTTCCTATCAGTCGATCTCAAGAAGTCACCAGCTGTCCCTCCCTGAATGGACCAGAACCTCATTTCTAAGGAAGCCTACTAGCGGCATCGCACCAACCCTCCTCCAGCCTATATGTTGAACCTGGTACAACTGGGCCACCTTGACATCATCGACGTGTCTGCCCTCAGTGGAAGACTTTGGTTGTCTCGCCGTCTGTCCTACCACCCTGGCTGCTCATGGTTGTGCCCCTTGCGTGTGGTCAACTTGCCATGTGCCTGCGCTTATTATCCCTTAACTGCCCCTTGCTGAGGCTACCTGGCCCCCAAAAGCTCTTCAAGTTCAAGAGATTTCCTTTCACTCTTACACGACAGTGTTAGCCGCAGACGTCACCGAGAACTTCCTCCGGCGAGCGAGAACTTTGTCGCAGTGGCTTGCGGAAGGGTGATCTAGGTGGAAGAGAAGGTGCATCATCCATTCCACTCTCAGCAGACCGAGATGAGTCAAACGCCACTTATGCTAGTCGCCGGAAGTGATAACCTGGCGACAACACTGTTGAGCGCTACTCCATCTTCTTTGCGAGCACCCCGACGCTATGCTCCGATGGATCCGGCGGAGGTCCGTGGCGTGGCTCCCAACGAGTCCACATGTATCCTTTTGAAAACCGACGAACAACATGCCTTATCTCAACGTACCGTTGTTCGCGAGAAACATAGACTCTGTCCCCTCTGGTATGGCCGCTCGGTTGTTGGGTAGTCAGCCTATTCTCTTGGCAGGCCCATGATGCCCTCCTGGTGTAAGTAGATAATTGCTGCATCCTCATCTTGGTCTAGTGAACCCACCGCTAACAGTCTGACCAGACCGCATTGGAGTGACGCAATACGCAGCAATCGATCGGTCAACTTCGCTCGTGCGGAAGATTTCGTCCCCGAGCGCTGGCCTTTCTCCCCGAGTAGCTGAGGCCTATTCCGCGCAGGCGACAGCCTGGGACCACGAACGTCCCCAACGACAAGAGGGAAGGTCGCACGGCCCTTCATCCGCTGGTGGCCGCGATTGCTTGGGGCAAACTTTGTTTTAACTATTTGTCCTGGGTTGAGATGAGGGTGATACTGGCGCGCATGATCTGGTAACTTTGACATGGAAGTATGCCGTGGGGAATGCTAACATTGCGAATCGACGGGGAAAAGTGAGGTCTACAAGTCCTTTCCAGGAGTGTGAACGTAACCGAAGGCCTCCTATGCTGTGGCAGAAGGAATAGTATCATGTCTGGTTGCGCGCGAGGAACGGTGCTCATGAGTAGTGGATTCGCCTGTGGTTTGGGGTTGGGTAACTTGGGAATTTGGGTCACGACTGGGAGTCTTTTAGGGCTGTATGATTTTATATTTCGCGACTAAAAAAAAAGGTTTTAAAAAAAAGAAAAAATGGCGCATTACTCGAATATGTTAACTTTATAACCACCTCGCCTTCTCTTGCTGCAAAGCCCCTTAAGTGTTGTCATTTTCTATTCCGACATAGTGCAAGGCTACCATTAGAAATTGCCGATTTATGCTGAGAATTCGTTGCAGAAGTATTCGCGAGTACGTTCCTGCCATCTAAGAAGAAAAGTGAGCAGTATGTAGTTGTAGCGGACTATATTCCAGCTAACCACCTGAGGAAACCACAGAATAGGGGTCAACGGGAGGCCCAGGAAACGGCGTGCGGGAAACTCGGTGCCATGGAACCTACCCTTCATTGGTTTATACTCACAATGATATTGGAGGGTGCTGTCACAATGATCTTTGAAAAACGCATTGGAGAAATTGAGTAGTACGGTACGATAGCAAATGTCACAACTGACGAAAAGTAGTGATCCGCGAGCAGAAGTTCCTTTCAATGCTCACTTCGTTATTAAATCAGCACTCTTAGAAATACATGAATCTGTCAATGAGTCCACTGTTGACAACATTGCTGGTCTCACAGAAGCTGTCTTATGGACAGTACTGGGCAGGATTTGCACTAGTTGACCTCTTGATGAAACGAGTCATACTGGCCATAACAGCATGGTCCAGAGATTTTCTGTGTTCCAGTGATAAAGTAGAATCTATTCTAAAGATTCCGTGTTTGTCATTCTCCTGCGCTGAAGGTGTTTTGATTATACTGATATCTCGGATTGAAGCAGAAACATGGACGAGAAGGCATTGCCTGAGAAGGGGTCCTTCACTCTTTTCAGTCCTCTGAGGAAGGGTGTCAGGGCGCTTCTACACGGAACCATAAGATGTTGTATGCAGATCAGCTAGCGGCCTCCACAAGGCTATCTCGCCGCGGGTAGTCACAACACCACAAATCAACGCCCCAGAGAGCGATAAGGCGCAGATGAAGAAGACGGGGGGATGACAGAAGGACCAATTAGGTACATGAGCCCTACTAACAGCTAGTTCGATTAAACGCAAGAGCCAAAACCTTTTAGGATCACAGGTGAAATGGGAACATGGGAAATAAGATTCACAAACAAGTGTGTGGATTTTGAAGCAAAGGGGGTGGAAATAATACAATCACCTCAACCGACCCTACGATGGCAGGTCCCCCGTCATCGACTTTGTACGAATGTACGCTGAAAACTTAATTTGGGAATGCCTAGTAGTTGAGCGAATGATGGAGAGATAGTATCGTTCCCACAACGCGTGGGAGACCAAGAGCAGAGGATGAAAGCAACGGCGCTTTAATAGCTGGCAGAGGTTGAGCCAACATGAAAACTAAGGCATGAGCCCTTTCCGACACCAAAAGATTATCGGCGTCTTCATTTTACCTCCCAATGGGATCCCGCAACTACGGCGGGAGTGGTCGACAAACCAAATGCCCAGATCGGTTCGTGCAGGCCGTACGGTGCCGACTAAACTTAGTTAGCTTGTTGGATCCAGGGGTTTTGTGATAGTGAGACTTACTACTTTGATCTCGAGCCACATCAAACATATGACTTGTGTATTATACTATCCAGATGTATTTCTTCCTAAAGCCTGAAGAGGATTGCTGATGGTCCCAATCAGGGGGCAGTAGTTGACCAGGCTGCGGGGAGGGAGGGCTGCGGCATTTAGGCATGGGACACGGATTTGAACAATACAAGAGGTCTCACCTCGCTAGCCAGCGTTAAAAACGCCCGCTTGGTTTCTCTTCTCGTTGCGCAGAAGTCGAGGACCTCTTGCAAAGGGCCTGAGGAAAGGTTAGATCCGCATGCAGGAGAGGGGAGGGAGGAGAGGCGCTCACGGCACCTCATCACTTGAGACTATGCAAGAAACCAACCTATGCGTTGAATTTATGAATCAAGAGAAGGGAGCAAGTCCCAGAATCAGAGTC
This sequence comes from Erigeron breviscapus, assembly GCA_034093135.1. NCBI lineage: Eukaryota > Viridiplantae > Streptophyta > Magnoliopsida > Asterales > Asteraceae > Erigeron > Erigeron breviscapus. Next base: position 221,740,023 of record CM067167.1, on the reverse strand, counting down.
GAAGGGGCGCGCCCTGGTCCCAGACGTTCTTGGATCAGTTGTGCTCAAAGGATTCAGAAGGCCATGGAAGCGAATAGGTCCATGTCGTTGGCTGCTTAAAACTAAGACGATGAGGCCTTGAGTCCGTTGCAGCAATGATATGCAAGGCAACTTTTCCGCGTGTGTCTGATCTGTAGGCGGTTCGGGTGACCCAGACAATTTCAGAGCTTGGAACGGAGCTTGGTGGAAAGCTGACGTGGGTTTCCCGCCATCTTGGGACCCTTCTTCTTGCTGTCGATAATGGCGGCGAAGTCCTTTTCTTTGCTGTTTCTCTTTGTTCCTAGTCCAGCTTATCTTGTACTCTCCATCCCAACTGCGCACCGCTTTGTGTCTCTGCGTCTCATCTCAATCTCTACCTGACTTAATCTTCAAACAGCGTCTGGGGCCGTAATTTGGTGGCTCGAGCCATATTTTCACATGGACATGGCATCAATGACGGGATTCTTCTTCTCCCATGCGTTGGACAACAGCTTCTTCAAGACTTTTTCGCAGTATCGGAAGGTCATAAGGTCTAAAATTGCCAGTTCAAACCTTCAGGAAATCCTCCAGGCAAGCCTGGCATAGGTTTTTACTATGCGCTTGATCCTCTTGCCGGCAAGGCATTCGGGGTGTATCTCTCGCCGAACGACATTTTGGCCAGATACTGATCACAGTCAGTACTTTATAGAGCAAAGCTAGGGGGCTGGTATCAGATCTCCCGGGGGGGGGCCGCATCCCCAACTGTTTACCCGCTCTTTCGGGTTCTCCGTCCCTCACCTAAATACAGTAACGCGGAGTATAACGATCAGGCCTCTCTAATTAGTGAAGATACTTGCACGAGCACGCGAAACGCTTAATCGTCTATTTTTGGTGTTTTAGTATAATGCTATACTTTATAGCCGGCCCGGTTTTGGGTACTTGCTAGGTGCCTCGGCCACTATGCCTGGGCCCTTTGTGGCCTCCTATCACGGCGAATTATTCGCCTCTTCTATATTTGCTAACCTATTTTTTTTCCTCGAATGGGCTGCTGGCCTCTTGAGGCTGGGCTTCGGAGGCTATGTTATGCGCTGGTAGCAGCAGGTACCATTACGGAGGTGTGCGGTGTATCTCGAGGGGCTTCTTCGTCAACCGGCCTCATCATCAGCCGGCCGCGAGCTTAGGCTAGGCTTCAGCCCTGGGGCTGCTGCCCCCACCGGGTCCACATTCAAGGTCTGTGGCCTAGCCGTTGTTGAGGGGTATCGCGATGCTTCCTTGGTTAAAATGTCGTAACAAGGTGAATGATACGATAACATGTGGCTGTCTAGATCACGGATTTCGAACTGTTATTGGCACTGGTGCCCGTGAATTGCGGTGTGGGGTCTGTTTTTGTGGGACTACAGCCCCCCTAGTTCTGCTCACTATATAATATTGGGCGTGTCCCCTTTTGGCCCCTTGTTTCTTCGAACGTTGCCCCTTGTGAGATCAAGCAGACGCGCCAAGTAGTATAAGAAGGTATTAATTGTCGTTTCCATTCTATGATTCGTCAAACGACATATACAACCAGTGTGAACCTGGGCTCGTCCTAGTTGCTACAGTAGGTAGGTTCTCCTCATCAGGCGCTGAAGACGGAGGCATATAAGTTTATATAGACACAGATATTTTGTTGAATGAAGGGAGAACCAGCGCAAAATCTACTCTTGTGCTTCACAATACTTATAGTCCTTTGAAAATGAGTCTACACAGTGAATCAGATGTTCCATACTACTGATGATTGCTTTAACACCTTGATCCTGGGCTCTTGGCTCAACGTTTTGTAACAAACAGTCGATTCTGTAACCTAATTTGCTGGAGAATATTCGGAGGCCATGCAAACATTGTTATACTTTTGTTATTCGCGTCTCTGCTGCACTCGCGCAACGTCCTCACATAGGGCCCGAGCCATCGTCTACTGCAGATAAGTTGACAGCACGCGAGGTTTGGCCATGTCAGGGTAAGAGCTCCAGGGCAAATGTTTTGCATATTAATTCATATATCAAACGTCCGCCTCGTTCTATCTTCGTCGCCGGCGAGGTCGTGGTTTGGAAGCCCTTCTTCATGGTGTTGGAGTTTGTTGACATTTTTGCCCCTTTTCCCCGAGCCCCACACATTTACCGCAACGCTACCTGGTTGTGCCTGTCAGTCAGTGCAACTACACGGAGGAATGCCAAACTGAACCCCATTAGGTGTACCTGGATTTTTCGCTGTGTAATAGAACCTTTGTATCTACTGTAGTTCGACACATCATCATTGTGTCCTTTTCCCTCTGTGACTAGGACGTTTGTCCCAAGTAGCTGGCAGACAGTCCGAGACATAAGTCCGTCTTGGGGTTGCAATTTCATTTCAATCACCGAAGATCTCATCAAGGTACTCTCTGAAGATAATAAATACTGCATTGTGTGACTCAGATGCTCGATGATTCCGTAACGGCAGCCAAGGCTTCCCATACCTATAACGGCCGAACTCCCATCCTGGTTCGCCCACAAGCGCATTGCAGAAACGGACGCATGCGGTACGTCGCTCAAATCGTGTCCGGGTGTTATCCAACATCTCTAGAGCCTTTCCTCTTGCTATGGCCTCCTCCTTGCCGGGACTCATGCCCCGCAATCATTGGTCTTTAACAAAACTCCGCCATCGCATCCCACGCATCGCAGCTCGCTTATGGCAACATCTCACAGAGCCCCAAGTGCCATCTGCATCAATCTCTTTCCTCTTCACTTGCGCGCCCCTCACGGGCCATGCCTACACAGTCTTTTCAAACACCTTGCATCAAGCCGCGTGTGCCCTTTTGCGCGTTTGTGAAGCCCGTCACTGCGTAGTCGCCCGCCCATGCACGCCCATAGCAGGAACGGCCGTGCGACTCTGCTTCGGGCAAGGCGGCGGGGTATAGTTGACGATGGAGCCTGTATTGTGATATCGTTTGTGTTGGTGAATTAGACTGTGAAGAAGAAGGTACGAGGTCAAGCGAGCGCCGAATCGGCAAGAGGTCTTCGATGTAAAGGATGGCTGCGACGCTGATAAGCAAGTTAAGGGGTTATTGCTGTCGTCACGGCCCGTTCCGCTGTGTTGGGTTTTTGCCTTGCATAGCTGCAGCTGCTTCCGCCTCTGCGATTTCAGCGCGCAAGGCTTTTGGATATTTGACGAGTTGATGGCTCGACTTGGAGACAATCCTCGGCGAGAAACCCTGCGGTTCCCAGACAAGGCTGGTGCTACGAAGATGCATGCCGCGCCACGATACAGTTTGGGGGTCAAGAAAGCGAGAGCTGGCATAGATTCGCTTTTCACCTTGCGACGTGGCAACGAATTGTCCAATACTCGGCCTGTTCGTACGGCGAGTTCGGACTTCGGGGCGGTGGGGTGGGAGGCGGTCCGGATCTTCGTGGAAAGACCTTGTTAAAGTCGAGGTAAGGGCTGCTGCCGGAGTAAGCTGCGCCTTTTGACATCGGCTCTGTGTCTTGTCAACTTGTGCTCTAATGGCAACAGCGCACATTAGTACTCCTTGCGTATCTTGTTGAGCGTAATCGCCCATTCGGCCTTCATGCGCCCCCGCGATCCAACAATTTCCCTCAACCTCCTCATTAGAACATGAAATGATCTTGCCGCATGTCCAATATGTTTGCCTCCATTTGCATAGCAGCTATCGGACTCGACGACCGTGCAGTTGGCTTTGCCGGCCATCATCGGCGCCATCATAGCGCTCTTGTTTCATCGATGCTGGCAACTCTCGATATTTATGGACCAAGCTCGGCAGCGGCCACGCTGCCCTCGGCCATTTTCCAGTGCTTGCTACTAACGCGATCGCCTCGTATGTGTGTGATCGTTGCGGGACGTTGTGTAGGTACTGCTGGACCAAGCGCTGGGCCACGCATCCCGTATCATCGTCAGGTGGTGGTTGCGACCTCGCCAATCTTTTCGCTTCGCGGGGGGGATGTCTGTATCGCAGGGTTTGCCCTTGGGCACTGGTGGGCCGTAAGGTAAGCCATGTTCATCGAGTGCTCTGTGGTGGCGGCTGTGCCTTCCGCGAAATGCTGGCGTTCCCCCCGTTTTCGTCAAGTCCGAGTGGGCCTCGCTCCCATTAACCCTTCATTGGCGTCTCTGGCGTTCGGTGGTTCGTCGGCATTGCGGCCTACTGATCTGGGTCGTGGTAGTGCGGGTAGAGACTGTTCAATATGGTTCGCGCCAGTTACGTTCATAAACGTCCTCGTACTGGCTCGTCGGCATTTACTCCTCATCGTTGCTCATTGGTCCTCCATCTGATTCGTCTGCCGCGAACGGCCTCGATAGACGCGTCTGCGTAGTCGAGGGAGAGGCGAAAGCTGTTTTTTACGACCGCTTGGCCTTGGTGCTTTCGACTTGGATGTGATGATTCCCTCGCGTCGATACGAGGCGGTCCGTGGTAATACTGTATTGTTGAAGGTTCCATCGAATGAAGGGCGGATGAACAGATTACAGCACTCCAATGTCCAAGGGTCAGCGGCGCGGGCACAGCGTGCGCAACCCGTAAAAGACCCCAGCGATCGCAACCCCATGCGGACCACTAGGCAGGGTGCGCCGTCTACTAAGGAGCTGAATAGGTTGTGTACGCGTGGATCCGTGGGCTCGGGATTGGTAAGGGCGGAGGATCGAGGGGCGTACAATTCTGACGCAACATGGGATTTCGGAGCCGGCTGGATGGCGCAGCACCGTCGCGACTCTGTGCTGGAGCTTGATGGAGAAAGTCGCCTGTCGGGCCGTGCCCGTGCCCTCTAAGGAAGCCCCACTGTACCCTTAACGTTGCCCTCCTGCTTAATCTGATTTGGCCGTGCCCGCCTATCATTGGTTCCCCTCTTCATTAGCATCATTACTGTACTATTAAGAGAGGGGACCACGGGCTCCTTCGCCGACCAGTTGCGGATGGAGTGTCGCCAACGTGCCCGTACGTAGTACCATCTAGCTAGTGGTAAACTGGGGCGACTGAGGTAAGCGCAAGTCACTCTGCGGTCTATACGCGCCGTCTCGCGTGCCCAATTGCTGGCAGCTAGTGATGTGGGGAAAGACGAGGGTTTATCTACGATATCCATTTTTTCGGAGACGAGCACTTTTCGCGTCCGAGAATTAGCTGAGTTAAATCCTTCCCAAGCAAACCCCTTGCTCCAGACACAGGGTTCACTTAGCTGGTAAAAAGGGTTATTTATTCAGATTCCTCGGGATGACAAAGCGGAAGGACCTGGCCCTCAACGGTCGTCCTTGCCGTCTTACGACGCCGACTGAGGCACCGGGATGGTCTCCGTTGAAAGTTCAAACGGTGCTGTCGGGGTGGCTCCACCAAAGACGTCCATCCTTGCTCCTCAGTGACACAGGCCGATGCATAATGCTAGGCTCTATAAACGTACGTCTGAGATCCGAGCCTGTTTTTCCTAGACCTTGTATAACCTCCATCATCTTACCAAATCCTCATCACAAATGCATGGTGATCCTGCCAATTACCACCGGATTAGTCAAGAAGGCACGGACGATTCGCAACTGCCACCACTCGATCAGTGCGGTGTGGGGAATTCCGACGCCGACTCCGCACCAGCCTCCCGGTTCTCCCTCCCTTCCTTCTCCGTTTGCATCTCGGTCCAACGTGCCGGTTCATGCACAACATTCACTTCATCCTCACGCCCAATGATGCCTCGCCATCTCCGATTGAGAATTCAGCGCATTGCTCTAACCATCCGACTCTTGAATCCAGAGGCCAACTCGCAGCCTTCATGGCCTGCCTGTCATCACATGGCCGCCACTGGCTCATCGTTGCTCTCATTGTCTCTCGTGAGTTTCGGACGTGCTGGCATTGGAAGACGCCATGAAAGGAACGCTGAGCTACTGCCCTTGTTTTCTTGTCGAAAAGACGACTATGGAAGCAGAACGACGAGAGCCCTACATTTGCGACCCGTTGCCTTAGGCGTACGCCTCGAACGCGATTTTACTGAGAGGCATGAGATCAAAGCTCATGATATCTCCAGGGGTTAGACAGCGACGAAAGTCTCAAAACTCATCGATTCCATTCCAAGGTCACGACCCATCCACGCAGGGGTTCCAAACCATGTACGACCGCCGTATAATCACCCTCCAGGTACAACAGACTGAATGGCCAACCGCATCACAGCCATGCCAGAGCAGAGTCACCAGGCAATGTGGGATTATGTCTCTGCCAGCCACATTTTGAGAGCACACATAGACTTGGCAGAGGGACAATGGCCGGATCAGGGGCAATGGCATCCCATTTTTGATGCCCATCCAGAGATGACCTCTGGCCAATGGCTCAACGGGCCTGTTACTGACCATAGGCGTTGCCGGTGCCTGTCATGATCTACTGATCCCTGCTTTGACCTTGGACCCAGCCTTGAGGAGCCTGGCTTCAATCTGACATGGATCATATCCCAGATCGAATCATGGCAACACCCCCACCATGGACTTAAGCACATTTGGCCCCACGCTTCCAAAGCCTATCCTTGAAAGGTTGAAACCTTCAGATTTCTCAAGAATACTGGAACACGATACCCGAACAAACTCGCCCTCTGCAGACGTTCGCCATTGCCTCCTCCGAGAAGCGAGCAGTATATCAATCGCTAGTCGCTTGCCTTTCACCGCCATCAGCGCTCCTCCAGGAACACATTGGTCTCGAATAGTTCCCCCGTGGCTTTAACTTTGCTATAGATTTTTAATATGCTCTGGAGCACTGTACATTATGGACAGAAGCAATGCTGCCGACCTCTTCCGAATAGCGCTCGTGACCCGGGCTGAGTCTGAGGGCTGTGGACGTTGCAGGTGGGTTGTCCTGTGGCTTATGACGGCTTGGAGTGGTGTTGGTGATAATAATGATCTTGACATCGCTTTTAAGCTCAAGGCGTCTAGCTTTGGACGTACGACGCGAAGGGCCAAAAAGACCCTCGATCATGGAAGATGTTGGGGGGAGACCGGACTGCAAAATGGAATCGTGTGCGAGGAGGAGACCCGCAAGCGGTGAGTTCAATAAAGACTTTCAGTCCCCTCTCTCTCTAATTACATCAGGTCAAATTCTATTGCCTCTTTCGCCGTATGAATCTAATGAGCAGTGATTTTGACACTCCTGCCCAGTTGGACTTGGAAGAATACGGCCTGCCAGCCCAGGAAACCCCAAGGCGCGCCATGGGCGCTGACTCATGGCAAGAAATCACAAATTGCAACTAACAGATGCCACAAGTGGTATACGTGGGAACAATCCTTCGGGGGTCGCATAGGTGCGAGAAACAAAAACGTTCCCCTCGGGGGTTGGCACGTTTGGAGGCCACGTGGCGATCTCATCCCTCTGCAGCAAATAATACTATACCGCCGGGCTTGCGCCGCGAACCCCCGCGTCTTTTCTCGCGGGCAGCATCACTTCGTCGTTGCCCTGCAGAGATGCAAGAAATGTGGAGCGGAGCCGAATCTTAGCTTCACGCCTGATCATCCCCAGGACCACCAGTCAATTCAACTCGACGGCAATAATTCGAGTGGCTTCATACGCCTGGCAGCCGACTACGCGCCCTCCGAAAATTTCATCAAGCCGGTCCTACATTCGATGAAAATTCGACGATCATCAACAATCTACCTCACATCGAGCGGAAACGACTACAGCAGCCGCCCCCACACTGCGCTGCAGGCCTGTCTCGCCCTACAGAGTCCCTGTCAACTCGGCTTTACAGTAACAGCAGAGCAAGCTTCTGGGTGTGGAGCATACAGCATTCATTGATCTTACTTGAGTGCGCGATCTTCGGCCCAATGGCTCCAGCTGGTACACGCGCTACAGATTTGACAAATGACGAGAGGGTAATGCCTGGGTTTGTAAGGCAGGTGGTTGACTCCTGGGGGTTGGTCGATCAGGAAGCACACTCTCTATAATAGTTTGCAACTATTCATCAAATACCTGGTACCGGGGATTTGACGGTTTGGGGCCTGACCACCCAAAAATGCACGCGTGTTGCAAGGAATATCACAAGCGGCTCACGGAGGGTAGAGCAGAATATTAACTCCAATCCACAAGTCATTTACATATCTATCACTTATATTTCCTTGTCTAACATTTTGCATTGACAGTAGGCAGTATTTTTGCCATGTGCCCGCCAATTCCCTGTTTCATCGAACGGCGTTATACGAACAGACAGTGCAAGTCACTATAGATCCGGCACAATTCCATTTGTACCAAGCCACATACTCTAGGCTGTGATCCTGCCAGTGTTCGGTCCTGGATGTACTCCTTTACACTTGGGACCCGACTGATCATCATGTCGATATTATGATAGCAATTTGATCAGGGAGGGGCTCATCGACGGATCAAAACGACAGAGTATCTTTCTTGAAAATCGACGAGACGAATGTTCATGCAGGCATAGATAAGCTTATACCAGTCTACAAAGGGCTGACACGGTGGTCAAGTGCTTATCTCTCGAAACCGAAGTGAGCATGAAAAATTGTGATATCCAGCTATTACCATACGAAATTCTGGAAGCCGCTCATTAAGACCAGTGACGACGTCTAGTGCCGGCATTAAATGATGAGGTGAACTAGTTGTAGGGACTTGTGATCGAAATCTTTGTTGCAAACCTAAAACGTCGACCAAGTATGAAAGAAATGCGGCAACATCCATGGTTCATATAGACGGAGACGGGAAAGGAAGAGAGACGACTGAGACTTAAACAAGAAATGAAATCCTTTCAAAGATCAACGAGTCCGGGGTCCTCCTGCTCGATCTTATCTTCCAAAAGCCTTTCGTTACTGAGGTAGGAAGTAGAGGCCCAGCTTTGTTCACGGATGATACGCACTTATGAGAGCGCCGGTTTCGTTCCCGCGATTTCCATCTCGCCATTCAATTGATGATTTGCGCTCATTCTCCTCGGACAATTTATAGATAGCTTCTTTTGAAAACACTTTGTAAGAGATGAAGCAAATGATGCATTTCGCAGTGTGTAACGATCTCTGGCTTTATACCGTCCATTTCCGACGTATTGCATGCCCAGAATAGTTTCGAGAATGTTTTTGAGTCGGTATTCGACTCCTGAACATAGAGCAGACCTAGTGCTCAGTTCACATCCAACTAGCTAAAGCCGTGGTGTAAGATGCGGCTCGCATCGACCATCACGTTGAGGGGACCATTTTACACCCAGTCTAGGGTACCTTAAGGGGCCGACCATTTATACCAAGACCAACGAATTCGCGTTCCGTTTGATCTCGAACAGCTTTAAGAGCGCACATTCTACTGATCTCGACACGCAAACTTTGCAAGACATATACCCTCTCCGTATCAAGTATCCAAGAGACTGGAAGAAACGTCTGCTAGTAATATCTTCGAGCCGTAGACCTCATTGCAGCCAGGGTCGATACATGCACCGGGTGTCGTGCGGAGTCCGCGAGATGGAGGACAAGGGCTCAACAGTCGCACCCTATCACCCTCTAACGGCTAATCCCTCACTATGCCGCCAAATGAGACCACGTGTTTCTTCAGCTCCTTGCCACTTTTGGCAGCATCGTCGCGGCCCATAGTCATCATCGCATAACCAATTGCCTAATGCCAAACGCAAGGTTCATCGACCGCTTCTCAGCGTCATGGTTTTGCCACTCTGTAAGTGATCCATTATTGCGTATCAGTGAGAGACTTGTTATGAATGTGATCCAGGTGGCTTTCTTCAGGTGGCCTTTGAAGGTGAGTAACGCCAATCTCGGCCAGAATATGCCAGCATTAAACTCAAAGCAGGCTACTATGTGATTCAACCGCGTGAACCTGCGGAACGAATGCCTCTTAGCCAGATGGGGAAGGAGACACACTCTCTGATTCCCGTTATCGGACAGCTTCGATGTTCTTCACAGTTTGTGGTGAAAAGCATCACTGTCGTAAGGACTTTCCAAGGGCTATACGCCCCCCTTACTCGGGCCGCGTTCAACATCCAAACAAGATTGCTTGGGGGCCACTGCGCTCATCACGCTGCTGTGTATTATCAAGATCATCCTATGAGGCACGCTTTCCAGGAGCCATGTGTACAGCACATCTTTATGGCGTCGCATTGTATTTATTCGACGAATTGGTTGGAAGAGGTCTCTTTACACAGACCAGAGGTACTTTACTATTGGGATATATTACATCGGTCTCAACGCTCCATGGGCAACGGTGCCCAGTCTGTAAGGTGACGCCCGAAGGTCAGGACGGGACTGCATGTAGGTGGCTACCGAACAAGGGCTGCTGCTTGATAGCTTTCGCCAGATTCGGCAAGGCGTTCAGGTGGTTGGGTATGACGTTGAAGAGCATCGGAAAGACGAATTAGTTAGGGCGTATCGCGAAGAAGCTGGGTGGTTCATCGGAAGACAGCTGTCACCGCATTGACACTGCTTGGCTCGTTCGAGCCGCGGGATGGTCATCTCGCCCACGATGCGAGTCATCAGACCGGGGATATCACATCGAGGTCTTACTTGTAATCGTCACATAGTGTACGATGGGCACGGAGGTGCAGATTTCCCGTGCTAGTACGACTGTCGGTCAGCAAGATACCTCTTGCACAAGGAGGTCGAGTAGAACTTTACTGTGTGATACTTGCGCTGTCTATCTGTACCCGTTTTCTGTCAAGCGTGCTGAGAGCTATTCTTACCTCAATTTATTTCTGTAACTAGCCTCGAACAGGTGTTAGAATTATAGCAGTGATAAGGAATTCCTCACCACGTTCGAGATCGGCCAATCCAGGCAGGGGGTCTTCCTGACCATGTCCCACCACACTGCAGCTGATACAAATACCCAGCAGATAAAGCTCATTATAGCTAAGAGTGAGCCTACCATCTCAATGCCTTAGAAGGTCTTCTCTGCAATTCTAGAGAAGTATTCGAAGCGGCTCCTGTCTTCTTGCGGAGCAGATTTTCCGTCACGTACCTTCGTCGCAAGCCTAAGCTGCACAAGGTCGGGTTAAAGCATTCCCCACGGAAGACGCTCATGATGCATTCTTGAATCCATCGGGGTATGTACATGAGGCTCAAAGCACAGAGTTACTCGACCGGGAGTGTAAGGAGCTGCTGCAGTGGACAGTGTACAGCATGAATGCTGCCCGACCCGAGCGGTCTTCCTGCTTATGGGTGTATTCACAGCAACGTTGAGGGCCTCTTCTTGCAAAAGCCACTCCCCGACTTTGATGTGAGATCGTGGTAACAAAGACCGTGGCATCACGCAACGTTGGTTGCGCGAGGAGGCTGCAGTATGAGAACAGGTTGGCCTCAAGAGGACAAGATGCGACATGACAAGTGAGAAATACGTTGGCCGCCAATGCTTCCAAACCATCCAGATACCGAGGGCATGCCTGCATTAGGGGCAGCGCGGAGTTAGTCCGAATTCCACGACCGTTTCCGCAGCTAAGGGTCTGAAAGAGCCGTCTTCTTTTCGAGCGACGGACAGGCGGATGGACGAGCGCACACCGACCACACCATCCTTCGAACAAGATACATTGCCGAGACACAAAGCCTGTGACGAGCTCTAAGATAATTTTGTGGCGAGGTCGGGGAGCCATCAGTGCGGTGGTTCCAATTGCAGGATGCAGATACGAACTCTTCAAGCCGCCTCACCAGGGGAAGCCGTTACCAACATTTCTTGAAGTTGAGAAAAATTGTAGAGGTTATGAATCCTCACTATCTGAATTGCGATCGTGGCACCTCGAGACGACGAGACCGAAGATCAAGGACAGACTTTTGAAAACCATTTAATCTAATAGGCACCACTAAACCCCCCGTAGCGAAAGAAAATCTTGACCATCGAATGCACCTTCGCGTAAAAGTTCCACCAATGCAGTCAAAAAGAGTGGCAAAACCAGATTGACTAATCTACTGGAGAACAACCCATCGCAATGTCGGTGAGCGTGTACGCGTTGACCTGATGTAGGCCACACCGATGCTTCGCAAATATAGACACAACCCATTGACCCCTCGCGTCACAATTCTCAAAGCTGGTTCCAATCGCGGAGTTGCTTATCTAGTAGAGCTCAAGCACCAGGTCCCTTAGTAACTCGACTTCGAACAACCGGCACTCATGCATCTCCGGGTAAGCCTTGATGAGAGCGCGAGTGGTCACTGACACACCTGCACGAGGCATCTTTGTACCACCCTGGTTACACTATTGAGGCTTGCTCGAGGACACTTGATCCCCATGAGCATTATCGCAATGACGCGGTGAAGCAGTGAGAACGTCGTTCTGCGTCATGGGAATGGTATCGGCGATCTCGCTCGTAAAGGCCGCGTGGTTGACGCAGGTGATGCGGATACTGGTCGCCGCCAGAGGGAAACAGCATGTGAGGGCTGTTCGGGGAAGATTCATCAGTTGAGGGGGTGTAAGAGGTGGTGTGAAAGCCCAGGGAAAGGGGCGCTCTAGAGTTGAGTGGCAAAGCGGTTGGCTGGCTTGCTCTTGACACGAGATCAGGCCGCCTCGAAATCCCAGAAAAGCTACAGGAGGTCCTCTGGATCCCTCATTGGGACCGATGATTGATTACATCAGATCGGAAGGGTCGCTCATAGAGTGGTACCATCTATGGCTTAGCCTGATGCTGCCTCAAGGCGGACGCTCTGTCCTCAGAGTCGGAGCAAAAATGATCTCAATGTCTTCTTCGTTGCCAGTGCTCGCTGTATGTGCGATTGTCAACGTCCAGCTTCGGGACCTAGTTTGAAATGATGAGTTCGAAAGTGTTCTTCCATTTAGACTTCGAGGTCGTAGTATGAGATTGGGCAGGCTTCTTCCCAGACCTCCGGGCTCATGGACGAAAGGCACGTCCATTCTCTGGATGTCCAGTTTCACGGAGGCTGGGTGACTGGGGGGCCAACCCAAGTGCGTTTAGCAGGAGGAGACGGGTAAGGATGTTAATTTCCTCAATAGGTCTGGCCAAGAACAAACGGGAGTTCTCTGGACGAGTCAGGTAAGTACAATTAGGTTGCTCCATAAGCTTGATACATACGTCTTGATGAGAGACGCGTGGTCGAGTTTGATTTTGGGCCTCCCGCCTCGTCATATTTGTTATGGGGGATTGGATGTTGTAGGCTCAGTTTGGGTACTATCAAAGGCGTCCGTCTGTTCAAATGGCAGCAATATGGGCTTTTGAGGAGAAGAGAACAAAAATGTTCAAGTCGAACTCGCCTTCTTTTATATGCCTCGACACTTAGCCAGCCTCCCTCATGTTCGAGCAACTTCCTCGAGTTGCCCTCTTACCATCGTAAGTGCAAGGCGACGCCGCTTAACACTAATCCTCGAAGAAGCTGAAACTTGGTTTTGTCTTAGGTCATGGTTTGATACTTCGGATACCATGCGTTTACAGACAGGAAGCATACAGGATTTTGTGTACGATTGATAGGGTCATATGTGGCAGCAGGAGGGTGTGTACGACTGAACCCAGTCTATCTTGTACCTGCACGGCAGCTTAGGTTGATTTCCGGTTTCAAAAATGCACATCGATGAGTTTTTTGTTACCTCAGCTTTTTTGATGTGCGAGCTAAGCAGGGCGGCGAACTGTCATGGTGAGCCAGGCGGCCCGCCTCATCTTTTTGCCTATGCGCAGGCGCTTCAACTCCTGCCGGAATGACGGACGGATGATGAAAGTGGCCGAGGTATATGTGGTTCGATAATAGAAGATGGTTCATGGATTGAGTGGCAGCGGGATTCTCAAAGAGTAGGATTGCGGCCGGAGCCACAGCACCAAAGGCCGGTTCTGGCCCAATGTGATGATCTTAAGACAACATCGATCTATTTGCGGGATGCGGACTCTGGCCGCGTTTTCGGCGCCCTTCGACTTGCCATTCAGGGGGCTCGCCGGACTCTCTCCCTTCCCAGGCTTCCTCATTCCCCCCATCTAAATAACCTGCCGAAGTCTGCAATCTTGTCTAACCGCCCGCTCCGTCACCCGCTTCCACTAACGCCGTTTCCCTCGCAATAAGCCCGGACCTGCTGGCAATTGCTTTCCGAGATGTCTTGGGTATTATCCATTACCTCGAGCGCGGCGACGAGGGTAAGGTAACGTCCACATCCCCCTTCTCTTCAGGGTATTCACCCTCTGCGAACAGCTCTGTCTGCAGCTCGTTGCATGTCGCAGACGCTCGCCCTAAGCGGTTTTGTCGACTTTGGTTGTTCTGTGTCGAGTCGGACTTGGTGATGTTGGACTCAACGCGAGGGCACCTCTTCGAACCAAGCCCGCTCCTTTGCGCTAAGGTCCCCTCGCAGTGGACCTTCGACGACCTTCGTAGATTTTCGAGTCGATCCGTTAAGCGCTTCTGACGCTCCTGAGCTTCATTCGCACGTCGTTCGTTAACGAGCCGATCCGACTCCTTGGTTTCGTCATAGGAGCTATATATCTACGTTATGCTTGACCTCGCGAGCCTTGGCGGGACTTGTTGTTCGAGTTCCGTCACGAGCAGTCCACAAACGAAGAAAGACATAAGAGCGGCGAGGCCGAGCTTATGGAGTCTCGTTCGCTTGATTACCTGTGTGCGTCCGTTGAGATACCAAGAGTCATCGGGCTCAGTCGAATTTCTTGGTTGAGAACGGTCTTGTAACGTGATGTGCGCAGACGATCGACGACTGCGGGAGAAGAGATTTCTGTCGAAGGCA
>CM067167.1:221712409-221724397 GCA_034093135.1 Erigeron breviscapus | reverse complement strand
AGTCATGAACTTATCCTACAGCGTGAGATTCGCCTTCACAATATCTCTACAACATTTCTCTATACACAACACAGGGTTTGAAACAGGAAAGGTTTCCCAACTCTTCCGATTCCCACACGGTGTCAACGGTCAGAACCAAAGCTACGGTCAAGTCTCGAACCAAATGGGAGGGTATCCAATGACTACTTCTTCGCTTATTCACGCAACCTTTCCTCTTCGGCTTCTTCGGAATTGCGTTCTTCAGTCTCTGGAAACGAATACGTTCTGAATACTCTATGAACGGTACTCGTCGTTTGAGAACCAGGGGGAGACGTTCAGAGTTATGGAGCCGGCAGATGCTGCCATACGTCAATCTGCCAATGCAGAGTACTTTGGAGAAGCGAGGCTAATGTTTGGATTTGGATTTGTGCGAATTCATTTCGATGATATGGAAAAAAGAAGGAAGATGAAGAGGACAAGGAAACAACCCGCAACTTTGGAACGGAATGGATTCAAGCTTTCTATTCAAATTCTTCTTTGATCATTCAAGTCCAGCTAAGCTCTGCTGTGACTTCCTAACTTCTATGAATGCGACTCCGTCATCTTGCCCCCCTTAATAGTCAAACTGCCTTTACCCTTTTCATCCAAACGATTTCGCATCGTCTCAATCAAGCCACGGGACTTTCGTTTCTTCGACTTCATACTCGCCAATCCTCAAACAAGTTGCAAGGTTTTTGATTCATTCAGACTTTGCTTCAAACCAAGCTCTACAATCCACAATCAAACTTCAAGCCTCATCTAACAAAACATTATTGAACCTCCACGGTGGAATGAGCTTGGATGGATTTTAGGTTTGGAAAAGCTTGGATGGAACTTCTGAATGACTCTCGTGCTGGTTCGTTGCGTACCTTTTTAAACTGTCATTGATGCAGTAGGTCTAAGACATATACTTTTGTGCCATCAGTCCAAAGCAAGTCATCTTCAAACGCAAACGCAATCGCCTAGGATAATCTCTCTTCTCGTGGTCTTGTCTTTCGCTTTCTAGCTCCGGTCTCCTGCGGTTTTTTCTTTTCTCTTTTCTTTTCCTTTCGTCAAGTGATTCTTATCTTTTCGCTCTCATCTCTCGCAATCCTCACAGACATAATCTCTGAGCAACAAGCTATCACACTCTAATCAACATCTACAGACACTCACCAGTTCCCGTCGTCCTCGTTCTCTCTCTCTCTTTCGTACTTCTTTTCTTTCATCTCTTTCTTGAGATCTTTTTCACACAATCATCCACAAAAGGACTCAGCATTATCGTAAAACAACAATCTCTTCGTCTAAACCCCATCACATCATTGGTAAATCCCTTTCAAACAACGCACTTGTCTCTCTCAATCTCTCCCCTCTCGTTAACTCTCGTCTCGGTTTTGGAAGCATTAATTAATACAAAGAAAGGAAAAATCAAAGGGAAGGAACGGCGTTCAACTTAATAGTACACGCAATAAAATCAAATGAAATAGTAGTCCGAGCATGAGGTGAAGAATACGTCTCGGAAGCCTCGACGCCTCCTCAATGAGAAGGGAAGTCGCTCCTCTTTCTCAGCCCAGGACTCGGCGTTGCTTTCCGTCCAGATTCCCTTAAAAGGACACAATCAATACGATATATCTTGCTTTCCCTTTTCGCTACCTCTCCTCCAAGCAAAAGAACTGGATTCTTGGTCTCAATACGTAGGGAATGGCTCACTTCAAACAGTCAACACACGCGCCTATAGTATCAAAACAGTCGTTTCCCAGATCCAGGCGATTGGTTGGGTCTCATCTAGGAAGATCTTCAAATATTGCTCCAATCTCAATACAAACAGTGAGAGTAGGCGAGTACAGATCCAGGAGTTGATCGCTCGTCTTTCAGTGATGGCTTGACCATCCTCTCTATATCGTTCCCAAGAAGGTCCTTTTCGAACCGACCGACCCAGCGACTCGAACTCATTGCCTCTGTCAATTCCAGAGAGACTGCAACCGTCTTATTGAATCTGAACTATGAGGAGATCGACCAAGAAGGTGATCAAGCGAAGGAGGGCAGGAAAACGAACAAGTAAATTATACAAAGGAAATTGGGAAAGAAAGAGTTTACTAGTCCACCTATCTCCAGAGGAAACTTCATCAGAAACCAATTCCAAAGTGCCCGCCTCTCAAGTCGGCTGACAGCTACAGAATGACTCATTCGGTTCTTTACCCATTCACAATTGGCTTCAGATGCTATCTAGATCATGAAGGTAGAGAGATCAGATTTTCCAAACCCGAGTCTAGAAGAAACGAGACTCAACTCTACAAGTCAATAAGGCACCAAGAGGAGTCATCAAATTTGTTGAAAGAGTTGAAAGGCAAAAAAGAGGATTTCTCGAAGGGATAGTTTTCTCAACTTTCAAGTTGGAAAGTTCTGTCATTATGAAAGAGGAAATTCTTAGATTGTGACTGTAGTGGATTCGGGTGGGAGCAGAGATTATGGGATTGAAGAAGCCAAAAGTCGGGTTTGGTTGGTCTTGAGAAAGTGAGATTCCCAAGATGTAGTCGTTAGTTTGAGTTATGAAATGACGACCTCGACACCAATTTCACGAATGAAGACCAAAGATAATTGATTTTGTATCATTAGAGTGAGTTTTGCAGTGCGAAACGATATGTTACATGTGTAGCAGAAGACATAAAAAGAGGTAGAGAGAAACAAGGAATTGGAATATGGTCATTGGCTGATTTCAACTTTACCATGAGGATAAAGAACAAGAAGCATGAAAATTAGATTTGAAGTACAGTTGCTGGATACGAAATAGTGATGAGATTTGACGGAAATGTCAAGGAAGATTAAGGGTATGAATGTTCTGAATAGTGTGATGATAAAAAGCGGATCTGAATTAACTGAAATGATTTACGAAAAAAGTTTTAATGAGTTGATAGGAAATGTTTATTGATGTAAGGTTTCGGTTTTTGCAGTCGTGTGTTTTTGCAGTGTAGACGGTTTTGAGGTTCTTGCAGCATGGCATAGATAGGTGTACTTACATTGATGCGTGTATTTCTCATAACCGAATCCCTGGTGAGCCACTTGTTACTTGAGTAAGAGAGGAAATAAATCTTGTGTTTGATTGTTTGCATAAGAAACTGTCTTGACTATCTCAAAGAGACTTAGTGCGTTGATGCATTCGAACAAAGAAATGAATTGAGGCAAAGGTTCAAGCTTTGATTGATTTTTAACATCAGTTGCCGATCCTCTTGTGACCCAATCTACTAGAATTCCCACTAATTTCTGAATTCAGTCCACTATTCCAACTATATCCAGACCCAATTTAAGACGTAGAATTAGAAACTGGAAGTCCATCATCATCGTGATGATTTCTCATTTTCGATTTTTCTTCTTCTTCATCTGATAATCCATTTTTCATCCTCTCCCCTTCAAAATCTTGTTCACACAATTCTACCCTTCTTCTCATCCATACCCACTCCCTCTTCTTCTTCTCTCAACAATCCATCTTCTCCAATTATTCTTTATCTTTCCTTTCCTTTCTCTTCTTTAAAGAGTCCGCAATCAAAATGGTAATAAAAACAATCAAGTCATAATCCTAATCTAATCAACATTTACCTTTTTCCAAATCTTTTCAAAGTTTTCAATCCAATTTGGCAACTTCTTTTGTTTCCTTGATCATTACTTTTGAATTCAATTTTCAAATCTGCATTATCATCGATAGATTCACAAGGCGAATTCAGTCAATTTTTCAGAATCTGATTTGGAATGTCTGAACTTTCAATCTTCGAACCTCGAGACGCGTTGAGCTAAATCCAATAAAAGTTCTCCACTTTGAGCAGTGACTGCATCCAAGGATCGAACTCATTCCTAGAGTTCCAAGAAGGTAAGATTGGAACTCCCAAAACTCGCACATGCTACGTTCATACTCCATAGGGAACTATAGGTAAGATCTCTCAACATCAGTAGCTTAAGACCAAAGACTTGAAACCAGAAGAGATTTTGGTCTCTGTTGACGTTTGAACCGTTTGCATTTGTGCTTGGAACTCATGAAGTTTTTGAAAGAAGGACTTGGACTTGTGACAATGTGGAGATTTCATCCGCTTGTATTTGGACTATGGTTTTCTATTCGATGAGGGAGAAGTAGGAATTTCTCTTGATTGGGAGAAAAGAAGTAGTTTGTGGATTCTCGAATTCCTTCTACTACTTAATCTTGACCTCTTCTATTCAAACCCCGAGCCATTCCAACAGTTATCCTGGCTTTGGAGTTCATAATCTTTCCTCATTGCATTCAAAGGTTTCTCCAATCCAGGGAAAGCTTTAATAATAGGAGCCAATTGGAACAAATCAAATAACAACCATACCACCTACAGCATGAATAGAGTCCAATCGTTCCCCTTGTATTACCAAAAGTTTGCACCAAATAAACGTTATATAAACCTTCCAGGTACGTTGAAGTATAGTAAGAAGACGAAAGCTGAACTCATCACTGTCAATTATGTAATAAGCTTGATTGGAAGATTCGGATAAATCTTTAGACTTGACCAGATTCTCTATTTCATTCAAGGTTAAAGACGAAAAGGATCTTGGTAAATGTAAGGTAAAAGTTGATAATCCATTGTTAAGAATGTTAGAGAATACAAAACATCAAGATTTACATGATGGTTGGTAAAGGAGGTCTTAAAGTGGTAAAAAATTTCCATGAAAATCTTTCTCTCTCTCTACTAGTTGATGATGTTGATAGCTTTGATTCCTGCGACAAAGATCTTGGAATCAAATTGTAAACTCAATTAACCTTGTAGATGTCAGTTCAAATTGGTTTGAAAGTTGAAAGTACGATCATGCTGATTTTCAGAAGAGAAAAGGTATGATCAATAGGTGGAGGAGATTTTCCAGAGGATGATATCATATTCCAATGGAGAACCCAGTCATCATTGTGGAATCCTCTGAATGAGAAGGTAATAACCCCAAAGGTAGGAGTTAAATGATTCAACACTAGAATTCGATTCCAGGTCTAAACTGGAGAGAGAGAAAGCTCTTCAAGGATGAACTGGAGGAAGATCTACGCTGAAGAAGAGGAAATAGTCCAAGGAGGACTCCTAAACAGCCCAAATTCTAGAAATGGGTGAAGATTTATCTACTCCCATCAGTGAAGTAATCTTGAGGGATCCTAAACCACCCACACTAACTACCACTGACATATGGGGACTTGTGAAGCATATGCATTCGCTTTGAGCTGTAATCACATGATGCTTTTGTCGTATGATAGGGAAGTCTTTGAGTCTGTTGATCTGATGATGTTCATGATGATGAGAAGGAAGGGAAAATCCTCGTTTGAAAATCCTACCAATCGTTTAGGAAGTGGAGTCAAAAAGGTGGAGGAAATCATTGTTTAAACCTCTGGAGAAACCCATAGGGGAAAGGTGCATCTTAGTTCTGCAGTCCTGCAATGGCATTATCAAATGTTTTGTGTTAACTATGTTTGAACCACTCTTTCATCTAGAGAATTACCTTATAGAGGTGTCTGGAAATGGGTGGTAGTCTTGAGAATCTTCATCTGAATTGTTCGTCGTGCTGACTCTGTTATGAAAGAGGAAATGAAGGAAGTCTACGAGATGTGGTAGAGCTGGTCGTTGACGTGGGAGATCTTGAAGAGGTGGAGGATGATTCTAAGAGGGACAAAGAGGGGTTTGATAAGAAGAAAAAGGCGTCAAAATGAATTTCGAGATATGGAGCTTGGAAGCGGAAATTAAGGATCGGATCTTCATTGCAGGTGCTCCAATGGAATGTTATGACTCTGAAGGTTATTAAATGAGCTCTCGATTGAACAGATTCTAGAAGCAGAGACAATCTAGTGAAGTGAAGTCTTGCAGATGCCTCCGTTGGATTCCATTTCTCCAAGTCGAAACCTCTCTCCCAATACCCAGGAAGCGCTCTCTGTGTTATTCAAGAATGTAAATCCTATCAGAATTCTTCTATGTAGATGAGTTTGGATTTTTGACTTTCCGCTGGGATCAGATGTAGGAGTGTTTACACTTGATAGATGAACTGTATTGTATGAGCTCTAATCAAAGCTACCTCTCGGGAGTAGAGTCGATGTTGAAGATGATGAATTGAGAGGGAAAATTGGAGTTGATATTCGTAGATCTATCGATTGAGGCGGATGTTCCAAGGGTAGTGGAAGTAGAAGTGGGAAGTGTCAGGATGGATGATGAAGTAGCGATGGTGAAGTGGTGATGATTGATGGGATTGGTTTTGAAGTTTGATCTGCTTCTGATTCTATTGAATTGTACGTTAAGATCTGTGATTGTGAATGTTGTTATCCTGACTGGAAAGAGCGATTCTTCGAGGATAGAGGAAAGTTGATTGCTTGAAGTGGAAAGTGAAGTACAAGTAGAGAAGTAAGGTAGATGCTCATCTTTGTCCACAAATTCTCTCGGCTTTTATGATTTCCAAGTTCCTGAGCGATTGCAGTGCCTGGAAGTAGAGATCCGAATCAGAAGAGATGGAGTTTTGGGAATGCAGGATCAAAGGAAGACAGAGCCGAAAGAAAGAATCAAAACCCTCTGCATTGATCGGGACCGCCCAACTTCTTCACTCACCGTCAAGCTTCAACTTCTTTCTTCTTGTTGATACAATTCCGTTCAATCTATCTTTTCAGAGAGTCTTGTTCGGTCTGGGATGGAGGTGAATGTTAGTCAAGAACCAAGTCCGTCAGCAAAGTCTAACACATCACACTGGCTAGGTCACGAAAGCGATCGTGAACTTTCATCAGAATTCGAAATGTTCCTCACTATATGATGCAAAAAGCAAAAGAAGGATTCACTGCGTATGGGTTTCCATAGAGAGTCTCTACAGCATCATTCTTCTTCCCGTATCTTGGCTGGGGGCTGAAATCAGGACTATATCTGCATCTGCATCTTTCTCGTCCCATTTCCATTTCCATCTTGCTCTTCTTTCTCATCTTCGTCTCACCTCTTTTTTCTCCACTGATCCGTCTTTTCGATCTCCAGCTCGTCTTCTTGGTAGAAGAGACGACTTCTTCCTTCTCTTGATTTACTTTCTGTATTGTTTGGTGGATGTTGTTCTTGACACCATTACCGCAGCGGTGAAGGCCTTGATTTGCAAATGTTTTGTTCATAATCCTCGTTTGAATTATCAAATACTACTGGTTATGGATATGGAAAGCTCGAAGTCTGGCGTTGAGGCTGGATCTCGATTTGATCGTAGGCTGATGACGTTAACGCCGCTGTTTGGAACTGCTTACACCCCTTCTGGTCCACAGGTTTGAATGCTTTCACCTTCAATGGTCTAAATTGAAGTTTGAGAGAGAGGTTTCGATTGTTTCCTGAGAAAGGACCTAGGATCTACGGCGTGAGAAGTGGTAGGAGGGAGTAATTCCGGGTAACCATTATGAACTCTGCTGTCAAAATTCTGGAATACTACTGGAACAAAATCCTGACATGGATGAGAGCCATCAGTGTTGCGTCCTCTGATCCATCATGATTCTCTAGAACCTGCTCACCATGTTTCTCGAAGATTCCGTCATTACAAGGATTGATACAAGTTGCAAGGCAACTCAGTCTTGAATCTCCTCCCTGGAGATTGGGGAAAGACGAGTAAGGGTGCTTATGGTAATCAGAGCATTGTTTGATAACTTCTCTGAAACGTGCAAGAAGACCAGCTAATATAACTCACATCCAATGATAAAGAGTTACTGGTCCTCGCAGTCCCCACTCCTAGATCTCTCTCCCTTCACAAAACCATGAGAGCAGAAGTACTTGCGACAGCTTGACAGAAGTCTTTCCATAAGCATCCTTTCGTCGATGCGAGAAGATGAGCAGTTTGGATCGTAATGGCCGGAGTACCCTTCTTCGTTCTTCAACTTTTCCTTTGCTGTTCTTGTGGCGACTGTCTCTTCTCGATCAATGAGTCAGAATGGCTCGAGATTCGTCTTAATCCGGCCAGAAGAAACAGAGATGGAATACTATTGATCGAAGTAGAGGCGATAGCAATCAGAGATTATGAGAGCGTCGCTTCGTCTGAGGAGAGGTAGTGGACCATTGGTGGAGATGAGGAGACACTAGAGAGTGTCCTTCTATCTACTATGGCAAGCGTTTGAGCGCGAAGAGGAGGATAGCTAAACTGAGGTAAACATGTAAGGCGGTGGGAGTTATAATGGATTAAGCATCCTAGTCGTCGACGGCCCTTGAACACTTCTTCATTCTGTATCCTCACGTTCTGATCATAGTGGGTCTTGACAATGGATCGTAAGAGTAACTGGTTTGCCCACGCCACCCTTCGTCTGCCATGGCAACGGTGGAAGAATAGAGTAATCGGTGGAAGAGTCGAATATAGGAACGAAAAGACCCGAACTTCAGCACTTTAACAACACATCAAAGATGGCCAAAGAGAAAGAGAACCAAGAAGTTGAGAACTGCAGCTGCTTTGAACCGCTCATTCAGATTCAAGTCATCAAGCCAAGCTCATCGAGTCGATCAGAATTCAGAACCGAGAACCAGAATCAAGTTGGATCTTCTGCTTCTTCTCTTCAGTCCAAGGGGGAAAGGGAAACAACTGGATTCAATGTGCTTGGATGCAGATGACATGACAGTTCATTACGATCAGATTCAGATTCAAGTTCAAGTGATTCCGAAGCTCATCATCACGGCAGAAACAGAACAAAGCCTCAGGCAACAGCAGACATCTCAAAACCAATTCCATTCCCACATCTACTACTACAACTCACTTCCTTAACTTCCAATTCCAAACAAACAAAATAATTACTCCTCCCGCCTTCAGATGATTCAGAACAAGATTCAGATCATGACGAACTACTTTCAAATCAAATGGAAATCTCACCTGTCCCAAAACCAACCTTCAACCATCGGGACCTCTTACCATCTGATACTAAAGATAAGAGAAAATCTATCTAAAGCTAGGAACAATGGATTCAAAGTCGAAAGATAGAGAAGATCGATGAAAGAGAATAGAGTTTAAAATCAAGATAGAACAAAGAACGAATCGATGGTATGAAAGGAGGCTTTCAAGAAACTTTGTTGGGTTCCATCACTATCCATTTGGAGAGGATTGATGGACGTTATAAGGTAGTTTTTTTGATGAGAGAGGATTTTCATGACCTCTAAATAAGTGGGCATGAGGCAGAAAGTGAGAAGAGAGCAAAAAAGACAGAAGGTTTTTCACCTCTTCTTTTCATCTGGAAAGAAGCTTCTTAATTTTTGTTGAGATCACTAGGGAAGCTTTCTTCTCCTCATTTTCGAACTGAGCGTCAAAAAGGAAATCGAGGGACAGAAGAAAGCAGTTAGACGCCTCTTTTTTGCGTGCCCCTTCCCTTGTCTCCTCTGGCCCCATTTGTGGATTTCATTCACAATAGCAAGGGGAAATGTTCTCATACTTCTGGAGATATTCATATTGGCAGTTTGGTAACTTCCTTCGCGGAAATCTCTCTAGAGAGTCTCCCCGAAACCTTTTTTACTTCACTGACTTTCTTTCACTTATCGCAACAAATTTCACTTTCGCTCTTACCCCTTTCGACAACACACAGCGAGACCAAATCTAGCATTCTGATTCTTACAAGTTCCTCACTTCATTTCAGCTCTTTGTAAGGATCTTCATGATTTTTCCACTCTAATAACAACCACAAGGAAAAGGTGGACGAGTTTCATGTCATGAGAGGATCTAGATACACCTTGTCTGAAATGAGGTATCAAAAATGGCATGATTTACGTCTTTGAAGAACAAGGCGATAGATGCTTTCTCATTAGGTTCGGCTTTCTCCCTCATCAACTTCTTGGAAAGAGAACTCATCATTCTTTTTCTTGTATATTATGATCCATTTCTTCAACTACACTTTGCATTTCATAACTTGCCATCTTGCCCTTTTTCTTCTTTTAATCTTCTGGCAGCTGGCAGAGAAATAAGACAGGAAAGGACTGGATGAAGTGAACGGAGGTGAGCTTTCTCCCACGACGTCCTCGAGTTCCCCGTGCCAGACAATTCTTCTTCTGCAATCAAGAAGATTTAATTCACAACAAGCTCCAAGCCTCTGACTCGAGACTCGCGCCCATAGGAGGTCGAAATCGAACGGCCAACTTTCTGAAGCCTGCGAAGAAAAAGAGCGAGTCAATACAGTCTGGCGTTCTCATCTCGAGTGATCATGTCAATCATGCAACGAGAACGATGTTGGAATCACGAATAGAAGTTTCAATCTCATCCCGAGAAGTTTCTCTTTGAGCAAGTCCATTTGACTCTAAGATTGCGGTAAGAAGGCGAACATTCTGCGTGGATGTGCGAGACGAGAAAGGTCGTCTCGTTCTCTTTAGTCTTTACACCACATTCTTCTTAATCCGTTGGATTTCGCCTTTCATCTCACTCTTTGAGTCTTTTCACAGAAAATTCAGGACTCGACACCGCACTTTGGATCTTCTGAGTGTGGCATGTGGCAAGTGGCAACCCTCGTGCGTTCTTGATCGTTCTTCTCTCCCAAGATTTCTCCGGAGTTCTCTTCTCTCCCCCACTGCTTTGCCTTGCAGGGTGGCGCTAGACAGGTAATTCTCCCCTTTCGAAGTTTTAAAGTTCCTTCGGAAAGTTTTTTTACGCCACAATCTCGAAGATGTTTTACTTCACGTCCGTCTTTTTAGATGCCGAATCAAGCGCCAAAACCGCCTACACGTGCAGCCTGCATTCTTGTGCCTTCGTCTCGTGAGTGCTTCCCGAATTTGCCTTCCAATCCCAGAAAGTAACAAAGAAACATAATAAGTTCTTGAGGGACAAGGGGCGAGTGAAAAAACCTGGGAAAGCAGCAGAAGCTCTGTTGGCGTTTGCCTCGATGCTCCCTGCGCCTTTGCCACTTTCCCTGACGCCTACGCTGCATTTCTTTCTGAAGGAACCGAAACAAGCTCTCTGGAGAAGCTTTCTGGCTCTTCGCTGTTTGGGGCAAAGCTGGCCGAGGTGTGATAAGCTTCCCGTGCGATATCACAGCGGGTTCTCGATGACGGTGACACCATTCGTTTGTGCCCTCCTCCCTCGTCTGCCATTTTGCAATTTGAAGCGAGAACGAAGGGCAGAGAGAGAAATCGATCACATTTTTTCGTCTCCATATGAAAAGAGTCAATCAGAAAAAAGGTATAAGGCGATGCCTTTCCAACCTTCGTCCTCTCCTCATCCAACACATCTCTCTCACTCAAACACACTCTCAAACAAACCCCACTCTCTCACACAACTTCAAAATGCAAATTCGCTTCATCTCTAGTCATCCTCGCGCTTGTCGTCGCATCTGTCTTCGCTGACATTGCGCAACTCAAGACCGACAGTGCTGCCATTGACCGCTCCGTCCACCACTTGACAACTCTCTACAAAAGACCTCTGGAACTTATACATCAAGCTCTTCAAATCGACGTACAAGCCAAGAACACCAATCAGGGGAGTTGAGTCAATTGTTTTTGGAATCGACTCAAATCACCAGGTCTTACACATACGTACTTTTCTGCCTTCGTCTTTTCCTTTTCACACTCTTCCTTCATCCGTCCAAACCGCCACCACCACTGCTCAAGGAATTGACTCCGTCACCTGACTCCGACTTCCCCAAGACATCATCACACCCCTTGCACCAAGACTGAAGTCACCGTCAAGGCTGCCACTGACAGACTGTTATACAACGAGACTGTTTCTTAAGAGGTAGACAAAACATTGCCCTGACATTGTCCTGACATTCCATCTTCTTTTCACGTCTACTTTCTCTTTTCTCATCTGCCTTGGGCTCACTAGAAGTTCCAGTCCATCGGTGTTGCGGTAAGTGTCTGAGATATAGAGAGAACGAATTTGAGAGAAGAGCGGAGGACGCACCCTCTCCCTTCTGCCTCGATCATCTCCCACATACGTTCTACTCTACCCCCTACCCTTACCTCTCCGTTCACTAAACCAGGAAGTGCTGCTGGAGATGGCAAGGATCTCAAGCGCGTCCAAGCTCGTGACGCTGTCTTGGACAGTCCAGCC
>CM067167.1:221667267-221711409 GCA_034093135.1 Erigeron breviscapus | reverse complement strand
ATACCTATGTCTTTGTCTTGTCTTTGTCATTAATCTACTTCCTCTGCTTTTTCTTATCAGCCTTCTTCTTCTTCTGAACTTCCTCTGAATCATCTGCAGCCTTATAAAAATCACAGTCTGAATGTAAGCCGTCTTCAAGCACAAACTCATTGTATTTCTATATCGCAACGCTGGACCCTGAAAATCTGGTGGAAACCAAATATTAAAACTGTTCAGCTTCAGCAGATCTTTCTTACAGAAGTTCACTAGATGCAAAGGC
This sequence comes from Erigeron breviscapus, assembly GCA_034093135.1. Lineage (NCBI taxonomy): Eukaryota > Viridiplantae > Streptophyta > Magnoliopsida > Asterales > Asteraceae > Erigeron > Erigeron breviscapus. The sequence continues at coordinate 221,711,150 of CM067167.1, read as the reverse complement.
TCATTAATCCTCACAATCTCATAGTAATGATCACCATACATCACAGCTTCATACGTCTTACTATCAATGTACCAGCCTATCATATTATCCAATAAGTCCTTCTTGAATTTCTTCAAAGGCACTTCCTTGGCAAACTTGGTCGGCTCATACTTCAAAGTAAAACAGGCTTCTTTGTCTTCGGATCTATCTTCGATTTATCCTTGACCATCTTGCCTTCCTGTGGATGCTACTTTCTCTGAGATGGATCCTTGATCTTCATGTCTTTCGCTATAGACCTAGCAATATAATTTCCAAACTCAGACCCACTAGGATTGATTAGTTCTAGCCTAGCTAAGCACCAAAAATCAAAATCAGTAAGTGAGTTGATGGCTTCTTCATTATAGTCCAAATACTGCACTCCGTCTGTTCTCCTGATAATGAGAAGTCTCAACTCATCATCCCAATGAAAACTCACGATTCTTGAGCATGCAGTAGTGGCGTAGGCTTCAACCTTCTCTCCCTGAATCTTGTCTTTATAATTGATAGGTTTATGCGATGCCTCATACTTAGCCATGTTTTTATTCCAAGTAATAACCCAATCTGGTCTAGTATCAACAGGCTCTGTATGTTGCACATCAGGATCTTCAGCAATTGGTTCTTGCATGACTGGAGCTTCAGGATCTTGGACTCGTTCAGACCTGTCCATTATATCAAGCTTAGCTCTGAAGTCATCAATACTAAACCCTTTGCGCTCAGCATCTTTATCCACAAGCCTTGAAGCTGTAACTGGCATATCGACTCTGCGATATCCATCCAACTCTCATCACCATAGATTATCTCACCTTCTTCCCTCACAGCATCAGTTGTCTTAGAAGACCTTACCATACCAGTTGCAATCTCATCCAGAGACTCTATTGCCTTGGTCAGATCTTCTTGATGCTTATTGCCTTTATCCTTTGCTGCATCCGGGTCTTGATTTGAATCATCATCTTTCTTTTTTTCGAAAGCTCATCACCCTTACAGCCTAGATCTGGCAACAATTTCTTTTTCACCAAAAACTTTTCAAATAATTCATTTAACTCTGATTGCATCACACAATCTAGCATGACATCAGCAATCTTAGTCATCTGTTCAGCTACTCTAACTACTCCTTTATTCGCTCTAGTAGCTGAACTTTCTGCCTTAGTAGCTTCACAACGAACCATGTCAAAGTTGGACATGAGAGTGTTAATAAAGTCTTGATGATTCTTTCTTTCATCATTAAGAGCTTTCTTTAACGTCTCAACTTCCTTTTGCTTTCTCAGCATCTCTTTCTCATGGTTCTTCTTTTGTTTCTCCAACTCATCAAACAAACCATTAACTCTAGCCTCTAACACCGTCATCTTTCCTTTCATGTCAGCCATACCAAACACTGGTGGTAATATAGGAACTTGACGTGTAGTCGCTTCAGTTCTTGGTTCAGGATTAGGCACTGAATCCTTCATTCTATGAGTTGTAGACGGCCTTTCAAGATTTACAGTTGTCTTCTGAGATCTTCTTGGTATCACTGTCTCTGCATGTGATTCAACTGATCTCCTAGACCTCTGTTCAGGAACTCTGCTTGATACTTCTGGAGCCTTGATCGTCTCATCTACTCCACTAGCAGCAGTTTTCTCCTTGACTTTCAATTTGATAACAGTTTTCTTCTTTGGAGCAGGTACCTCTTCAACTTCTGGCACCTCTGATTCCTTAGAAGACTCTGTTCGCTTCCTTTTCAGACTTTGATCAGATGGAACTTTCTTTGAAGCACCTTCAGAAGTACTAGCAGCATGATCAACAGTATCTTCATGTGCTTCTGCTTCCTTTTTCAAGAACCACATTTCTTTCAACTCACCTCTTCTGTGCCTTGAACCTGTGGTTGTGCTATGTCGCCCATTGGCACATCTGGCATCACCATCTGTAGAGGAACTGGATTAGCTACTGGCTCATGTGGAACAATCTCAGTCTAGAATCTGGCAAACTCTTCAGCTGTAGGTGGATTAAAGTTAATATCCACTAGAGCTCCAAACAAAGGAATATCTTGAGCACCTGGATCACCATCAAAGCGACTCTTAAGCTCATCATATTCCCTTTTTACAATAGATGTCACATTCAGGACTGACTTAGTAGCAGGCAGATTAGGAATATAATGATTAATGATCATCATAACGAATCTAGGATAAACCATAAACCTATGCCCTTGCCTGGCAGTTGTTTGTTTCCTCAATTCGTTGAAGAAATACTTAGAAATACTATACGGTTTGTTGTATACCAGACCAACCATCTGAGCTTGAGATTCTTGATTAAGCGTATCCCATCCGGTTCTTCTACTACACAAACTAACCAACAATACGTGCACTAAGTATCTCCACCTTCCAAAGAATCCGCGCTTCTTCAATGTTCCTACATTCAAGTCATCAGCATATCCCATCCTAGTAAATCCTCCAACAATAACCTCTCTACTAAAAGTAGTAGGTCTATTCTCTCCTCCTTCTTGATCTACTGTACCTAACTTCAAGATATCAATAAGATCGGAAGCTGAGAACTTAATGGTCTTGCCCACAACCACTGTCTCTATTATCTCCTGAGTAGCAGTCTTTTTATGCTTTGCATTTTCCCAGAACTCTACCAGGTATGACTCATATAACACAGGTGAATGAGTAAGAATATGGTGAATTCTTGACTGCTTCAAAAACCTGAAAATATCATGATAATATTCTGTTCCATCTTGATTCTCGTCCAAATTAATCAGAAAGTTATGACCTGATACAAATTCTCTTGCCATTTCTGTAATCAATAACAAATAATTAATTACTCAAATAGACATAAAAATTCATATGCATAACACAACTAAAATTATCCCGGTAATTTAGTCAAAAACATAAATTATCCCTGTAATTTACAACATAACATAAATTATCTCTGTAATTTAGTTATAGATCATTAACTCATTTTCAAATCTTTATAAACATAAACTTTTGAAAATCTGTTAAATTGACTTAAATTATCCCTGTAATTAAGTTAAAGGTAAATTAACTCATTTTCAATTTTTTATAAAAATAAACTTTTGAAAATCTGTTAAGTCAAAAACACGAGGTCGTATCCCTGTACGAGGTCGTATTTCAAGGTCAAAATACATGTCAACCAAACTCTAAAATACGAAGTCGTATTTTCCAATTTGGCCACGTATTTGATCAGGTCGTAAATCGGCATCGTATTTCGAAAGTCAAACCGGTCAAAATAAATTGACATTTACGAGGTCGCAAATCTGGGCTATCAAAACCCCAAATGCGAGTCCGTCGCACTGTTCATCTTCCCCAACGCGATTTCGCGATTTACCCAACCAAAACTGGTAAAAATTGTTTCTTTATACTCGTATTCAAACGATAAAGATACCCCAACCCTTATTTTTAACAAAAAACATCAAAATCGAATGAAAATTTAAAAACCTAGTTCGAAAATTTCGAACTCTATTTTCTTGATTTTCTTGTTGCATGGTTAACTATAGGACGATTAGATAGTATACCTAGATTCAGTATTTCACGAGGATCACAAATATATCACTCAAAAACACTCGATCTAATTGTATATATCAAATCTCACACGGGGTAGCAAAGTAGTATTTTCGGGGTCGTAAAGCTCAATTTTGATAAAATAAAATGAGGTCGTTGGGTTAACAATAAGGGTAGCAGTAACTACCTGATCATCGTCTTTTGCCTCCTCGCCGTCATCTGAAAAGCACGGGCTTTGGCCTGGGAAGCTCCTGCCTTCTTTCCCTCATCTTTCTTCATCTGCGGGCAGTCTGCAATACGGTGCTTGGTGTCTCCACATTTATAACATCTAGCCTTGTCAGTGCATTGATCAATGGTATGACCCTGAGTTCCACACCTATTGCACCTGCGGGTCTTTGTAGAACACTGACCAAAATGGATAGATTTGCAGCCTGGGCACCATTTTCCATCCTTGTCTGCCCTTCCCTTGTCAGAGGACGATGAAGATCCCTTAAATTTCTTACCAAAACGATTTGACCCACCAAACCTCCTTATTGCCAGACTTCTTCTCATCCTCTTTCTTTTCAACTTTCTTATCCGCAGCAAAATCATCATCAAGCTTTTTAGATTCTTTGATTGCTTCAGTTAGAGTCTTATGCTGCCTACAAATCCCTCGATAACTTGGAGGTAAACCATCGACATAGCAGGCGACTTGATCTGCATCAGTTCTGAATAGATGACCCACAAATTTCATCTTTTCCATAAAGGAACGAGCATAATCATTGACTTTACCAATTTCAGCCATCAAAGCACGAAACTCTTTTTCCATCTTGCGCTGTTCATGAGTCCCGATATACTCCTCAATAAACTTCTGCTTGAAGGTAGCCCATGTGATAGCAGACACCATATCTGGAGTCATCGAAATAGTAATGCTCTTCCACCAATCTCGAGCACCTTCTTTCAACATTCTACTCGCACACAACACCTTTTTATCCTCTGGACAGTCACAAGCCTCAAAGACCATCTCAGTATCATCAAGCCATTCCATACAGCCTACTGCGTTAAGTGTTCCATTGAATTTCTGAGCTCCACACTTCTGGAAACTTTCGAACTTAAATCGAGGAGCTTGAACTACATTAGGAGGAGCCACATCAACATTAACAGGGGGAACGACAACATTATCCACTGGTGGCTCAATGTGGTGAGATGGCACTGAGTAGTTGCCATCAGTTCCTTCAACATTCTCAGCAAGAGCGTTGTTCAGTTGCTCTTGAGTCTGTGCTAACTGGGCTTGGAGAGTCAGCACAAGATTGTACAGTTCAGCTGCATTAGGGATTTGCTCCACCACTGCTTCGTTAACTCTAGGTGGATTGCCGGGAGGTGGAGGCATAGGACCTAATGGGCTTGGCTGATTTACTTGCTGGGGGTTTCCTCGATTTCTATTCGTATTGGCTGCATCAGCAGCAGCATTGGCAGCATTACTAGCACCGGCACCTGGATGGACAGGTGGGGTAATGCTTGCAGTAACCCCATCGCGTCGTAAGTTGCCTTGACGAGTGTTAACCATCTTTCCTTCACTGAAAGATAGAGTCGATAAGCGCAAAGATAAGGCTAAACATACTTCGTATCGTAAACATCTCATAAGCCCTATCACACTCGCACTCGTCCCAACCCATCCTTTATCATCTTACGTTAAAGCTAAGGCATCCTACAAATACCTAGCATGCGCATCTTAAGTTTAAGTCCAAATCCTATGGTCAATAGGCCTTGGTTCACTTAAACTACTTCTCTGATACCAACTTGGAACACCCGTTTCGTAAAAATATGGATTTCCAAAAACTTTCGCCTAACGGCGTCAATAAAGCGGAAACAGTTTATTAAAAACCTCAACCAAAGAAAACAGTTGAGAAACATAAGTGGTGTTACTAATAGCATCAAATCAGTAATAAAAGAAATCCATAAGATTGCCCAACATAAAGCAATCATAACATAGTCATTACATAAGTTCCATAAAGGAAATCAATAACATAAGGTCTAAGCGAAGCTATTGGGTAAACTAAAGCCAGCTTGATCATCTACCCATCTCTCGCCAAAGCTTCACACGTCATCTCACTGCTTAACCTGAGGGGTGTCAACACATTGAAAGAAACAAGTGTTAGCTATAAAGCTAAGTAAGATAACACCAGGTTTAAGCAAAACATTTCATCCATTTAAATCGTCACTTTAAAGCATTACGTCATTTTAATTAGGCATCCATACCACCGTATAAACATATCCTCATCACATATAAGCATAGAGTTCATGACCCTAATCGTGCCTAATCAATTTGATCACTTTGATTCACCTCGTTAAGTTGTAACCGAAGTTACCGTTTTTAAGGAAAGACAATGTCGATCCATGAGTAGCCCGCTATGTTCATGACATTAGGTGGGTCATCAGGCCACCCGAAACTACTCGCCACATATGACTTGTTGCAAGGAACCACCCGAGCAACCATTTTAACATACCTATAACCACCGTCAGGCATGGCGTACCTATTACCACCGTCAGGCACCATTTATACGTACCTATTACCACCGTAAGGCACGATGTACCTATTACCACCGTAAGGCACGATGTACCTATTACCACCGTAAGGCACAGGTTATGCATAACACTTAACATCTAATTAGCTCGAGCATTTATCATATTTAGTTTAGATTTCCACCTTTAACCTAACTAATCCATACTATCATCTTTTCACGTTAGGGCCCTTAAAACGTGCACGTGTCATGGCAACCTAAAAGGTCTAGTGTTCTAGATGAACAAGCCACATATACATGCACATAACAACATTACAACATATCAATAACCACCGTTCATCATAACATATCATATCGTAAACATATCATTAACCACCGTTCATCATAACATTTCATATCGTAACCACAAGTACGGGGAAACATTTTAGGCATAACATCGTCATCATTAATCCCCGAGTACCCCCCATATCAACCCAACCACCTATGAGTTATACATTACTGTTATGGAGGTTATAGTTTACGAACCATTCTTTGTTGCACCCTCAGCGTGACAAAAGTAGTGTATCTTACCTCGTAGTAGTGTACGCGAGCAAACAGAGAGCTAATAGTGCTTAATAGTAATCCCCGACACCTATCGTACATTAACATATGAAATATAAGTCATTTGGGACCTTAAAACGACTCTCGTATGACCTTAATGGACTTTGAAAACGAAATTAGTTTTGTTCTTACGAACTTACACCATCAAACGAAGTTAATCTTCGTTTTCAAAACGAATTTAGTTTAGAGCAAACGAATTTAAGTTTCTTTTTATGGCAAACGAATTTGGCTCATCGAACGAATTTAACCTCAAACGAATTTATACTTCAAACGAAGTTATACTTCGTTTTGTCAAACGAAGTTAGGTTCCAGAAAACGAATTTAGGCTTTACGAAGATGGCTCGAACGAACTTAAGCCTAACTTCGTCCAGAATTCAAAACGGCTAAGTTCTTCATTTTTTCCAGGAATCGATCGACTATGGCTTCTTCCAAAACACGTTTTTGACATATTTAAACATCTTTTGATCATCAAGATCGATTATAGACCCGTTAAACACTATTACGAACATCAATTAACCAAAACATCTTTTAAACTCTATTTTATTTGCAAAACCCTTTTCAAAATCAGTTTTGGATCAATATAAAACATCTTTTGATCTGAAAATACAAATAACAACCCATTGATTACCTGATTGCTTTGATAGCCAATTGAAAGTAACCCAAAATACTCAATCAATTCAACCAAAACTTGATCAATTGCTTTAGAAATCAGTTAAGGAATTGGAGAGGCTGTGCAGGTGTTATTAATTAGGTTAATTACTGGAAAATGATCCTAGATTAGGTTAATCTTAACCTAATCCCGTTTTTAACTTTACACCTTTGGCAAAACTAGTCCCTGGACTTCATATTGACTTTATTTCACATTAAAACACCTATTGGGGATACATATAACACACTAAAGCACTTTCGCACACTACAAAGGCCTTTTACACATCATTAAATCTACTTTATTGTCACTCATTAAAGATAATTAAATCTCACATATAGGGCACATAAACATATAAACACATATTTCCACACAAACGTATCACGGACTTATAATTTGACCTAACGACGTTAGTCAACATGAACGATTAAGTTTTGGGATGTTACAGTATAACGATGACTAATCATTATAACAACCATCAATCTTATGTACCTCCCCTCAATTTATGACTGGGATACATAACTATGATAGAACAAAATATTGATTAAATACTTCATATTCTTATGAAAACACAATTGACTAGGTACTTCTCCTCAATTTATGACATGTTTTCATAACTATATGATCTAAATAATCAATGCTTAAACCTTTCACATTCATATATGTTTCTATATCTAAGGTAGCAAAGACCTTTCATATTCAAACAATATATCTATGTCTAAGGCATAAAATATTAACTATTTAGCCTTTCACATTCAAACATGACATTTCTATGTCTAAGGCATAATAGTCAATAACCTTTCATATTCACTTGACGTCTATGACTAAGATTTTCTTAATCTTCTTCATTCACATTAAGTCTATATCTAAGGATTTATTTAACCTTCTACATTCACATTATGTCTATGTCTAAGATTTTAATAATCTTCTACATTCACTTAATGTCTATGTCTAAGGTTTCACATAACCTTAGTTGATAATCTTTCATATTAAAATAAAATTATTTCTATATCTAAGATCTTCAACTAGAAAAACATTGAGCATTGTCTACCTCATATTCTAGACCTTGCCTGATAGCAATGTTTTTAATACCTCAGAATATTGCTCAGAAATCCTTCTTTTAGATTGACTTCTCTGCAAATACACTGAAAAAGAATTTCGAGACAACAAAATTTTAATTGCTATACCCGAAACTCGATCTTCTGAAACTTCAGATTTGAAAGACAAACTTCAAACTCTCTGTATCGTCATAATAATCAACTAATGCACCATAGCTTGTTGTAGTTCTCCCCCTCATCGATAAAATCCCTCTGAATTAAGCATATGCAATCTTCCTTCTTGGATATATTGCTCGAGTCCCTGCTCGCCTTGCATAACCGGCATATAATAGAGAATTAGAATTTCCAACAATCAATCCTGAACTAGTTGACTCCCATGAAAACCAGAAACTTTGAAACTTGAATCACAAACTTCAGGAACATGGAACCTGTTTCAAAAGCAATCTAAATCATGTCTCGAAGTCTCAATGTGCTTCCTTGTGCTAATACCTGCTAAAAAAATATTTCACACTTGTATGTGCAGGTTTTATATAAGCGTAAAAAAAAATAAATGAAAATGATAATGTTATTCTTCATTATTTCATCACTATTACATTCGATAGTAACGACTTAATCTAGAACTACATTCTTCATTTTCTTCTCCAAATTTGTTATTCTTCACTATCATAAGTCATAAACATATGACATTATCTTAGTCTAGAACTACAAATCTTCAAGAACTTGAACCAAACTAAACCCTTATAATCGAGATTTTAAGGTTCAAAAGTAAGAATCTTAAGATCCCTGTCTTATCATTCTACCGATATTTATCTAGAATCTTAAGAACCCTGTCTTATCATTCTACGGATACTTATCAAAAATATAGAATCTTAAGATCTCGGTCTTATCATTCTATGGATAACCTAAACTAAGGTCTTCTAACACAAACTTATATAGATTCCGTTTCTAAAGTCACTTGTCTTTAACTCTGTAAAAACATCTAACTGAAACCTAATCTCTTATATTTTTGCAAACGAGATCTTAATCATGCGAAACTCCCTTTTACCATATGGAATACTCCTATGATTGCCTCATCAAACTAGTATTCATCTTGGTTAAACTGGATAACAATTATAAATACTCCTATGATAGCCTCATCAAACTAGTATTCATCTTGGTTAAACTGGATAACAATTATAAATACTCCTATGATAGCCTCATCAAACTAATATTTATCTTTGTTTCGGATATATTTGCATGATCCATATCTTGCTTCCATGGTGAGATCTTGCTCGACAACCTACAAAAACGAATATTTGTCCGCTGTCCTGCACATCTCAACACATACACATCAAATCTTCTCAAAGTAAAATCATACAATATGAAGAATTGAATAAAGTAGCAAGATAAAAATGAATATACTTAGCAATCTATTATTAGCCTAAATCACTTTAAGGTCAAATAATTCACTGCAAGCACTTTCAAATTATGCACATAGTTTATCAAAATTATTTAGAATCTCTGTTCCAAATCTTTTTGATTCAAAAATCTTTCAAAGATCAAATTCAAAACTATGAACAACTCTGTGTCCATTCTAATGAAAATCTTCTTTCTAAAATATAAAATGATTCTTTTAAAGATACAATGAAAATAAAAATTTAAACATTTCACGAAAAACATAACACATACACTAAACATACACTGAACATAAACGAATAACATAGTTACAAGAGCTAAAGTTACTGCTGATTAGATCAGATTAGCATACTAGCGAGAAATAATTCTCTTATTATTAGTTATGAACAGTGATCCAAAAACGATTACCAATATGTTTGTCCTCTTAAACACTCGGTACTTCCAGTCTCCTTTTTGGTTTGTGACACTTTTGACATACCCTGGCCAAGGACAGTCACCATGCAACCCGAGTAGCCTAATATGTCACTTAATCACGTTTGCGAACTTATGTGCCCCATATTCAGATACACTCTCACAATCGACACAAGCACTAAGATTAAGACATTTGGTGAGTAAAGTGAGAAAGTCTTTAAGAATCAAGTCAGCGGTGACAGGTCAGTGATTCCTCACGCGCAAAGCGACTTAACTTGACTCACGTACGGAAATATACTCAACATTGCATAATGCCAAGTACTTGCATATTTGTGACATTATTTTAAGCACTTATGAAAACCCATGACTTTCGATAAGACCCGTGTAGCGAACTTTCTGACAACCTATCCCAAGTTGGAAGCTTTAGGTAGGCTAGGTATACAAAGACACCCCAAGGACTTACTTGTTTGAATCTCAAAGGCCACATTAGCTTCATATTTTCAACAGATTTATAGTTTTATAAGATATTTGCATATCTTGTCACAAATATACATCCGAAAAAGCAATACATACACATATATGTACCCGAGACCTTCTATATAAAGACCAAATATTCATAATTACAATGCAAGATCTTTCATAAGATTTAAAGGACTTGTTTATTTTAAGAACAAGCATTCTCAGCCATATATCTGAATATGTTTCCCATAAGAACATTGTATACATTTAAGTTCAGATTATAAGGAAACTTTGGTACTTTGTGCCTATCGATACATCATATAATGGTATCACTGAACTAAGCAATTTAAAGTACAATTCGGTAGGCTTAAAAGCTAAAGTATCGTCACGTCTAATATCTTGATGCAGTGACCTTACTCTTTTTATTATATTTCTTTTTCTTTTCTGATTTTTCTGATTTTTATTTTGCTTTTCTGACACTATCTGACACACATACATTACGACACAAACACTGACTCATTTTACAAAGTTCCTTTTGAGAGACACTGTCACTATAGATTTCTCATTCCAATCAATTGGACTAACAACTCAAAACGAGTTCGGTCGAAAGCCTTAGTGAACAGATCAGCTAAATTAAAGTCACTCAGCACCTTTTCTAGGACTATTAATTTCTTTTCAGCACAATCACGTATAAAATGAAACCTTATGTCTATGTGCTTAGTCCTACTGTGCTTAACAGGATTATTGGTAATGGATATAGTGGATTTACAATCTGTCTTTATGAGAGTACAAAAGAAAACCTAACCGTGATAGCCAGAGCCGGTGAATGAGTATTCACTTGCTGTTATGTAATCCGATCTCTCCCCTAAGACAAACATCCACTGATGTCTACTTCCTCAAGAGCACCAATTTCTTCATCCCTGTGAACCAACTAGTGGTCTTCTGGAACTGACATATATATCATGACCAATAACATAATAACAAAGCATAAAATATGAGAATCTGTACTATAGATAATCATCTAAACATGATCTTCTATAGTACTTTGTTTATTACAAAATAAATTTACAAAACAGACATAGGATCCTTTAACAGAAGTAATCTCTGTTTAATAATCCCTTGTCCTCCATAATGTGTCCGGAGCTTCTGCTATTGACAAACCATAAACCTGCGGTCTTCCTTAGCAGCTCCTGCACATTCAAAAACAATTAGTTTTTCAAAGGACCCCTAGCCTTATTGTCTTTGGGTCGATCATTTTCCATTTTAATTTTCCCATTGACGACTTTTCCAATACTAGAAATACTTCCGCCCTTGGGACCTGCAAAGATGACATAAGATCCTTTAACAGTCTTAAATTCTGTTAATAACCTCTTGTCACCTGTCATATGTCTTAAACATCCACTATCATGAACCATAACCCTTCAGTTCTCCTTAGTGGATCCTTATATTCAACAACCTCAAGATGTGCCATAAAGCTCGTCTCAGCTTCAGCAACATCTTCGTTTTCGGCTCTTACTGGTTCTGATGATTCAGGTTCCTCTTCTACCCTCTGATGAACACTACCATGAACATTGGCACATACCATAGGATCAAATGAATTATCAACACGATCGTTCATTTCTTCATCAATGTCTTGAATTTCTGCCAAGAATACGTGATTCCGATCATCGGTACTAGTCGAACCCCAAATATAAGTACCATCAGATTGAACAACTAAAGCTCTTGAGTTGTCTGTATCACCTGAGCTTCGGTTCCCAGTATTAGCATATTGATGTCCTGAAGTCTGACTCACTATAGAACCACTCTGATTGAAGTTCTGACAGCCTGTAGCTGAATTGTTATCCCGTCTTGGTCTCTGACACTTTCTAGCAAAATGTCCAAAACCATCACAGTTAAAACACTTCACCTTGGTTTTATCAAACCCCACTTTGCCATTCACAACCTTCCTTCCGGTTCTATCTGTGAAACATTGTAATCCTCCCTAACCAAATCAGGATCAGTTAGTTTTCCTCCAATTAACTTCTCATGAGCAGACACAAAGGAAGCAAGCATGCCCAAATGTCCCTTATCAGATCTTATGCTCATCGACATCCCTGTGTAACCCGAGCTTGGAGAACTACTACTCTGAACCCCATTTTGCACTACCATGGCTGATTCTGGAGAAATTACATACATCAAGTTGCTGTCAGAATCCATTGACATCTTCATCTTGTTATTCTCTCCACTGTAGAAGGCAGTAATCCTTCCACTTGGAGATTTTCCAGAAGCAATACTAGGCTTATCAACTTTGGGCGGTGAATTGGCCTTTCCGGTTTCATGATCCATCAGAATTAATTGATTCAGCAAAGCTTGATAGTTTGCGGGTAACTGAGACGTCATTTTCTTCGAGCTAGTAAAGTTCACGAACTGTTCAAAAATAAACGAGGTCGTAAAAGTTTACGAGGTCGCAAAGAAAAACGAGGTCGCAATTAGTTACTCGAGGTCGTAATTGAACTGGTGAGGTCTTAAAGAGCTCACGAGGTCGCAAACAAAATACGAGGTCGCAATTGAACTGGCGAGGTCGTAATTAGCTACCCAGGTCATAAATAGAGCTGGATGAGGTAATACGAAGCCCGCGGGGTCGCAAACGATGCTGAAACCTTTAATACTCTTGAATTCGAAACCCTAATACCCAAAACACCTTCGACTGCTGTAATTGTCAGACTACTACTCTCTCCTTTCTGTAAATCTGATGAGATCTTCTTATGCCAAGATAAGGTATAGAAGGTACTCCTGATTTCCCTCCAAATTTTTGCCGCCAAAATATGTTCTCATGAAACTTTGAATTCCATGTAAACTTTGGATATCATGATCATAGGAAAAATTTGATAATTCCTAAAATTTTTCGCCAAATCCGCGTCGACAACGGATGAAAATTGACCTAAAATTTTTCGAACACTACCAAACTTCAAATCTTCATGATTCATCCCATTTTAAGACCCTGGGCAAAAATTATTTTTCCCGCCAAAAGACTTTTTTTTTTTTACAACAACAACATAAGAGTCTTCTCTCGGGAACTTACCCTATGTTTCTTCAGATAACCTTCTTCAACTCTGTGATTAAAGTCTTCTGATTAAACAACTTGAAACGCATAAGAACTCCTCTTTAGTGTGTGGACTAGAACTGCTGCTGCTTGTATATGCGAGGTCGCAATTTCAGAGCAATTGCGAGGTCATAAACTAGATGACTAATTACGAGTCGCAATTCTGAAGACCAATTGCGAGGTCGTAATTCTACCAGGTAGCAAAACATCCTGATCAGCATCTTCATTGAACGACATCAGCTCTTCTTTTCCAGAAACCCTAATTCGTCCCCAACCTGAAAGGCCACGAATCTGGGTCTGCCTCAACATGCAAAACTAATCAGATCTTGTTTTCATCGTTACAAAGCTTTAACACTGTAAAGCGTGTAAGGAGGAAAACACAATCTGATATAGTTTCACACGATCAGATCTCAAAAATAAAGATTTCGGTCGTAAACTCCATGAAAAAATCACGGCTAGACGACCAGATCTCAATACTAATGTTTTCGGTCGAGAACTCCGTGAAAGAATCACGGCTAGACGACCCTAAATCGATATTGTCTATCACCAACAAGCTATAACCTTTCGGTATTAAACCAAGAGGCTATGATACCAATTGTATGTCCCCTGGTACGGATCGTTAATAACTTGCTCCAGTTATCTTGAGGTGCGGAATCCCTCACTATAACTTGGTGATCAACAATAAGCCCCTAGATTACCTGCTGCTTCGCAGATCTTCTTCGGGCTAGCGGAACAACCTTTGACGACTTAACCTGCACAAGTATGCTTGATATTTCGACAAATGTTCAACCCTAAACTCTGTTAGGGTTCGGTTTATATAGGTAACACCCGACATGGGCTTCAGCGAGTCGGCCTCGCAAATCCAGCCCAGCCCGTCACTAATGCGAGGTCGCATTCTGTGATTGGCCTCGTATTTGACCTTGCAAATACGGAGTCGTATTCCCTATGTGAAATGCGAGGTCGCATTTCACACTTAGCAGATTTATTACACATTCAATACTTAAACTTAATCTAGTATTCTATGCATAATACTAAGTTCATTAATGACAATCACATTACAAAGACATATCACAATATAAACCCAAACAATCTAGACTGCTATTGACATAGACGTGCACTTACAATATATATATATATATATCAAAGGTAAATATCAAAATAATAAATAACAAAACAGGTGAAAAATAACAAAACATGAACAAAACAAATTTAAAAGAATAAACCCTTTTGTAGTAGAAGAAGAAGTCATAATCAAACTACAATTAACAACTAAATTAAAAGAGATAAAAAATAACAATAACATAACAATTAATCAAATAATAAACAAACACGAACAAAATACAAAAAATAAAATTAAAGTGATATAAAAAAAACCGTAGGTTGTATATATAATAATTTATTGAGAGAGTTTTAAGATAATATATATCTTAAAATTTTAAAAAGATTTGTTTTGATAGAAAAAGATTTATGATAGAGTTTTAAATATAAATATTATCTATTTTGTAAGTCCCCTGGTATGGATCGTTAATAGCTTGCTCCAGTTATCTTGAGGTGCGGAATCCCTCACTATAACTTGGTGATCAACAATAAGCCCCTAGATCACCTGCTGCCTCGCAGATCTTCTTCGGGCTAGCGGAACAACCTTTGACGACTTAACTTGCACAAGTATGCTTGATATTTCGACAAATGTTCAACCCTAATCTCTGTTAAGGTTCAGTTTATATAGGTAACACCCGACATGGGATTCAGCGAGTCGGCCTCGCAAATCCAGCCCAGCCCGTCACTAATGCGAGGTCGCATTCTGTGATTGGCCTCGTATTTGACCCTGCAAATACGGAGTCGTATTCCCTATGTGAAATGCGAGGTCGCATTTCACACTTAGCAGATTTATTACACATTCAATACTTAAACTTAATCTAGACATATAACAATATAAGCCCAAACAATCTAGACTGCTATTGACATAGATGTGCACTTACAGACTCCCCCTTGGCAATAGCTTCTAGACGTTAACATACCTATGTCTTCGTCTTGTCTTTGTCATTAATCTACTTCCTCTGCTTTTTCTTCTTGCTCCTGCTCTGCTCCTTCCCAGTCTCAGTCTCAGTCTCAGTCTCGAAATCAGAATCTGACTCTGACTCTGAAGGAGTATGAGTCAACCCTAACCATTCTTTCTCTTGATCCCACATAGATCCTGGATCATAATAATAATCTGCAATCTTTGCCCTAGCTCTCATATGAGCTTGTGGATCATATCCCAACCTCTTCTCCAGTCGATGAACTTTTGCAGGATGCAAATCTGACTCAGTAGAAGTATTATTGGTAGAGTCGGTCTTGGTAGACTCACTATCCTGAGCACTAGCATTATCAGCATCAAGAGCAATAGCATCAGATTGCCCTACCAAACCCTTATCCTTATCTAATCGATCAATGTCAACATCTTCTGTAAGGGGTTTGGTTTGAGGTGCATCAGACTCAACTACCATCTTCACCCCCGTGAGAACCAGTTCTTGGGTCTGAGGAGCTTTTGAGGTAGCCTTGCCAGCGACACCAGCCTGGCTAGACTCTCCTTGAGTCTCTGTTCTGAACACAGAACTCCCTCCTAGCTCTTGAGTAGCTCTAGCAGCATCTGGATCTTCAATCTGATCACCATCATGCCCTGCTTTAGCCAGCTCATCACCTCTGCAACCTTAGCTGTCTCTCTCAGCTCTAACCTTGAGATAGTTATCGATGAGCTCATGCAGTTTTTCTTCGGAGATCTTGACTCCCTTCTTCATTGCATCTGCCATCCTGACAACCTTCCCATCAAGTTCAAGATACTTATTATACATCTTGGACACTACCACCTCGGCCTTGTCCAACTTGTCTTCCAAAAACTTATTCTTGTCACTAACAACCTTAAAATCACCAGCTAAACGAGTGATCAAACCTCTCATCTCATTCATCTATTTCTGCAGATCACCAAGATTAGTTTCTTCACTTGTTTGTCGCTGTGGTTGTGGCTGTGTAGTCTCAAGAACAGTAACAATAGGCACACTTTGTGAACCACCAGTAGCAGCAGAAGTCTCTTGTTCCCTGACAAGTCTAGTTCTTAGGCATAGGCTGCTCTGGCACCCAATCTTCATCCGTTTCTCTCCTTCTTCTTCCTTGAGCTGCCTCAGTAGGTTTAGGAACCATCATAGATCCAACTCTGATGAATGCATGAGATATGTAAGGATCTTCATCACCATCACTGCTGGAATCATCATCAGAATGGATAGAAGGCTCTCTGTCTGCTGGAACATCAGCAACAGCCTTTCCTCTACCTTCAGCATTTACACCAGATCCACTAGCCTGACCCGCTATTGACCCACTAGCTTCTTCAGTACCTGACCCACTAGCTCTAGCTGTTTCAGAACCAACTGCAGCTCCAGCTACATAATCATCTATGTCCCGGTCAAGGTCCACATCTACTAGGTCATCAACATTGGCATTGTACCTTTGCACTTGGGCAATATGTGAGTCGCAAAGTCGATAGATGGTTTAACCCAAAGTGTAAAATACAACAAGTCTAATAAGCACTAGATTGGACTAGTATTACTTGAATATAAATGCAAGTATATAAACAAAGTAATACAAGACTAAAAGCAATAAAGTAAAGGTGGAACACAATGTAATTGTTTCAAGTGTATTTTATTTATGATATTAAATAAAATACAAGGTTGTGCGGAATCAAGATAATACAAATATATAAGTATCCTAACAACCTATGAATTATAAATGATCTATATTTGCCAAATAACTCTTTTGATCGAGATACTTAAAGTTGTGAAGTATCCCTGTTACGATCGAGAGTATTTAGACAAATTCACCTTAATTGCTAAAAAGTAATTTTAACAAGGAAATGACTTTGTATTTATAGGCAAACAAATTCACCAGTGAATTTGTGCCGTACAAATATGGTTGCATGCATTTAATGAACCGACAAGGTCATTAACTGCATTGGTTAAGGTACAAGGATAAAGTCACATCAATATGACAATAATCCTTTTAACCAACCACCTTTACACACGTAAGCACTCTTGTAAAGACAAGTGGAATGTTCTTTGAAAAGTGTGTAAAGGCAAAAAGTCAATTCCTCGTAATCAGCGTTCAGACTTGTAAGGTCTAGAACACTGACAATTCCTCCAGTCGTAGATCTGGTAAGACTTCCAATGGACTCCGCCATTTGTCAGTCTTCTTTATTCTAACTTCAGTCTTTGACTTCAGTGAGAATGTCTTCAGTAGAATAGATCTGGACTGGGGTGAAGTTCAGTGAGCTAATCTGGAGAATTCCAGATTTTCCTATACAAGTATTTTGCTCACTGGTCTTCCATTATTTCTGGACAAATCTTCAGTAGGACTCCAGACTGCTCGTCTGGAACGAGTCCAGTAAATTTGGACCTAACACAATATCACCATCTGGATCAGCCATTTGCTCTAATAGATCATCTACAATCTCAGGATTGGCTCCAGGTTGGTTTATCACATCATCTGCAACCTGTACAACAACTTCAGGCTCTTCTGGTGCATCTTCCTGAACCACTATGTCATGTAACTGCTCAACATTCTCAGCAGCTTCACCACCCTCTGGCCGAGGCCTTTCATAAGCTGATATGACCCCATCAGTAGGTGTCACGTAGTTGGCATTGACGATTGCACCAAATAATGCTACATCTTGTGCATTTGGATCATTCTAGTATCGAGACACAAACTCATCATAACCACGTCGGATGATCGAGCTCACTTGCTTCACTTCTCCTATAGCAGGTAGATTTGGAAGTCGAGCATTGATTATCATCATCACGAACCGAGGATACATCAAAAACCTCCTTTTTCCTGTGGCTGTGATCTGTTTCTTCATCTCATCGAAGAAGAATTTCGAGAAACTATACGGCTTGTTAAATACCAAGCCCACCATTTGTGCTTGGGCTTCCTGGTTCAATGTATCATAACCAGACTTCTTGTTGCTTAAACTAACCAGCAACACATGCGCAAGATACCTCCACCTGCCATAAAAACCCTTCTTGAACAGAGTTTTACTTGACATATCTGCAGCAAACCCCATTCTTCTGAAAGCACCTTGAATGACTTCATGTCTGAACTTGGTGAGACCTGTAGCACCACCTTCTTGTTCAACTGTGCCCAGATTAAGAATGTTAATGAGATCAGCAGTTGTGAACTGTATCTGCTGCCCAGCAACTATGGTATGAAAGATATACACATCTCCTGCCTTCACACAGTCAGCATTATTCCAGAAATCTCTAAGATAATCTAAATATATGACTGGAGAATGTGTAAGAACATGATGAATCCTTGATCTTCGGAAAAAGGCAAATATCTCGTGATAATAAGCCGTTCCTTCCTGATTATCATCGAAGTTCATCACATAATTATGACCTGCTATGAAATTTCTTGCCATTTCTGTAATCAATAACAAATAATTAATTACTCAAATAGACATAAAAATTCATATGCATAACATACACAACTAAAATTATCCCGGTAATTTAGTCAAAAGCATAAATTATCCCTGTAATTTACAACATAACATAAATTATCTCTGTAATTTAGTTATAGATCATTAACTCATTTTCAAATCCTTATAAACATAAACTTTTGAAAATCTGTTAAATTAACTTTAATTATCCCTGTAATTAAGTTAAAGGTAAATTAACTCATTTTCAAATTTTTATAAAAATAAACTTTTGAAAATCTGTTAAGTCAAAAACACGAGGTCGTATCCCTGTACGAGGTCGTATTTCAAGGTCAAAATACATGTCAACCAAACTCTAAAATACGAAGTCGTATTTTCCAATTTGGCCACGTATTTGATCAGGTCGTAAATCGGCATCGTATTTCGAAAGTCAAACCGGTCAAAATAAATTGACATTTACGAGGTCGCAAATCTGGGCTAGCAAAACCCCAAATGCGAGTTTGTCGCACTGTTCATCTTCCCCAACGCGATTTCGCGATTTACCCAACCAAAACTGGTAAAAATTGTTTCTTTATACTCGTATTCAAACGATAAAGATACCCCAACCCTTATTTTTAACCAAAAACATCAAAATCGAATGAAAATTTAAAAACCTAGTTCGAAAATTTCGAACTCTATTTTCTTGATTTTCTTGTTGCATGGTTAACTATAGGACGATTAGATAGTATACCTAGATTCAGTATTTCACGAGGATCACAAATATATCACTCAAAAACACTCGATCTAATTGTATATATCAAATCTCACACGGGGTAGCAAAGTAGTATTTTCGGGGTCGTAAAGCTCAATTTTGATAAAATAAAATGTGAGGTCGTGTTTGGCTAAAATGGGTTTATATACCCACTTGACCCGAATGGATCTGGGTCAACCCGGCCCAATTACGAGGTCGTATTTGCCTAAAGCCCAATTAGACCAATTACGAGGTCGTATTCTGCTTCTTGCAATTACGAGGTCGTAATTACCTCCTGCACACTTTAAAATCAAAATTTCGTCAAAGTTTCTGAATAATTGATCAACGATTACCACGAACTTCCTGGAAATATGAAAATTTAAAAGATCAAACCTGTAAGCATCAAATTTTCATCTTTTCCTCGATCTTCGTCTTAACCTGAAAAGTTAATAAACTTACACAAAATTCTTTAACTTTTCAACGATCAATCTTTCCAAAACTTTCTCGAATTTAGCTTTCCCGAATCTGTACCACTTGCAACAATCCATATTTCTAACCAGTTATAAAATTGATTCTTCATTCTTATACCCCCCCCTCAATTTTATGACTAGGAAGTATAACGATGACTAATCATTATAACAACCATCATTCTTATGTACTCCCCCTCAATTTATGACTGGGATACATAACTATGATAGAACAAAATATTGATTAAATACTTCATATTCTTATGAAAACACAATTGACTAGGTACTTCTCCTCAATTTATGACATGTTTTCATAACTATATGATCTAAATAATCAATGCTTAAACCTTTCACATTCATATATGTTTCTATATCTAAGGTAGCAAAGACCTTTCATATTCAAACAATATATCTATGTCTAAGCCATAAAATATTAACTATGTAGCCTTTCACATTCAAACATGACATTTCTATGTCTAAGGATTTATTTAACCTTCTACATTGACATTATTTCTATGTCTAAGGTATAATATAGTCAATAACCTTTCATATTCACTTAACGTCTATGACTAAGATTTTCTTAATCTTCTTCATTAACATTAAGTCTATATCTAAGGATTTATTTAACCTTCTACATTCACATTATGTCTATGTCTAAGATTTTAATAATCTTCTACATCCACTTAATGTGTATGTCTAAGATTTTTCAAGTATGAAGTTGATAATCTTTCATATTCTATATCTAAGATCTTCAACTAATAGAAATACAGCTATCATCATCTGTAATTACTATATAAATATATATTATAAAAACCTGATGATCTTAGCTTTTGTCTTGAACACTTCAGTCTTTTACTTAGAAATCCTTCCCTTGGATTGACTTCTCTGCAAATATACTGAAAAAGAATTTCGAGACAACAAAATTTTAATTGCTATACCCGAAACTCGATCTTTTGAAACTTCAGATTTGAAAGACAAACTTCAAACTCTCTGTATCGTCATAATAATCAACTAATGCACCGTAGCTTGTTGTAGTTCTCCCCCTCAACGATAAATCCCTCCGAATTAAGCATATGCAATCTTCCTTCTTGGATATATTGCTCAAGTCCCTACTCGCCTTGCATAACCGGCATGTAATAGAGAAGTATAATTTCCAACAATCAATCCTGAACTAGTTAACTCTCATGAAAACCAGAAACTTTGAAACTTGAACCACAAACTTCAGGAACATGGATCCTGTTTCATAAGCAATCTAAATTATGTCTCGAAGCCTCAATGTACTTCCTTGTGCTAATACCTGCTAAAAAAAATATTTCACACTTGTATGTGCAGGTTTTATATAAGCGTAAAAAAAATAAAAATGAAAATGATAATGTTATTCTTCATTATTTCATCACTATTACATTTGATAGTAACGACTTAATCTAGAACTACATTCTTCATTTTCTTCTCCAAATTTGTTATTCTTCACTATCATAAGTCATAAACATATGACATTATCTTAGTCTAGAACTACAAATCTTCAAGAACTTGAACCAAACTAAACCCTTATAATCTAGATTTTAAGGTTCAAAAGTAAGAATCTTAAGATCTCTGTCTTATCATTCTACCGATATTTATCTAGAATCTTAAGAACCCTGTCTTATCATTCTACGGATACTTAACAAAAATATAGAATCTTAAGATCTCGGTCTTATCATTCTATGGATAACCTAAACTAAGGTCTTCCAACGCAAACTTATATAGATTCCGTTTCTAAAGTCACTTGTCTTTAACTCTGTAAAAACATCTAACTGAAACCTAATCTGTTATATTTTTGCAAACGAGATCTTAATCATGCGAAACTCCCTTTTACCATATGGAATACTCCTATGATTGCCTCATCAAACTAGTATTCATCTTGGTTAAACTGGATAACAATTATAAATACTCCTATGATAGCCTCATCAAACTAATATTTATCTTTGTTTCGGATATATTTGCATGATCCATATCTTGCTTCCATGGTGAGATCTTGCTCGACAACCTACAAAAACGAATATTTGTGTTGGAATTCGTCTGCCCAAGACACATATTAAATTGACGTGGCTAGTACGTGATGATCCAAGTCGGGTCATACCCAATAACAAGCTAGACAAACACTTATGGTATTTATTTATATGATATGATCTTTAAATAAATATCAATACTTGAAGTATTTAGAAAGTGAGTTTCTAAATAATTGCACTTGAGATATATAAATAAATTATATGGATGATTTATTTTGAGAGAAATGTGAATAAGTTTATTTGGCAAAATAAACACTTGTGTGTGTTGTGTATAATATGTAATATGTTACATAAGATATATAATAAGTTATGTTACAATTTTATCTATAAAATGTACAAGTAAATGGTTTTTATAAAATTTGTAACAAAAATGTTTGTTACACTTTTGGGGCCGCCCCCCCCCCCCATGTGCATTTTATGTGTTGTTTGTTCTACTTATACACTTGTCCTTCCATACACAACACACAACACACTACATAGTTTACATCAATTCTTACATGCAAAAGTAAGACTTTTCTCTCAATTTTTCTCAACTAGAAAACTTCTTTTCTTTAAGTGTTTACAAGTTTATATCCTAGCATATTTTGGGGTGTTTGTTGGAAGCTTGGGGTATACAAGCTTGAGGTTCTTCTAGATTGAAGACTTGCCTTTTGAAGAACATCATATTCTTCATTTCTACTTCCTTACTAGCTTGGAAGAAGGTAGTTCTCTAAAACACCCTATGGTTGTTGTTTTGTATGTATGTTGTTCATATACATGGATCCTTATTGTTTGGGTTTTCTTTTATAAGTTAAACTTTGGTTTTTAACTATATACACATATTGAAAAGTTCAATTTTTCCGCTGCGTTTTAATATTATAAGGATAATATTACTTTGATAAAAACCCAAAAAATCCCAACAATGGTATCAGAGCCGGTTATATGGATACATACATCAAAAGTTAATATTTTGTTTGGACAAAATCCAATGTTTTGGCCATTTTTTGTTATGGCCGAAATTAATACACAAAAAAGAGGGTTCTTTTTTCTTGTGTATTTTAGTGTCACAACTTAGCCAAGAGACCTTGTGATTGTTTGTGATGTGTGGATGTGTTTGTATTTTATTTAATTATTAAATGGTTGTAATAGTTAAATAGGATTTTCTTCATTCATTTGGTTATGTAATTTATTTATTTCATTTGGTATGTAATAAGTAGATTAGTTGCATTTTTTCTTGTAAATGTAATCTCCAAGAAAGCATCAAAAGGTTTGGGGGCTGAAGTTGGAGGCCTAATGAAAGGATGAAGAAAGGTGTTCAAAACACATCACAAAAGGTTACTTGAAGCATTTGGATGCAAGATCAAGTGGGAGTTCACCGACACAAATTTTGTGTCACTTTGTCCCTTAGGTTGAGACCTTTTGACACACTTGTTTCGGCTAACAAGTGTGGTCAAATTAGTTGGCTAATGTTGTGCACTTATTATGTTTGTGTGGTTGTTTGTTATTTTGTCATGTGGATGCTCAAAACTTACAACTTAATGACATACATAAAAATTAAAAATTTGGTTCTAAAATTGACATTAACTTGGCAAATTAAAATGGGTTTTATTAAAAAGTTAATGGTTATAATTATAAAAATGGATTTTATAAAGAACCTTGAAATATGGATTTCAAAATTCATTATGGTCCATAGTTTTTGACTAGAATATAAAAACTCAAACGACCCTTTTAAAAACAAGTTAAAACGCCATCTTTTATACAACACTTAATTATTTGGGAACTCTTTGTAGGATAAAGGTCACCTAACCATCATTTAAATGTAACATTGGATTCTAGATTTTAATTATTAATTGTCCATGAGACATAAAAGGTATTAACAATTAAAATTTATATTTGATATCGAAAATACTAATAAAGGACTTTGTTAATTTTGTAGATGGCCGCTAACAATGCAATTAACCCCACCCAAAACGTCCATAATTTTTCACTAAGATCCATTCTCGAAAAGGATCGCCTGAACCAAAACAACTTTGTGGATTGGTTTCGTAACTTGAGAATTGTTCTCAGGCATGAAAAGAAATCCTATGTGTTAGACGATCCTATTCCCGATGAGCCCGAAGAAGGGGATGTTGAAGCCTTTAATGATTGGGTTAAATATACTGAGGACTCCGTGCTAGTTAGTTGCCTCATGTTAGCGAGTATGACTCCCGAACTCCAAAAGGAGTTCGAGCACCATGGGGCATACGACATGATTACCCAACTTAAGGAAATGTTCCAACAAAAGGCAAGGGTAGAGCGCTTCGAAACGGTTCGAGCGCTTCATGCATGTCGCATGGATGATTCACAATCCGTCTCAACTTATGTTCTTAAAATGAAAAGTTACATTGATCGCCTCGAAAGACTAAATTGTCCCGTTTCAACCGAGTTGGCTACGGATTTGATCCTCAACTCCTTATCTAAGAGATTTGAAACTTTTGTGTTAAATTATAACATGAACGGATGGGACAAGACCGTTTCCGAGCTCCATGGGATGCTCAAAACGGCCGAGGCTAGCATGGGAAGAAAAGTTCAACCCGTTCTCATGATCAATGAAGGCGGAAAGAAAAGGACCAACCCCGGACCAAAGGCAAATGTTGCTAAAGGAAAGGGAAACTTCAAAAGGAACATCAAAGGAAAGGGAAATGCAAAAGGAACACAAAGGAAAGGGAGACCAAAGGCAAGTGTTGCTAAAGGAAAGGGAAACTTCAAAAGGAACATCAAAGGAAAGGGAAATGCAAAAATGGAAACCCAAAAACCGAAGAAGCAAAAGGTTGCTGTCAATGACCCATGCTTTGAGTGTGGGGAGGTAGGACATTGGAAACGTAATTGTCCAACCTATCTCAAAGAGTTGAAAGCTAAGAGGGATGCGGAGCATACCTCAGGTACAATATTTATGATATATATTGAGCTTAATAATATTTTTTCTTACATATGGGTATTGGATACCGGATGTGGAACTCATATTTGTAATATGTTACAGGGGTTCATAAGAAAGAAGCACATCAAGAAAGGGGACATTAGTCTCTTTATGGGCAATGGTGCGAAAGTACAAGTTGAAGCTCAAGGAGACTATCTTTTGAAACTTCCAAGTGGTTTGGAAATTGTATTGAACAATGTTTTGTATGCACCAAGTTTGACTAGGAGCATTATTTCTGTTTCCCGTTTCAACCGAGTTGGCTACGGATTTGATCCTCAACTCCTTATCTAAGAGATTTGAAACTTTTGTGTTAAATTATAACATGAACGGATGGGACAAGACCGTTTCCGAGCTCCATGGGATGCTCAAAACGGCCGAGGCTAGCATGGGAAGAAAAGTTCAACCCGTTCTCATGATCAATGAAGGCGGAAAGAAAAGGACCAACCCCGGACCAAAGGCAAATGTTGCTAAAGGAAAGGGAAACTTCAAAAGGAACATCAAAGGAAAGGGAAACCAAAAGGAAACCCAAAAAGGAAAGGGAAACTCAAAAGGAACATCAAAGGAAAGGGAAACTGCAAAAGGAACATCAAAGGAAAGGGAAACTCAAAAGGAACATCAAAGGAAAGGGAAACTCAAAAGGAACATCAAAGGAAAGGGAAACTCAAAAGGAACATCAAAGGAAAGGGAAACTCAAAAGGAACATCAAAGGAAAGGGAAACTCAAAAGGAACATCAAAGGAAAGGGAAACTCAAAAGGAACATCAAAGGAAAGGGAAACTCAAAAGGAACATCAAAGGAAAGGGAAACTCAAAAGGAACATCAAAGGAAAGGGAAACTCAAAAGGAACATCAAAGGAAAGGGAAACTCAAAAGGAACATCAAAGGAAAGGGAAACTCAAAAGGAACATCAAAGGAAAGGGAAACTCAAAAGGAACATCAAAGGAAAGGGAAACTCAAAAGGAACATCAAAGGAAAGGGAAACTCAAAAGGAACATCAAAGGAAAGGGAAACTCAAAAGGAACATCAAAGGAAAGGGAAACTCAAAAGGAACATCAAAGGAAA
This sequence comes from Erigeron breviscapus, assembly GCA_034093135.1. Lineage (NCBI taxonomy): Eukaryota > Viridiplantae > Streptophyta > Magnoliopsida > Asterales > Asteraceae > Erigeron > Erigeron breviscapus. The sequence continues at coordinate 221,684,794 of CM067167.1, read as the reverse complement.
GGGAAACTCAAAAGGAACATCAAAGAAAGGGAAACCAAAAGGAAATGTTGCTAAAGGAAAGGGAAACTCAAAAGGAACATCAAAGGAAAGGGAAATCAAAAGGAACATCAAAGGAAAGGGAAACCAAAAGGCAAATGTTGCTAAAGGAAAGGGAAACTTCAAAAGGAACATCAAAGGAAAGGGAAATGCAAAAATGGAAACCCAAAAACCGAAGAAGCAAAAGGTTGCTGTCAATGACCCATGCTTTGAGTGTGGGGAGGTAGGACATTGGAAACGTAATTGTCCAACCTATCTCAAAGAGTTGAAAGCTAAGAGGGATGCGGAGCATACCTCAGGTACAATATTTATGATATATATTGAGCTTAATAATATTTTTTCTTACATATGGGTATTGGATACCGGATGTGGAACTCATATTTGTAATATGTTACAGGGGTTCATAAGAAAGAAGCACATCAAGAAAGGGGACATTAGTCTCTTTATGGGCAATGGTGCGAAAGTACAAGTTGAAGCTCAAGGAGACTATCTTTTGAAACTTCCAAGTGGATTGGTTTCGTAACTTGAGAATTGTTCTCAGGCATGAAAAGAAATCCTATGTGTTAGACGATCCTATTCCCGATGAGCCCGAAGAAGGGGATGTTGAAGCCTTTAATGATTGGGTTAAATATACTGAGGACTCCGTGCTAGTTAGTTGCCTCATGTTAGCGAGTATGACTCCCGAACTCCAAAAGGAGTTCGAGCACCATGGGGCATACGACATGATTACCCAACTTAAGGAAATGTTCCAACAAAAGGCAAGGGTAGAGCGCTTCGAAACGGTTCGAGCGCTTCATGCATGTCGCATGGATGATTCACAATCCGTCTCAACTTATGTTCTTAAAATGAAAAGTTACATTGATCGCCTCGAAAGACTAAATTGTCCCGTTTCAACCGAGTTGGCTACGGATTTGATCCTCAACTCCTTATCTAAGAGATTTGAAACTTTTGTGTTAAATTATAACATGAACGGATGGGACAAGACCGTTTCCGAGCTCCATGGGATGCTCAAAACGGCCGAGGCTAGCATGGGAAGAAAAGTTCAACCCGTTCTCATGATCAATGAAGGCGGAAAGAAAAGGACCAACCCCGGACCAAAGGCAAATGTTGCTAAAGGAAAGGGAAACTTCAAAAGGAACATCAAAGGAAAGGGAAATGCAAAAATGGAAACCCAAAAACCGAAGAAGCAAAAGGTTGCTGTCAATGACCCATGCTTTGAGTGTGGGGAGGTAGGACATTGGAAACGTAATTGTCCAACCTATCTCAAAGAGTTGAAAGCTAAGAGGGATGCGGAGCATACCTCAGGTACAATATTTATGATATATATTGAGCTTAATAATATTTTTTCTTACATATGGGTATTGGATACCGGATGTGGAACTCATATTTGTAATATGTTACAGGGGTTCATAAGAAAGAAGCACATCAAGAAAGGGGACATTAGTCTCTTTATGGGCAATGGTGCGAAAGTACAAGTTGAAGCTCAAGGAGACTATCTTTTGAAACTTCCAAGTGGTTTGGAAATTGTATTGAACAATGTTTTGTATGCACCAAGTTTGACTAGGAGCATTATTTCTGTTTCCCGTTTAAGACATGTTGGATATGATTTTAATTTTGTTAACAATGATATCCATGTTTCTATGAATGATGTATTTTATTTTAAAGCCATGCCTTTAAATGGTATTTATGAATTGGTTCATGAAAACACAACATATGATAACTCAATGTACCAAGCTACCACCAAGAAACTTAAATTAGATTTAAGTGAAACCTATATTTGGCATTGTCGTCTTGGCCATATAAATAAGAATCGCATACTAACACTTCAAAAGAATGGTCTTTTGAAAACAAAATCAAATGATTCATTTGATATATGTGAATCTTGTTTACAAGGCAAGATGACTAAAGCACCTTTCAATGGCACTAATGAAAGGGCGAAAGATTTATTAGGTATCATACATTCGGATGTATGTGGTCCTTTTAAGCCAATGACTAGGAATGGTGAAAGATACTTCATTACATTCACCGATGACTATAGTCGTTACGGTTATGTATACTTGTTAAAACACAAGTATGAAGCTTTTGAAATGTTCAAAACTTTCAAGAATGAAGTAGAAAACCAACTCAGCAAGTCAATAAAAATTCTTCGTTCTGATAGAGGAGGTGAATACCTAAGTGATGCTTTTCAAGATCATCTTAGAAGTTGTGGAATCATCTCACAACTAACTCCACCTGGAACACCACAACATAATGGTGTATCTGAAAGGAGGAATCGAACCCTATTAGATATGGTTCGTTCCATGATGAGCAAAAGCTCACTACCTCTATCATTTTGGGGTTATGCCATAATCTCTGCTGCCCGAATTTTAAATATGGCTCCCACCAAGAAAGTGGAGAAAACACCTTTTGAAATATGGCATGGAAGAGTTCCATCTTTGTCATACTTAAAGGTATGGGGTTGTGAGGCTTATGTAAGACATGATGCCTCAAGCAAATTAGAGCCCCGATCCACTAAATGTATTTTTGTAGGATATCCTAAAGATGATTTAGGATATTATTTCTACAATCCTAATGAGCAAAATGTATTTGTTGCTCGAAAGGCTGAGTTCTTAGAAACTAAATTCCTTATGGAAGGAGCTAGTTCTAGAACAGTGGAACTTGAAGAAGATCAAGAACCACAAACAGATACACGCTTGGTTGACACTAGTATTCAACAAAAGGATGTTGAAGATGATCAAAGAGTTGATCAAGACACACAAAACGTTCGTAGATCTGGTAGAGCTACTTATCCACCTGAGAGATATGGATTTCTCATGGATGAATGCTATATGGTGGTTTCTGATGAACCAACCAACTACCATGATGCAATATCCAAATCAGATTCGGAAAAATGGCTAGAAGCCATGAACGCTGAGATGCAATCCATGTATGACAACCAAGTTTGGGAATTGGTTGTTGCACCTCCTAATTCCAAAGTAGTTGGAAGTAAGTGGGTGTTCAAATTGAAACACGATATGCATGGAAACTTGAGTACTTATAAATCTAGACTTGTAGCAAAAGGTTTCACTCAAACTCGAGGGGTCGATTATGATGAAACTTTTTCGCCTGTGGCAATGCTAAAGTCTATTAGGATATTATTTGCCATAGCCGCACATTATGACTATGAGATATGGCAAATGGATGTCAAAACCGCTTTTCTAAATGGATATCTTGAGGAAGATGTCTATATGGATCAGCCTGAAGGTTTTATCGATCCTAAACATCCTAATAAAGTATGCAAGTTAAAGAAATCAATCTATGGATTGAAACAAACATCGAGAAGTTGGAATCGTCGTTTTGATGAAGAAGTCAAGAAATTTGGCTTCATCAAAAAACGCTGATGAAGCTTGTGTGTACAAGAAGGCTAGTGGGAGCATCATTACTTTTCTAGTATTATATGTCGATGACATTCTACTATTTGGAAATGATATTCCAACCTTGGAAGGTGTAAAAGCCTGGCTTGGAAGTTGTTTTTCCATTAAGGATCTTGGTGAAGCCGCTTTTATTTTGGGAATAAGGATCTATAGGGATAGATCAAGGCGCTTAATAGGTTTGAATCAAAGTGCATACATAGACAAAATCTTGAAAAGGTTCAAGATGGAAAACTCCAAGAAAGGTTTGGTGCCTATTCAGAGAGGAACTATATTGAGCACTTCTCAATCTCCTAGCTCAAAAGCTGAGCAAGAGAGAATGAGTGGAATCCCATATGCATATGCTATAGGATCCATCATGTATGCTATGATATGCACGAGACCGGACGTGTCATGCGCTTTAAGCATGACAAGTAGATACCAGCAAAATCCAGGAGATAGTCATTGGATGGCTGTCAAATATATATTGAAATATCTTAGAAACACTAAAGATATGTTTTTAATATATGGATCTGGTGAGGAGGAGCTCGTTGTAAAGGGTTACACGGATGCGAGTTTCCAAACTGATCGAGATGATTCTCGATCACAATCGGGGTATATCTTCATTCTAAATGGAGGAGCTGTTTCTTGGAAAAGCTCAAAGCAAGATGTGGTTGCATTGTCCACTACAGAATCGGAATACATCGCCGCTTCTTTGGCAGCACAAGAAGCTACATGGTTGAAGAAATTCATTGCCGATCTAGGGGTTGTTCCTTCCATTCAAGAACCCCTAGAAATTCTTTGTGATAACGAGGGCGCGATTGCTCAAATCAAAGAACCTCGTGCGCATCAAAAGACTAGACACATTGAGCGGAGATTCAACTACATAAGGGATGAAGTTGAAAAAGGAAAGATATGTATTTGCAAAGTTCACACCGATCAAAATATTGCGGACCCACTCACGAAGCTCCTTGAGAGGCCTAAGCATGAGAGTCATACTTGTGCCATGGGACTTCGATATTCTAGTGATTGGATTTGATCTATTTTATGTATTTGGATATCGGAATACTTGTATTTGGTAACACTTTTATATGAATATTGGTATTATGCATTTAAATTGTGTTATGTTCCATTTTGCATGTTTAAATCCATGAATGAGTTAATTATTCTAAATATCCGTAGTCGATCATATTTGTGGGAACAAATATGAATGTAAGACTATTATGAACTTGGATTGGTAGATATTCAAAAGGTTTTGAATATAGAGCAAAGTGTTGCTACCAAGGTTCATAGATATTTGTGGGATACAAATATTGGACTGACCTGCTCTCAAGCATTACTACATAGAATCTCTATGATTGATCATAAGTAATCTTGAGTTAAAAGGCGAATATCATTGTATCCTCAGACCTGAGATACATATTGGGTCTTGAAATTCACTGAATGTTATACTTTGACTTAGTTCTTCGCTGTTCTGAAACATGGCAGTACATAAGACTAAGCTCAGGTATGATATAAGGTGATTGTGAAAGACGTATGTAATCGAGATGGAATTTGTCCCTCTTATTCGTTGAGAGTAAGATGTCTAAGGCCTGCTACAAAGTTAAATCAATAGAGAATGATCACTCTGTGTCTCTAGGATTTAACATGACATCTGTGACAAAAGGATAAATGATCGATTCACCTAAATCATTTCAAGAAAGGGACTTGAAGGGGATGATGTTATTGAATGGCACTTCGTCATACGTATTAGGGGTAGCAAACCGTTGTTAGGCGGTATTTGCTGCTTGCGTCAATCTTCTATGAATCTTGTGCAAGTGGGAGATTGTTGGAATTCGTCTGCCAAAGACACATATTAAATTGACGTGGCTAGTACGTGATGATCCAAGTCGGGTCATACCCAATAACAAGCTAGACAAACACTTATGGTATTTATTTATATGATATGATCTTTAAATAAATATCAATACTTGAAGTATTTAGAAAGTGAGTTTCTAAATAATTGCACTTGAGATATATAAATAAATTATATGGATGATTTATTTTGAGAGAAATGTGAATAAGTTTATTTGGCAAAATAAACACTTGTGTGTGTTGTGTATAATATGTAATATGTTACATAAGATATATAATAAGTTATGTTACAATTTTATCTATAAAATGTACAAGTAAATGGTTTTTATAAAATTTGTAACAAAAATGTTTGTTACACTTTTGGGCCCCCCCCCATGTGCATTTTATGTGGTATTTGTTGGAAGCTTGGGGTATACAAGCTTGAGGTTCTTCTAGATTGAAGACTTGCCTTTTGAAGAACATCATATTCTTCATTTCTACTTCCTTACTAGCTTGGAAGAAGGTAGTTCTCTAAAACACCCTATGGTTGTTGTTTTGTATGTATGTTGTTCATATACATGGATCCTTATTGTTTGGGTTTTCTTTTATAAGTTAAACTTTGGTTTTTAACTATATACACATATTGAAAAGTTCAATTTTTCCGCTGCGTTTTAATATTATAAGGATAATATTACTTTGATAAAACCCAAAAATCCCAACAATTTGTCCGCTGTCATGCACATCTCAACACATACACATCAAATCTTCTGAAAGTAAAGTCATACAATCTGAAGAATTGAATAAAGTAGCAAGATAAAAATGAATATACTTAGCAATCTATTATTAGCCTAAATCACTTTAAGGTCAAATAATTCACTGCAAGCACTTTCAAATTATGCACATAGTTTATCAAAATTATTTAGAATCTCTGTTCCAAATCTTTTTGATTCAAAAATCTTTCAAAGATCAAATTCAAAACTATGAACAACTCTGTGTCCATTCTAATGAAAATATTCTTTCTAAGATATAAAATGATTCTTTTAAAGATAAAAGGCGAATATCATTGTATCCTCAGACCTGAGATACATATTGGGTCTTGAAATTCACTGAATGTTATACTTTGACTTAGTTCTTCGCTGTTCTGAAACATGGCAGTACATAAGACTAAGCTCAGGTATGATATAAGGTGATTGTGAAAGACGTATGTAATCGAGATGGAATTTGTCCCTCTTATTCGTTGAGAGTAAGATGTCTAAGGCCTGCTACAAAGTTAAATCAATAGAGAATGATCACTCTGTGTCTCTAGGATTTAACATGACATCTGTGACAAAAGGATAAATGATCGATTCACCTAAATCATTTCAAGAAAGGGACTTGAAGGGGATGATGTTATTGAATGGCACTTCGTCATACGTATTAGGGGTAGCAAACCGTTGTTAGGCGGTATTTGCTGCTTGCGTCAATCTTCTATGAATCTTGTGCAAGTGGGAGATTGTTGGAATTCGTCTGCCAAAGACACATATTAAATTGACGTGGCTAGTACGTGATGATCCAAGTCGGGTCATACCCAATAACAAGCTAGACAAACACTTATGGTATTTATTTATATGATATGATCTTTAAATAAATATCAATACTTGAAGTATTTAGAAAGTGAGTTTCTAAATAATTGCACTTGAGATATATAAATAAATTATATGGATGATTTATTTTGAGAGAAATGTGAATAAGTTTATTTGGCAAAATAAACACTTGTGTGTGTTGTGTATAATATGTAATATGTTACATAAGATATATAATAAGTTATGTTACAATTTTATCTATAAAATGTACAAGTAAATGGTTTTTATAAAATTTGTAACAAAAATGTTTGTTACACTTTTGGGGGCCCCCCCCCCCATGTGCATTTTATGTGTTGTTTGTTCTACTTATACACTTGTCCTTCCATACACAACACACAACACACTACATAGTTTATATCAATTCTTACATGCAAAAGTAAGACTTTTCTCTCAATTTTTCTCAACTAGAAAACTTCTTTTCTTTAAGTGTTTACAAGTTTATATCCTAGCATATTTTGGGGTGTTTGTTGGAAGCTTGGGGTATACAAGCTTGAGGTTCTTCTAGATTGAAGACTTGCCTTTTGAAGAACATCATATTCTTCATTTCTACTTCCTTACTAGCTTGGAAGAAGGTAGTTCTCTAAAACACCCTATGGTTGTTGTTTTGTATGTATGTTGTTCATATACATGGATCCTTATTGTTTGGGTTTTCTTTTATAAGTTAAACTTTGGTTTTTAACTATATACACATATTGAAAAGTTCAATTTTTCCGCTGCGTTTTAATATTATAAGGATAATATTACTTTGATAAAAACCCAAAAAATCCCAACAATTTGTCCGCTGTCATGCACATCTCAACACATACACATCAAATCTTCTGAAAGTAAAGTCATACAATCTGAAGAATTGAATAAAGTAGCAAGATAAAAATGAATATACTTAGCAATCTATTATTAGCCTAAATCACTTTAAGGTCAAATAATTCACTGCAAGCACTTTCAAATTATGCACATAGTTTATCAAAATTATTTAGAATCTCTGTTCCAAATCTTTTTGATTCAAAAATCTTTCAAAGATCAAATTCAAAACTATGAACAACTCTGTGTCCATTCTAATGAAAATATTCTTTCTAAAATATAAAATGATTCTTTTAAAGATAAAATTCAATAACTATGAACATCTCTGTGTTCATTCTTAAGAAAATATTCTTTCTAAGAATCAATGTAAAAGCATTAACTCAATATCTGTTTATTGAAATTAACAACTCTGTGTCCTTTTCCTTAAACCCATATTCTGTTAATGTGACATACTTTCTTTTAGCTTTTGATCACAACACTATCGCTTAACTACCCTACTCGTTTATTCATTGTTCCATAAGAACGTAGTTGAGTCCTCTTGGAAACTAGATTCTATTCTGACTATATCTCTCGTGCAATAGGAACTTTTATTTAAACAATACAATAAAAATAAAAATTTAAACATTTCACGAAAAACATAACACATACACTAAACATACACTAAACATAAACGAATAACATAGTTACAAGAGCTAAAGTTACTGCTGATTAGATCAGATTAGCATGTTACATAAGCCTACTAGCGAGAAATAATTCTCTTATTATTAGTTATGAACAGTGATCCATCAACGATTACCAATATGTTTGTCCTCTTAAACACTCGGTACTTCCAGTATCCTTTTTGGTTTGTGACACTTTCGACATACCCTGGCCAAGGACAGTCACCATGCAACCCGAGTAGCCTAATATGTCACTTAATCACGTTTGCGAACTTATGTGCCCCATATTCAGATACACTCTCACAATCGACACAAGCACTAAAATTAAGACATTTGGTGAGTAAAGTGAGAAAGTCTTTAAGAATCAAGTCAGCGGTGACAGGTCGGTGATTCCTCACGCGCAAAGCGACTTAACTTGACTCACGTACGGAAATATACTCAACATTGCATAATGCCAAGTACTTGCATATTTGTGACATTATTTTAAGCACTTATGAAAACCCATGACTTTCGATGAGACCCGTGTAGCGAACTTTTGACAACCTATCCCAAGTTGGAAGCTTTAGGTAGGCTAGGTATACAAAGACACCCCAAGGACTTACTTGTTCGAATCTCAAAGGCCACATTAGCTTCATATTTTCAACAGATTTATAGTTTTATTAGATATTTGCATATCTTGTCACAAATATACATCCGAAAAAGCAATACATACACATATATGTACCCGAGACCTTCTATATAAAGACCAAATATTCATAATTACAATGCAAGATCTTTCATAAGATTTAAAGGACTTGTCTATTTTAAGAACAAGCATTCTCAGCCATATATCTGAATACGTTTCCCAAAAGAACATTGTATACATTTAAGTTCAGATTATAAGGAAACCTTGGTACTTTGTGCCTATCGATACATCATATAATGGTATCACTGAACAAAGCAATTTAAAGTACAGTTTGGTAGGCTTAAAAGCTAAAGTATCGTCACGTCTAATCATCTTGATGTAGTGACCTTACTCTTTTTATTATATTTCTTTTTCTTTTCTGATTTTTCTGATTTTTATTTTGCTTTTTCTGACACTATCTGACACACATACATTACGACACAAACACTGACTCATTTTACAAAGTTCCTTTTGAGAGACACTGTCACTATAGATTTCTCATTCCAATCAATTGGACTAACAACTCGAAACGAGTTCGGTCGAAAGCCTTAGTGAACAGATCAGCTAAATTAAAGTCACTCGGCACCTTTTCTAGGACTATTAATTTCTTTTCAGCACAATCACGTATAAAATGAAACCTTATGTCTAAGTGCTTAGTCCTACTGTGCTTAACAGGATTATTGGTTATGGATATGGTGGATTAACAATCTGTCTTTATGAGAGTACAAAGGAAAACCTAACCGTGATAGCCAGAGCCGGTGAATGAGTATTCACTTGCTGTTATGTATTCCAATCTCTCCCCTAAGACAAACATCCACTGATGTCTACTTCCTCAAGAACACCAATTTCTTCATCCCTGTGATTAAACTAGTACACTTCTGGAACTGACATATAACATAACCAACAACATAAATCAAACATATAAAAATTAAAACATATACTATAGATCATCATCTAGTCATGATCTTCTATAGTACTTTGTCTATCACATGAACAAAATATAAACTAATTAGAACAAGTCTTCTTGGAACATTGATCATGAGTTTCATGGATTTTTCTCTTTCGTCCATCTAACACATCTTCAAAGTCCTTGACAGCTTGCTCATGAGACCTACAAATCTTTTCTTGTTCAGGAGTTAACACAGGAGGTACAACTTTCGGACGATCATAGTTGCGATCCTCCTTGTTAATTTCTACACTCCATACCTTGTCTGTGAGTCCCAAACTTGATAGATGGTTTAACCCAAAATGTAAAATACAACAAGTCTAATAAGCACTAGATTGGACTAGTATTACTTGAATATAAATGCAAGTATATAAACAAAGTAATACAAGACTAAAAGCAATAAAGTAAAGGTGGAACACAATGTAATTGTTTCAAGTGTATTTTATTTATGATGTTAAATAAAATACAAGGTTGTGCGGAATCAAGATAATACAAATATATAAGTATCCTAACAACCTATGAATTACAAATGATCTATATTTGCCAAATAACTCTTTTAATCGAGATACTTAAAGTTGTGAAGTATCCCTGTTACGATCGAGAGTATTTAGACAAATTCACCTAATTGCTAAAAAGTAATTTTAACAAGGAAATGACTTTGTATTTATAAGCAAACAAATTCACTAGTGAATTTGTGCCGTACAAATATGGTTGCATGCATTTAATGAACCGACAAGGTCATTAACTGCATTGGTTAAGGTACAAGGATAAAGTCACATCAATATGACAATAATCCTTTTAACCAACCAGCTTTACACACGTAAGCACTCTTGTAAAGACAAGTGGAATGTTCTTTGAAAAGTGTGTAAAGGCAAAAAGTCAATTCCTCGTAATCAGCGTTCAGACTTGTAAGGTCTAGAACACTGACAATTCCTCCAGTCGTAGATCTGGTAAGACTTCCAGTGGACTCCGCCATTTGTCAGTCTTCTTTATTCTAACTTCAGTCTTTGACTTTAGTGAGAATGTATTCAGTAGAATAGATCTGGACTGGGGTGAAGTCCAGTGAGCTAATCTGGAGGATTCCAGATTTTCCTATACAAGTATTTTGCTCACTGGTCTTCCATTATTTCTGGACAAATCTTCAATGTCGCTCCAGTCGTTAAGTCTGGAGTGGGTCCAGTAAATATTATTTCTGGACAAGTCTTTAGAGACTTTCCAGTCTTCAAGTCTGGAGCGAGTCCAGTAAATCTGGACCTAACAAATTCCCCCTATTTATTTAGAAATAATGCAAGGTTTTTCAAGCTTATATCTATACAACTTTGTATGCTTGAAAAACACTTGTTTTGACTTAGTCTAAAAAAAATTTAAGTTACTGGAGAACACTTTATAGATCATCAGTGTTTCAGTTTCATCTTTTAATTTTTACTTAGACTAAATCTGATCACTTACTTGTGAATCAAAATATGTAACTATATTTACAGCCATCAACAGAAAATAAGTTACAATTTTGGGAAATTAAATACAAGTACAAGTAAAATGATACAAGAGTCAGGCCCTTCTTTTCGACGTCTGTCCTGGAGCATCTTCAGAAGCCTTTCTCTTTGGAGATGGAGAGGATGGTACAGACTCTGGTGGTTTCATGCCTATTGCAACTTCCATCTATTGCTTTCTCTTCCATACCTTCTCAATCCTCTTCAAAAATGCTTTAACATCAGTAGACAAATCAGTCTTCCCCCTGAATGTTAAGGCTATCTCCTTCAGTTCAGTCCATCCAAAAGCTTGGACTGAAGCACTCTTCCTTTCATCAGTAAAGTTACCCTCTCTGGTCAACTTTATTTCAAACCTGCTCATGCCTTCATGATTTTCAGCTAACTTAATCTCTGCACCTATGATCCTTCTGGCACCAGCCCTGAATTTCAACATATCTTCATACTTGGCTTTTTGCTTTGCCATCTGCATCATGTATTCAGTTTCCCTGGATACCTTCTGCTGTTCGATGGCAGACTGGAGTTCTTCACGATTGATCTTTTGTGAAGTATCCAAGGGAATGAAGGTGCTCAGATCAGCATCTCTGATTTCTTTGATCTGTTTGGCAGTGAGTTTGGGTAAGCCCTTTATCTTCTTTCTGTACTCTATCTCCAGAGCACCAGCATTCTTTCTGATCTTGTTCTGGAGGTTCACCAGTTCCTCCGTCCTTTGCCTGATTAGTTCAACTACACTTACACCATAAGTTACAGCATCATAAGTTTGTTCTTCTTCAGATTACCTGGAGCGAATGTAGACATCATCCAATGCATCCAGACATTGATGAACTCTGGGGTCTTCCTTCATTCATTTATAAACATCAATATGTATGCCCAACCTTCCAGCATTGTAAGAATCAAGAGTCCCCATGATTGCCATCTCCCTTTTGTGGGCCAGCAGTTCATCCTTTTGATTTTTCTTAAAAATTTCTATCATAATGCATTCCTGCTCCAGTCTCTTTGAGGTGTCATCATCAGTAGTTGGCAATTCTGATGATTTCCCAGCAGTTTCACTTTCTTCTCCAGATACCATCTGTTGCTTTCCTTTTACAGACTTCAGAGTTGTTGTGATATCTGGGAAAGATTCAAAATGGGGCTCACTGGCATCAGTACCAGTAGCCTCTTCAACCTGCACAATGGCTTCAGTGCCAAGTGCTTTCTACGCTTCTTGTGCACTGGCATCAGTACCAGTCACTTCTTCTTGTTGCACAATGGGTTCAGTGCCAAAAGCCTTTTCGATAGCACTTACAACCACTTCTTTCTTTTTCTTTATCAACCCTTCTGGAATAGACTCAGTGGCAGCAGACTTTTCAACAACCTGTACTTCAGACTTTTCCCCCTTGGAATGTCCACCAGTTTGAGACTTGTGGGCACTCCATAACTGCTCAAGCATATATCTGTCTGTAGCACCAAATGTCCTTCCTGCCACTGGAGTTGTGATATTCACAGTCTTCCTTAGCTCAGTCACTTCCTTCTTAATTATTTGAATTTCTGAAGACAAGTGCTTTGGCATTTCATTTTCAATCATTTTTACCACCTGTGGCAACAACCCATCTTGAATGGTTCTAAGAACAGACCCAGAAATTTCTTCAGTAATTTCTTTCAACATGCCATGTCTGAACTTCTTAGCACACTCATCACTGATGGTGCTAACAACAGCAGCCTGATCAAGGGTTGGCCTACTTTCCAAATTACTAACCCTGGTAATCAACTTCTGAACCTCATCTGTCAGACCTGCCAGTGGTTGAACAAGTTCAGCTTTCACTGCAGTCTGAACAGAATTTACCAATTTTGCCTCTAATCCCTGGACTGCCACTTTGATATTCTCATTGTTTTGATTTATAGCCAGTACCAGTTCATTCAGTTTCTCAAACACCAGCTCCTCATTCCCAGCAAAAATATTTATTTCAGATGTAAGATTGTTTGATAACAACCTGGGATGAAGACTGGAGTGATCTTTCCAGGTCTGCCATCTTACTTAAAAGGCCTTGGACTTCGGCTGAAGAAGAAGTGGAGAGACCACTTGGAGGTGCCAATTCAGAAGCCAATCTGGTCACCAAAGGTACTTGTGCCTGGACCCCTTCAGATGTTACAACAGTTGAGTCCAGCACACGGTGTTCAGGAAAATCAAATGGAGTTTCAAGTGGTGGGGGTTGATTTTGTGAAATTTGAATTGTGGGTGGATTGAAATACGGAGTGTTTTGTGGAATTGAAAATGGTGGTGGTGGTGGTGCAGTAATGGATTCTGGTGGTGGTGGCATTTCAGAAGAGATAAGTGGTTGGGTGACTGAAGCAATAACAGATGTGACAACATTCTCTACTTCTTCACCCAGAAAGTTCATGTTAACATCAAACATGTTACCTTCAGACATTGGGGAATCTACCTCATCCCAATCTGGAGCCGTCCCAACTGTCTGATCGACCACTTCTCTATTTAAATCTATCTGAGCATCTTGCTCACCATTCACCTGCTCATCAATCTGGACAACATTTACTTCCTGCTCAAAAATAAAAGACCCATCTATATTCATGACATCACCTGGATGGGTTGATTCGGCTCTATCTAGATTGACCTGAACTCCAGCCTTCCTAAGACGTCTGGAAGTTCTGGGTTGAGTAACATTTGCAGTCTGTTGAACCTCAGGAGCCACCTGGGTCACTGGTTGTACAATTTCAGCACTGAGGACTCCAGAGGGTCCTTCACCAATATGGTTCCCTCCTGGAGCCTCTTCCTGTTCATCTGATGATGATGCATCAAGTGCATCATTTCTGAAATGGTTCGGCATATTTACAGGAATTTCAACCTCACCAGCTCTAGATTTCAATGAACTCAATTCCCTCAGATATTCGCACACAGAAAAATGATTTGTGTCGAAATCATACTCAACACCTAGAGCTCTATGAAAAATAAGTGACAGAAAACGAATATAAGGAATATGCGGTTTTCTACCTTTCACCTTTAGACGATCTACCAGATCATCAAAGAAGATCTGAGCAAAATCTACTCTATATCCAAACCAAAGACAGTAGGCAATCTGGAGTTGCATTTGATTAATCTGGTCCAACCCTCCAGAACTGCCACCCAAACACTCAACCAGATGAGTGAAGAAGTATCTCCATGAGTCTGATATGGTGCCTTTCCTTGATAACTGGCCATGCTCATCCAATATATAAGTGTGTCCCATCAGTCTACACACATCCCTATGCCATCTCATTTTCAGCCAAATAATTTAAATGAAGAATATCTCTAAGAGAGTCGGCAGTGAGAGTAAAGGCCCTGGTGCCTTGTTGCAATGTGTAGTTGATGGATTGAGTATTTTCAACATACACTGCAGTATACCAAAATTCACATAGGTAATCGTGATACATTTTACCTGGATTAAGTGTAAGAGCACCATAAAGTGGACAACTGAGGAAAAAGGCATTCAGTCGTCCGATGAGAGAGGTGGGAGCATGAGTGGTGCTAGTGAGTCTAGCCATCCAATTGTTCATGTTTATTCTGATGGCCTTTGCCTCTAATGTAATATGAGGTGCCTTTACAACATTTGGAACGGGAGCATATTCAGCAGCGAGCAGATTTTTTGGTGAATTAGATTGTCTTGGTGCCATTGAATATGATAGATAGATGAAAAAGAAACTGAATTAGGGTTTATGAAGATTTGATGAATTAAATATGAGAGAGATTTATGATTGGAAATTGAATGAAAAAGAAATAAATGAAGGAATTTGAAGAATTTGGGAGTAAATATGTTCGAAGTAAATGCTAATGAAAGTGAAAGTGGGTATTTATAGGAGAGGGAATGTGGAACTCAAACGGTTATTTTTGAAATTATCAAATATAATTTTGATCGGGTTTTGAGATCCGCATTAAATACATCACATCACACATAAATGTGTGACGGTTTACAGCCCACAAACATTACCAACTTGCACGTTTTGTCTTCCCAAGATAAAAATACCATCATTTCTTTGAAAAAAAAATTACATGCCACGTAGGATAATAAGATAAATATCTTTTCAAAGATTTTGCATACGTGGCACACATTATGACCAAGTATTAAAAAGTATTATGACTGACAAACCATGACTCATTTCAGTGCATCTGGAGGTTGACTGGACACTCCAGTATCACTGGTGGATTAGGCCAGTGAAGCATGCACTGATGGTACACTGGAGGGACACTCCAGTAAAGTACCAATGATAACCATTTGAAAGAGACTGGTAACCTCAAACATGCACATCAACTAATACAGACAAATGAGAGGGACACATTTACAAGGAGACAAAAGTCACCTCAAACATGCACTTCAACCTATCTAATTACCAGTGAGAGGGACACATTTACAAGGTACCGGTGATATTTTCCAGAAAATTTTGTCCAGTGAGAAAATAAATTAATAAATTCCCCCTGAAATTAAAACATTTTTAAGGACAAAAATATATCTTTCAGTCTTCCCCCTGGAATGTTGATCCAGAAATATATTAATGCAAAGATAGTACACAAAGGCGTTCAATATCTAAGCAGTTATAGATTTATAAATCTGTTAAATCAAGGATCCCAGTAGTACACAAAGGCGTTCAATACCAAGGTTCCAGATTTAAGGGTTTAACATTCCCAACTCACCAACAAGATATTCAAAAGTTTTAACATCCAGAGGTTTAGTAAAAATGTCAGCGAGTTGTTTGTCAGTGGGAATAAAATGGAGTTCAATGTTGCCTTTCACAATATTGTCACGAATGAAGTGATACCTGAGATCAATGTGCTTCGTCTTGAGTGCATGACTGGATTGTTCGAGATAGCAATGGCACTGGTATTATCACAAAAGATTGAGGTCTTTGAATACTTAATACCATAATCAAGCAACTGGTTCTTCATCCAGAGTATCTGAGCACAACAACTGGCTGCAGACACGTATTCAGCTTCAGCAGTGGACAATGAAACTGAAGTTTGCTTTTTACTGGTCCAACTGACCAGTTTGCCATAAACATGTTGAAAACATAATATCTGGTCTACTGGCAGTTAAATACATCAGTGAACCAACCATGCCTCTATAGACAGTAATGTTCACTGGTTTTCCATCTGGATCTGAGTCCAGTGTTAATGGTGCAGAAATTGGAGTGGGTTTAGATGGTGAAGAATTCATATCATATTTCTTTAAAAGATCTCTAACATATTTCTCCTGATTAATAAAAATACCATCTCTGGTCTGTTTAATCTGGAGTCCAAGAAAATATGTTATTTCACCCATCAAACTCATTTCATATTCAGTCGACATTATTTTCAAAAATTTCTTGCACATTTTATCATCAGTAGACCCAAAAATAATATCATCAACATAAATTTATACCATCAGAAGATTACCTTTTTCATGAAGAATAAATAAGGTATTGTCAATTACACCTCTTTTAAAACCATTTTTCAATAAATGTTTAGTCAGAGTATCATACCAGGCACGTGGAGCTTGTCTGAGACCATAAAGTGCTTTGTCCAGACGATATACCCAATGTGGATGCTTTTCGTCAACAAAACCTGGTGGTTATCTGACATAAACTTCTTCAAGTTTTCCATTCAAAAATGCACTTTTAACGTCCATCTGGTAGACCTTGAATTGATGATGAGCAGCGAATGCTAAGAATATTCTGATCGCTTCAAGTCTAGCCACTGGAGCAAATGATTCATCAAAATCGACATCTGACTGGCAGTAGCCTTGTGCTACCAGTCTGGCCTTGTTTCTGATTACGTGGCCATCTTCATCTACCTTGTTCCTGAAGACCCATCTGGTTCCAATTAGTTCTTTCTTTCCAACTGGGAAAGGAACCAGGTACCAAACCTTGTTCCTTTCAAACTGGTGAAGCTCTTCTTGCATAGCTATCACCCAGCTTGGATCTTCCATAGCCTCGTCAATCTTCTTTGGTTCGTTCAGTGATAAGAAACTAACATATAAGCATTGATTACTGGAGGCTCTTCTGGTCTGAACTCCTCTACTGAAGTCACCTATGATCTGATCAATAGGATGAGCTTTTGTCCATCTGGAATACTGACCAGGATTGTTCTGA
>CM067167.1:221652127-221666267 GCA_034093135.1 Erigeron breviscapus | reverse complement strand
TGAGAACTTTATAATTTACCATGGATTTCTCAACTATTTTGATATGGATATGTAACGAGATTTACTTGTAAACCTATGCACTCACCAACTATGTTTTCGTAGTTGACACTTTTTCTTCATGCTTTTCAGGAATTAGCGTAAGCTTTGAGGAATTATATGCATCATGATTATTTGCATTGCACTTGGGAGTCAAAGATCAAACCTTGTGACGGGCAATGGAATCCGCCCTGATCATTGTAGTTTATCATCTCATGTATTTGTTATTTGTTTCGTGGACTCAATATCCAAGTATGGTAGACGTATTGTACTTGGGAATTGGTTCACATGCTTGTGCATTGTAAAATTATTTTTATCAACTAAAGCTATGGTGAATGTTATCTATTATCCTTTGTTTTGAATACTCGACTTTCTGTACATCTCATCATTCCGCCGTGGTTGGGGTGTTACAAATATAATGTCATCAACATAAATTTGTACCAATAAGATATTACCTTTTTCTTTCAAGATAAATAATGTATTATCTATTGCACCTCTTTGAAAGCCATTTTTAAGAAGATGTTTAGTTAAAGTATCATACCAGGCTCTTGGGGCTTGTCTAAGACCATACAAAGCTTTGTTCAGTCTATAGACCCAGTGAGGATGCTTCTCATTGATGAAGCCTGGAGTCTGCTTAACATACACAACTTCTTCCAATGTTCCATTAAGGAACACACTTTTGACATCCATCTGGAAGACCTTGAACTGTAGATGGGCTGCATAAGCCAGAAATATTCTGATGGCTTCAAGTCTTGCAACTGGAGCAAAAGTTTCATCAAAGTCAACGCCTTCTACTTGACAATAACCCTGGGCAACTAATCTGGCCTTGTTTCTTACAACATGGCCATCTTCATCCATCTTGTTTCGGTAGACCCATCTAGTACCAATGGGTTCTTTCTTTAACCCTGGTGGACAAGGAACAAGCTCCCATACATTATTCCTTTTCAAACTGGACGAGCTCTTCTTGCATAGCTTCCACCCAGCTTGGGTCTGCCATAGCCTCGTCAATCTTCTTCGGTTCAATTAGTGATAAGAAGGTGACATTTAAGCATTGCTCACTGGTGGCTCTTCTATTCTGAACCCCACTATTTGGATCTCCCACAATCTGTTCAATTGGATGTGCTCGAGTCCATGTAGTGTATTGACTAGGCTGGTGAATTACAATATCAGTGCAAGTCACCTGGCGATCTTCTTCAGTTGCAACAGCTTCTGGAGGAGGATCTGTCCAAACTACTTCTACGTCCTCATCAGAGTCAATGAGGTCACGATTTGCATCATGAAATTCTTCATTAAAAGGCATTTCTTGAAGAACTAGAGAAGTTGGAGTTTGAACTGGTGCTGATATTGGAGTGGCACGTACATCAGATCCAATCACCAATTCTGTGGTAAATTGAAATTGATGGAGGGATAAAATGAAGTGTCACTGGTGGTACTCTTCTTCTTAACTGGTTCCAATTTGTTGTAATTGGAAACATCTTTTGGTGAACAACTGACTGATGAACTTGGTCAGTTTCGCCAAAATTTATTGGAACGACTGGAGAAATATCAAGGCTTGGTCTCTTATTGATTGCTTCAGTTGATTCATCGAATGTGACATGAATTGTCTCATGAACCTTTTGGAGTCTATAATTATAAACTCTAAAGGCCTTTCGAATATCTGAATACCCTAAAAATACCCCTTCATCAGCTTTTGCATCAACCTTTCCAAGCTGACTGGAATCGTTTAAATATAAACTGGACAACCAAATACATGAAAATATCCAATATTTGGTTTACGATTCCTGAGTACTTCATAGGCAGTCTTCTTATGTCTCTTTATGTAGACTGACCGGTTTTGGGTGTGACAAGCAGTTGCAACTGCTTCAGCCCAGAAACTGGTGGGAAGACCTGATTCAGATAGCATACTTCTGGCTGCTTCTATCAGTGTGCGATTCTTTCTTTCCACAACTCCATTCTGCTCTGGAGAGTGTGCGGATGAGAAGTTTTGAGAGATGCCAGTGTCATTGCAAAATGTTTCAAGTACCTTATTTTGAAATTCAGTACCATTATCACTTCGCAACTGACAAACTTTTTGAGTATACTTGAGTTCAATTCTTTTGATGAGAGAGATGATTTCAGCAAGTGCATCACTTTTGGATCTGAGGAATACCACCCAACAGTATCTGGTGAATTCATCGACCACAACTAGAGTGTACTTCTTTCAGCTCTAGTTTGAACATTCACTGGACCAAAGAGATCCATATGTAGCATGTGAAGAGGTTCAGTGATGCTAAAGTTTTGCCTAGTCTTGAAATTGGCCCTTTTCTGCTTCCCATCTCACACCCTGGACATGGCTTTTCTTTATTGAAAGAAATTTGAGGTATCCCATCACCAGTTGTTTGCGAGACAACTTGTTAATATTTTTGAAATTAAGATGGGATAATCTTTTATGCCACAGCCAGTTGGTGTCCTCATCAGCTTTGGTATAGAAGCACTGCTCTTTTGGAGCTGGTTCCATATCCATGATGTACACATTACCTCTTCTTGGTGCAACCATCACCACTTTCCAATCCTTGTTAAATATGGTGCCTTGAGGAATATCGAACAAAACTCTGTAGCCATCATCACAAAGTTGGCTGACACTGATCAGGTTGTATTTCAAACCATTCACAAATGCAACTCTCTTGAATTCGACTTGTCCGTTATTGAGCACACCATATCCTTCAGTCTTTCCACTTTGATCATTACCAAACGTCACTGCCGGTCCATCTTGGACAGTGAACTCTTCAAGCAGGGGCTTACATCCGGTCATAGCCCGGCCAGCAGCGCTGTCCAGATACCAGATATTCTTCTTTCGATCGCCTGCACACCCACAAAAATCATCAGTTATTTTTGTGAACCCATCTTTTTCTTGATGGGTTCACTGGACTTCTCTACAGAAGTCACAGTTGATTGTTGTGGAGGTAAACTGAAGACTACATCTGGATCTTTTTCACCAGATCCAGGTGCAGGAGTAAAAACGATTGGTATTTGATACCTGCTCCCCTTTTTCTTATCAGATTTAGTTCCAGATGGAACATTCTTTTGTTTTGGTTTTGAAGGAGGTTTAATATTTTGTTTTAAAACTGGAGGTGATGAACCTCCTTCCAGATTTTTGATCCGGGCAGTACAACTCTGAACGTGTCGAGACAAAAGTTGGAGTTGACTTTCCAGTTTAAACAAGATATTGTTTTCATCAGGCTGCTGAACCTTGGACCTTGGTTCAGCTGGAGTTTTAGTCTTTTGAGTCTTGGGCTCCTTAGACTTCTGAGGTAAAGGCTTGTTACCAGTGGCCTTTTCAACTGGAGCGCTAGCCTGTTTGGCTCCAGGTTTAACCTCAATGGGGGTGGTCTCAATGGGTTCAGTTACACCAGCTTCAGGTTGATCATAAGAAGTTTCAACCCTGGGAGCTGGAGGCAATGCATGAAGATCTGGTATGAGAGCTGCCATTTCCAGATCTCCAGATTTCCATGCATTTTTTTGGGCATCAATTGTTCTAGAAAATGCATCATAGTTCTTTCCAGATGCTTTTACCCATGACTTGATAATCATTTGTTCTTTTTCAAGATCAGAAATTAATTTTTGATTATCAAATTCCAAAGCCTCAATTTTTAAAACTGACTCCTTGAGAGCCAACTGGACACTTTGTAAATCATTAAGTTGTGGCTTAACATTGTTTAGTTCAATTAAGATAGTGTCCAGATATCTTTCACTATCTGCTCTAACAGTTTCCACAAAAGCCAAATCACCACTTAATGATTCAGCAAGGTCCAGTTTCAGTTCTGGATGCACCTGATTGTCATAATCACATACCTTCTTCAAAATGATGTCCACCCATCTTCCAGTGATGACATCTTCTTTTGCCACATGCTGTTGTTGATCTTCCAAGGCCATGAAACACATGTCCCTTTCCTCTTCTTCATCAGCTGATGAGTCATCAGAGTACTCCCATTTTCCCTCAGTTTGTGCCATCAAGCACTGATCCTTTTCTTTTTCCATGGACAGGAGGGCAATCTGGGCCTTAAACTTCTTATATTTAGCTTTGTAGCTATCATCAGGCCGATTGAAATTAGGGACAGAGGGACCAGTTTGGTTGTTCATCTGACTAGATCTGCATTCCTTCATAAAATGACCTTTCTTACCGCATTTATAGCAGGTAAGATTGGTTTTATCCAGAGAGCTGGAGCTGGAAGCATTGTTTGGGCCATTAAATCTTTTAGATTTATGCTTAAACCTATTAAAGGTTTAGCGATCATGGCTACCAGATCATCATCGTCAGTTTCATCACATCCGTCACTGATTTCAGTGGTCAGGCCAGAGTTCAAGAAACTATTTAACATCTCCTTCATTGAGTGTGCCTGGACACCCTCTGCAGACATTAAAGCAGTACAAGGTCGCTCAGTTACACTAGCAACCTTGGGACTCTGGGCATGGTTCATGGCATCCTGCTCAGCCACCAGTCTTGCAGCATTATTGTCTTCAGTGAATCTGAAGGCTCCAAAGAGCGATGCAAGAGTATGGCTGTGCAGGGTTTTACCTTGTCTTAAGACAAGAACCATATTTTCCCATTTGGAAGGAAGAATATCACAAAACTTCTCAAGAAGAATATCCTTATCCTTCTCTACACCCAAGCCTCTCAGCTGATTAATGAAGCTAGAAAATCTGGTGTATGTACCAGTTAGACTTTCATTGGGCAAAGCAAAGAAGGATTCATACTTCTTGTTCAAGGCAACCTTTCTGGTGACAATAGTGTCATCACCTCCTTCAAACTGAATAACTAATTCATCCCACATTGACTTGGCACTGGGGAACAACACAAGTGTTGGAATTAGATCTTCAAGAACAGCTCCAAGGATCATGTTCTTGAGTCTGGTGTCCAGATCTACAAGTCTACGATCCTCATCAGACCAGTGGTCTTCGAGCTTTTCTCAAGAACCTCTTCTTCCAGTTGGATCTAGAAGAGGACTTACCCCAAGAGACATGGGTATATATGGTCCATCCTTAAGGATTTTCAACATATACCTCTCTATCCCACCAAAATGCAAAAGCATTCTGGCCTTCCATGTACCAAAGGTCTCACTGTTTCCATCAAATTTGGAACAGGAGTGTTAGAATAATGTACATGGACATGGTTTGGGCAGTAGGAGGAGGAGGGTTTGTATTAACATTTTGAAAAGGTGGTGTATTAGTATTCAAAGGGTTTTCACCTTGACCAGAACCATCTCCACCTTCAGTTGTAGTCATCTAAGCAGATCTAGGCAAGTTTATTAGCCTTCTACTCTGATACCACTTGTAAGTCCCAACTCAATAGATGGTACTACCTGAAGATACCTCTATGTCGATGGTGGAGTTACTTTGCAATATAAACGCTGAACTGGAGACGACCAGTTACAGAGAGTATATACCAAGTTCTAGATAGATTACTTATTTAAGTGACAATAAGTAAAGAACAATGCAATAATACAAAATACTTGTAAAGTAAATTGGTGAGACAATATGTAATTTTCAAGTGTAATTTATTTCTTAACTTTAAATAAATTACAAGGTTGTTGCGGAACCAAGATAATACAAGTATGTAAATATCCTAACAACCTATGAACTACAATTGATCTACACTTGGAATTTCTATAAACAATCGAAACACTTAAAGTTGTGAAATGTTCCTTTTTACGATTGAGAGAAGATTGCACAAGTTCACCAAGAATATTGCAGGTATGCAAAGTGTGAAGTGTTCTCACTTACTTGTTATTCTTGTTGTGCAATGACTTGTATTTATAGGCAAAGTTAACATTGGGATGTTAACTTTGGCCGTACAAGTATGGTTGAGAACATTTAAGGAATAGCATTTAATTCCTTAAAATGCAGTGTAAAGTTGCAGTATAAAGCAACTTTACTCAACCAGCTTTATGTACCTTTTTGTACTTAAATAATAAGATAAATCTTATTGTCCGGGTAAAAGCACATAAAGCATAAAAGTCAATTCCTCGTAATCAGTGTAAAGCTTTGTAAGAGCTTTCCACTGACGGTCTCCAGTTTGTAACTGACTAGAATGTCAACTGGGCTTCGCTGCCATTGTCATTCTCTATCTTCCACTTGTTTGTCTTCGACTCCAACTGGAAGGATTCTTCAACTGGGCAGTTCTCAACTGGAGGAAGTCTTCAGTTGCGTTAACTATACGATGCAACTGGACTTCAATATATTTCTGGACAAATCTTCTTGGTCTCCAGGTGCAACTGGAGACTGGCCAGTTTCACTGAAACTGGTCCTAACACCAGTTCAATCCCCAGAGGTTAAGACTGGAGCATTCCAGATGACTGCTCCAGTTAAAAAGGTCAATCTGAAGAAACCTTTGCCTCAGACTGCTTCTTTAGAACCCCAGGTTCAGAAGAAGACCAGTTCCCTACCTAAGCCTCGAGCCGAGTCAACTGGAAAGGCTCAGGTGTCATCTGAATGAATGTATTTTGTTAAGGTTAGAGAGCCAGTTTCAATTACTGACTCGTCAATTTCAAAGTTTAATGCAAGAAAGAAAATATTACTCCAGTTGAGAAAAAGAAAAAGGTTTCAAAACTATCAACCTCAGTGGTCTTTTCAACTAAGACTACTGTTGAAGAAAGTGAACTCAATCAGATACCTCCAGGGACCTATAAGGGAGGGTCCAGTGAACCCATCAGTCGATGGGTTCCTAAATCTAACTGATAATATCTGGTGGATGTGCAGGGCGATCGAAAAAATATATCTGGTATCTTGACAGTGCAGCTGGCAGGACGATGACCGGATGTAAGACCCTGCTGGAGGAGTTCGTAATTTCTGACGGACCCTCCATTACTTTTGGAAATGATGGTTGTGGAAAAACTGAGGGGTATGGTGTTCTGAACAATGGACAAGTCAAATTCAGACGAGTTGCATTTGTGAATGGTTTGAAATATAACCTGATCAGTGTCAGTCAACTGTGTGATGATGGATATCAAGTTCTATTCAATATTGCTCAGGGCATTGTATTCAACAAGGACTAGAAGGTAGTATTGATTGCTCCCAGAAGAGGGAATGTGTACGTGATGGATAGAAAGCTCTCCTTCAGAGCAGTTTCTATACTCAAGCTGATGAAGACACAAACTGGTTATGGCACAAAAGGTTATCCCATTTAAATTTCAAAAATATTAATAAGTTGTCTAGAAAACAACTGCAGATGGGATACCTTCAGTTTCCTTCAAAAAGGAAAGGCCATGTCCAGGATGTGAGATGGGTAAGCAGAAACGTACCAGTTCAAGACCAGACAGAATTTCAGCATATCTGAACCTCTTCATATGCTTCATATGGACCTCTTCGGTCCAGTAAATGTTCAGACTCGTGCTGGTAAAAGATAACCCTGGTGATCGTAGATGAATTCTCCAGATATTGTTGGGTTATCTTTCTCAGGTCTAAAAATGAAGCTGCTGCTGAAATCATCAGTCTTATCAAGCAAATTGAGCTCAAGTACAGTCGAAAGGTGTGTCAGTTAAGAAGTGACAATGGAACAGAATTCCGGAATGCAACTCTGGAGTCATTCTGTACTGACACTGGCATCTCCCAGAATTTCTCATCAGCCCGCTCTCCAGAGCAGAATGGAGTGGTAGAAAGGAAAAATCGAACGCTGATAGAAGCTGCCAGGAGTATGCTAGCTGAATCTGGTCTTCCTACCAGTTTCTGGGCTGAAGCAATTGCAACTGCTTGCCACACCCAGAATCGATCAGTGTATGTGAAGCGAAACAAGAAGACATCCTATGAAATATTAAGAAATAGAAAACCAAATATTGGTTATTTTCACGTTTTTGGATGTCCAGTTTACATCCTGAACGACTCCAGTCATCTAGGCAAATTTGATGCCAAAGCTGATGAAGGGTATTTCTTAGGCTATTCAGCCATTCGCAAGGCCTTCAGAGTCTATAACAAGAGACTGGAGAAGGTCCATGGGTCAATTCATGTCACATTTGATGAATCAAATGCTGCAATAAAAAAAAAGCCAACCCTTGATACTCCCCCAGTAACTCCAATTGTCTTCTGTGAATCTGATCCTATCAACTACAATAAAGATTCAGAAGACACAGTTTCCAGTCATCCTGATCTGGAACCTGTTCAGAAGAAGAAACCCTCCAGTAGTACTCCATTCTATCCTTCAATTATTTTCAAACTACCCTCTGAAATTAATATTGGATCAGATGTACGTACTACTCCCCCAGTATCAGTATCAGTTGAAAATATACCAGAAATATCTTCAAATGAAGAATTCCAAACTGAACCAGTACTTCAAGAAATGCCTTCAATTGAAGAATTTCATGATGCAAATCGTGATTTAAATGACTCAGATGAAGATGTTGAAGTAGTCTGGCAAGATCCTCCTCCTGAAGCAACTCCAGAGGAGACTCAACTGAATTCTTGCACTGATATTGTTGTCAGTAACAATCCTGGTCAGTACTCCAGATGGACAAAAGCTCATCCTATTGATCAGATCATAGGTGACTTCAGTAGAGGAGTTCAGACCAGAAGAGCCTCCAGTAATCAATGCTTATGTCAGTTTCTTATCACTGATAAAACCAAAGAAGATTGACGAGGCTATGGAAGATCCAAGCTGGGTGATAGCTATGCAAGAAGAGCTTCACCAGTTTGAAAGGAACAAGGTTTGGTACCTGGTTCCTTTCCCAGTTGGAAAGAAAGAACTAATTGGAACCAGATGGGTCTTCAGGAACAAGGTAGATGAAGATGGCCACGTAATCAGAAACAAGGCCAGACTGGTAGCACAAGGCTACTGCCAGTCATATGTCGATTTTGATGAATCATTTGCTCCAGTGGCTAGACTTGAAGCGATCAGAATATTCTTAGCATTCGCTGCTCATCATCAATTCAAGGTCTACCAGATGGACGTTAAAAGTGCATTTGAATGGAAAACTTGAAGAAGAAGTTTATGTCAGACAACCACCAGGTTTCGTTGATGAAAAGCATCCACATTGGGTATATCGTCTGGACAAAGCACTTTATGGTCTCAGACAAGCTCCACGTGCCTGGTATGATACTCTGACTAAACATTTATTGAAAAATGGTTTTAAAAGAGGTGCAATTGACAATACCTTATTTATTCTTCATGAAAAAGGTAATCTTCTGATGGTATAAATTTATGTTGATGATATTATTTTTGGGTCTACTGATGAAAACATGTGCAAGAAATTTTCAAAAATAATGTCACTGAATATGAAATGAGTTTGATGGGTGAATTAACATATTTTCTTGGACTCCAGATTAAACAACCAGAGATGGTATTTTTATTAATCAAGAGAAATATGTTAGGATCTTTTAAAGAAATATGATATGAACTCTTCACCATCTAAACCCACTCCAATTTCTGCACCACTGACACTGGACTCAGATCCAGATGGAAAACCAGTGAACACCACTGTCTATAGAGGCATGGTTGGTCCACTGATGTATTTAACTGCCAGTAGACCAGATATAATGTTTTCAACATGTTTATGTGCCAGATATCAGTCTAATTCAAAAGAATCTCATACGCTTGCTGTAAAGCGCATACTGAAATACCTTAAGGTGTCCCCAGTTTGGGTCTTTGGTATCCCAAAGGCTCAGGCATGGATCTAATGGGTTATTCAGATTCAGATCATGCAGGTGTAAGATAGACAGGAAATCCACTACTGGTGGATGTCATTTCCTTGGTGGCAAACTGGTCAGCTGGACCAGTAAGAAGCAAACTTCAGTTTCATTGTCCACTGCTGAAGCTGAATACGTGTCTGCAGCCAGTTGTTGTGCTCAGATACTCTGGATGAAGAACCAGTTGCTTGATTATGGTATTAAGTATTCAAAGACTCGAATCTTTTGTGATAATACCAGTGCCATTGCTATCTCAAACAATCCAGTCATGCACTCCAAAACGAAGCACATTGATCTCAGGTATCACTTCATTCGTGACATATTATGAAAAACAACATTGAACTCCATTTTATTCCCACTGACAAACAACTCGCTGACATTTTTACTAAACCACTGGATGTAAAAACTTTTGAATATCTTGTTGGTGAGTTGGAAATGTTAAACCCTTAAATCTGGAACCTTGGTATTGAACGCCTTTGTGTACTACTGAGGATCCTTGATTTAAAGATTTATAAATCTATAACTGCTTAGATATTGAACGCCTTTGTGTACTATCTTTGCATTAATAGATTTATGGATCAACATTCCAGGGGGAAGACTGAAAGATATATTTTTGTCCTTAAAATGTTTTAATTTCAGGGGGAATTTATTAATTTATTTTCTCACTGGAAAATTTTCTGGAAAATATCACTGGTACCTTGTAAATGTGTCCCTCTCACTGGTAAATTAGATAGGTTGAAGTGCATGTTTGAGGTAACTTCTGTCTCCTTGTAAATGTGTCCCTCTCATTTGT
The DNA here is from genome assembly GCA_034093135.1 of Erigeron breviscapus. Lineage (NCBI taxonomy): Eukaryota > Viridiplantae > Streptophyta > Magnoliopsida > Asterales > Asteraceae > Erigeron > Erigeron breviscapus. The sequence goes on along the minus strand of CM067167.1, from coordinate 221,655,787 downwards.
CTGTATTAGTTGACGTGCATGTTTGAGGTTACCAGTCTCTTTCAAATGGTTTTCACTGGTACTTTACTGGAGTGTCCCTCCAGTGTACCATCAGTGCATGCTTCACTGGCCTAATCCACCAGTGATACTAGAGTGTCCAGTCAACCTCCAGATGCACTGAAATGAGTCATAATATTTTAATACTTGGTCTTTGTGCGTGCCACGTATGCAAATCTTTGAAAAGATATTTATCTTATTATCCTACGTGGCATGTCATTTTTTCAAAGAAATGATGGTATTTTTACCTTGGGAAGACAAAAAGTGCAAGTTGGTAATGTTTGTGGGCTGTAAACCGTCACACATTTATGTGTGATGTGATGTATTTAATGCGGATCTCAGAACCCGATCAAAATTATATTTGATAAATTCAAATTAACCGTTTGAGTTCCACATTCTCTCTCCTATATAAATACCCACTTTCACTTTCAATTGCATTTACTTCGAACATATTTACTCCCAAATCCTTTCAAATTCCTTCATTTAATTTCTTCATTCAATTCCAATCATAATCATCTCTCATATTTACTCTTCAAATCTCATAAACCCTAATATTCTTTTTCATCTATCTATCAATTCAATGGCACCAAGACAATCAAACTCACCAAAAATCTGCTCGCTGCTGAATATGCTCCGGTTGCCAATGTTGTAAAGGCACCTCATATTACATTAGAGGCAAAGGCCATCAGAATAAACATGAACAATTGGATGGCTAGACTCACAAGCACCACTCATGCTCCCACCTCTCTTATTGGACGACTGAATGCCTTTTTCCTCAGTTGTCCACTCTATGGTGCTCTTACACTTAATCCAGGTAAAATGTATCACGATTACCTATGTGAATTTTGGTATACTGCAGTGTATGTTGAAAATACTCAATCCATAAACTACACATTGCAACAAGGCACCAGGGCCTTTACTCTCACTGCCGACTCTCTTAGAGATATTCTTCATTTAAATTATTTGGCTGAAAATGAGATGGCCATTACTCTCCCTACTGGATTAAATTACAGGGATGTGTGTAGACTGATGGGACATACTGATATACAAGATGATCATGGCCAGTTATCAAGAAAAGGCACCATATCAGACTCATGGAGATACTTCTTCACTCATCTGGTTGAGTGTTTGGGTGGCAGTTCTGGAGGGTTGGACCAGATTAATCAAATGCAACTCCAGATTGCCTACTGTCTTTGGTTTGGATATAGAGTAGATTTTGCTCAGATCTTCTTTGATGATCTGGTAGATCGTCTAAAGGTGAAAGGTAGAAAACCGCATATTCCTTATATTCGTTTTCTGTCACTTGTTTTTCATAGAGCTCTAGGTGCTGAGTATGATTTCGACACAAATCATTTTTCTGTGTGCGAATATCTGAGGGAATTGAGTTCATTGAAATCAAAAGCTGGTGAGTTGAAATTCCTGTAAATATGTTGAACCATTTTAGAAATGATGCACTTGATGCATCATCATCAGATGAACAGGAAGAGGCTCTAAGAGGGAACCAGATTGGTGAAGGACCCTCTGGAGTCCTCAGTGCTGAAATTGTACAACCAGTGACCCAGGTGGCTCCTGAGGTTCAACAGACTGCAAATGTTACTCGACCAAGAACTTCCAGACGTCTTAGGAAGGCTGGAGTTCAGGTCAATCTAGATAGAGCCGAATCAACCCATCCAGGTGATGTCATGAATATAGATGGGTCTTTTATTTTTGAGCAGGAAGTAAATGTTGTCCAGATTGATGAGCAGGTGAATGGTGAGCAAGATGCTCAGATAGATTTAAACAGAGAAGTGGTCGATCAGACAGTTGGGACGGCTCCAGATTGGGATGAGGTAGATTCCCCAATGTCTGAAGGTAACATGTTTGATGTTAACATGAACTTTCTGGGTGATGAAGTAGAAAATGTTGTCACATCTGTTATTGCTTCAGTCACCCAACCACTTATCTCTACTGAAATGCCACCACCACCAGATCCATTACTGCCACCACCACCACCTTTCAATTCTACAAAACACTCCGTATTTCAATCCACCCACAATTCAAATTTCACAAAATCAACCCCCACCACTTGAAACTCCATTTGATTTTCCTGAACACCGTGTGCTGGACTCAACTGTTGTAACATCTGAAGGGGTCCAGGCACAAGTACCTTTGGTGACCAGATTGGCTTCTGAATTGGCACCTCCAAGTGGTCTCTCCACTTCTTCTTCAGCCGAGGTCCAAGGCCTTTTAAGTAAGGTGGCGGACTGGGAGAGATCACTTCAGTCTTCATCCCAGGTTGTTATCAAACAATCTTGCATCTGAAATAAATATTTTTGCTGGGAATGAGGAGCTGGTGTTTGAGAAACTGAATGAACTGGTACTGGCTATAAATCAAAACAATGAGAATATCAAAGTGGCAGTCCAGGGATTAGAGGCAAAATTGGTAAATTCTGTTCAGACTGCAGTGAAAGCTGAACTTGTTCAACCACTGGCAGGTCTGACAGATGAGGTTCAGAAGTTGATTACCAGGGTTAGTAATTTGGAAAGTAGGCCAACTCTTGATCAGGCTGCTGTTGTTAGCACCATCAGTGACTAGTGTGCTAAGAAGTTCACACATGGCATGTTGAAAGAAATTACTGAAGAAATTTCTGGGTCTGTTCTTAGAACCATTCAAGATGGGTTGTTGCCACAGGTGGTAAAAATGATTGAAAATGAAATGCCAAAGCACTTGTCTTCAGAAATTCAAATAATCAAGAAGGAAGTGACTGAGCTAAGGAAGACTGTGAATATCACAACTCCAGTGGCAGGAAGGACATTTGGTGCTACAGACAGATATATGCTTGAACAGTTATGGAGTGCCCACAAGTCTCAAACTGGTGGACATTCCAAGGGGGAAAAGTCTGAAGTACAGGTTGTTGAAAAGTCTGCTGCCACTGAGTCTATTCCAGAAGGGTTGATAAAGAAAAAGAAAGAAGTGGTTGTAAGTGCTATCGAAAAGGCTTTTGGCACTGAACCCATTGTGCAACAAGAAGAAGTGACTGGTACTGATGCCAGTGCACAAGAAGCGTAGAAAGCACTTGGCACTGAAGCCATTGTGCAGGTTGAAGAGGCTACTGGTACTGATGCCAGTGAGCCCCATTTTGAATCTTTCCCAGATATCACAACAACTCTGAAGTCTGTAAAAGGAAAGCAACAGATGGTATCTGGAGAAGAAAGTGAAACTGCTGGGAAATCATCAGAATTGCCAACTACTGATGAATAACAATTGAAACATAACGTTAGCAAAATATTAATAAGTTATCAGAATATTTACCTATGTCAAGATCCTGATGTGTCAAGATCTTAAGCTTTCAAGATATTGGTACTTAAAATTTCATCCATAACAACAGGTAGGAACGATTGATTCCTCCCGGCGTTTTTTACCTAAGATTTCTTAATTGAATCAAGGGTTTTTCGCCGTCAACAAAATTCTGTCGTATTATCTTTCTCATTTATTTTCATTCAGGATCACAGCGCTGATCTTTCTTTATTATCTTTATCTTCAACGATTTTCATCTTTAATTCTATAATTCTGTCCAAAGATTTTCACAAAGTTTCTTTATCAAAAACTCTTATTTCTTATTACTTTTACTAGCAAAAATCTTA
>CM067167.1:221621979-221651127 GCA_034093135.1 Erigeron breviscapus | reverse complement strand
TTATGGATTGAACATACGGTTTGGGTATTGGACCTCATATGGAATCTTGAAAGTTTTTGAAGTTGGCGATATTGAAATGTTGATGACCGAATGGTTTGATGTATGACTAATCGATTTATATACTTTTTCTCTCACGAAAAATTTGACAAATGAGAACTTTATAATTTACCATGGATTCTCAACTCTTTGAAATGACGTTATGGTATTTTGAAAACTTGATGGTTTGATATGGAAATTTTCGCCGATCATACGGTTTGGGTATGTCGATACCTAATAACATGTTTTCTAAGTGTTTAAAATGGTTAGGTAACGAGATTTACTTAAAAACCTATGCACTCACCAACTACGTTTTCGTAGTTGACACTTTTTAATTTTTCAAAATATACAATTATTAGTCGTTTAATAGTGGCTATTGCATCGGCAGCCACTAACTAAATATAGAATGAGAAAATATATATTTCTAGTACTCATTCAGTTATGATTCATACTGTAAAGCCCGCACTAGTTGTATGGAAAAGCGACTTAATTTGAGATTTAAAATTCGTCATTATGTAAAGGGGCATAAGGTAGAAATCTAAGTTCACTTGACCATGATTAGCTCGTTTGATGGGAACACGGGTGGTTTAATTACTGTTAGAGGGATCAAATTTTTCCTAAGTATACCAACTGTTTGACGAAATGTCTCAATGAAAATTTCATGATTTTATTAGCACTTTGTTTTCAATAATTGATTGACATGTTCACGGTCACGTGACATGGATTCCAACGGTTTTCTCCTTTTATTCATATATCATCTAGAATTCCCAAATGTAGCTTGCCATATCATGCTCATATAGCTATGAAAACTGATTTGTGAAGTGTTAGATTGATACTCTAACATTAAGGCTCTGTTTGTTGAATTGTTGCAAGTCTTTGGCTCTAGTTGGTATCATGTGGTCCTCAATATCTACTGAAATGAATTGTTTGAGGCGGTAAAAGAATACCCGGTCATTTGTTATATTAAGCAGGCTGCTAAAAAGCATGTAGTTGAAGTGGCACGCCACTCGTTCCACTAACTACTATAATGAAGCCTCTTGATTTTAGTCACACATGTTGACCTGATTATCGATGGATGTTATGTGATTCAAGGTGGTGCACATAACCTGGTCTATACATAGAGGAATATTACTAAAAAACATCTCACTTTTTACCGTATGCCACAATTAAGATGATTATTAAATTAGCCTGGCAGAACATACTATCAAGATGGCTTGCAACCAAATGTGTTGTTGGTTTGATAAAATTATGTGATAAACCCTCGGAGTTCTTGAATTTCTTATAAGACGTTTTTATCGACAACCTTGTGTTATTCTGTTTAAGAAAACATGATTTCACAATTAGAACAGGCCAAAATTCTTTTCAAGACTTTTAAATCTTTTAAGGTATATCGTATGATACTCGTATATGAACAACATTGTAAAGTAGCCAGAAATCATGGATAGCACAGGTTTAGACTGGGGCAGTATTGTGCACATTATGAAGGCATGTCATTCTACAGCTGCTCACTTCAGTTACCCTTTAAGAGGGTTGCCAACAGATCTTCAATTTTATTCTCAAGATAGAAGGAATGTCTTGTAACCTTGCACAATATCCAGCTCTACAGAAATGTAGAAATTCGGTCTGCTCATGGCTAATGGCATCTGAAGTACTGCCACATAAGGTAGCATCAAGTGATGAAAGTACTTGTAATTGTTGTGAAATGCTTTAAACCAGAAGCTGAAAGCCCTGCATGTACAATGAGCATTGTTAACTTGCTGCTTGAATGTATATAATTGTTATATCAACCTGAAGCGATATAAAGCTCAAAGAGGATGTTTGTAATGCTCAGGAGTATCAGTATCATGCCGGCATAGTAGGCATGATTTTCAGGCATATATGTATCCTCGGTCGCTTTGGCACGAGTGAGTACGTCATAAATTATGGAAGTTCAAACATCTTCCTGGAAATCAAGAGATCGAAAAGATTAATCTAGAAGATTTCACGGAAGCAAAAAGCCAAAGTCTGAAGAAAAAAAAAGAACTTCCTTTAGGCTGCTTCCAACCAACACTCAAGCAATATGCCAAAGTCTGAAGAAAAAACTTCCTTTAGGCAGCTTCCATCCTTTCTTTGCCATTACTCAACAAATATGGCTATGGCCTCCTTGTACCAATAACAAAATTTTCAGCTTTCAAACACTCCCATTTGATTAAATGGGCAAGGCATGAATCTCATCGCTTCTCTGCTATTACTTTAACAAATATGGCTATGGGCTCATTGCACCAACAACAATCTAGTAGAACTGGTCGTCATCTTGGCCAAAGTAAAACCGGGTTGGCACCCTTTGCTAGTAAAACCTAGTGAAGAGAATTAAGCATGATTAGAACACTATTTAGAAACTTGGGACCCAGAGGCAGATTATAGTAAGAGTGGTTATGAGTTGGAGAGCAGGGCTCAAGCCAAAGATTCCGAAGAGGAAACCGATGGTGTTAAAACCAAGACAGAATAATGGAATATTTGCAACTTCCCGTTGCTCTCTGTGGTTAAAGCATGAAGTTGCAAAATCAGCATTGAACACTAGTTCTAAAGGCTTTGGTAATGCTAAAGACATAGTGTCCATGACTATGAAAACCGTACCTGGTCAATTTCCTAATAGGTGCCGGAGCAAAAGTAGCATTGAAAACAGTATCGGTGTAATATGTGAGCCATGTTATCGATACCAATATCATTGCTGCTCGGCCTACAAATCTCCAATCAATGAGAACGACACCACCTACAAGAAACACAAGTACAAGCAACACCAGCAATGCCAAAAGACTGAGTAAGCTAATTTTTCATGATGCCTTGGATGTGTCAACCTCATTGATAGAAAAAGCTAATGATGAACAAAAGGGTTCATTCAGTGGCCAAAAGGGTCCGTACTGTTCTGAAAGTAAGCAAAAGGGTTCATCATCCGATAAGAGAAAGATGGACATTTCTTCTGGTAGTTCGAAGTTACTAAGGATGAGTCACAATGAGGAGGTAGACCAGGTCTCCCATCTTCTAATTCTTTCTTCACATCCAAAAGGGTATGTCACTAGATTGAAAAGAGAGAGGAAAAACTCGTTTGAAAATAAGCATTCCAAGTACACATTAAAGAACCGGTGGGTTATCCTAGACTATCACTGGTCATCCTAGACCTCCCACGGGTCATCCTACTCTTGCTCAGTTAATCCATATGATAACCGTAGATATGCAGGTATGCAGAAAAAAGAGAGGGAGGGTCATTTGCCTGTCTGGGTAATTTCCCAGGTCACCTCCCATATCCACCAATACGGGCCAATCCGTGAAACCTGGAAAACCGAACCAAAAGAAACCCGAAATCGAATCAACTTGAGAATACGTGGATCAGCTCACGAGTCTCATATTTTTGGATCCCAAAATTCACGGGACGGGCCGATTTTAACCCGTTTAACCCGTAAAGTTTTTTTTTATCATGTGAAGATTATTTCATATGTGTTATTATTTGTTTGAACCAAAGCTACCTTTATTCGTAATTGTTCAGACCCGATCTATGCATCTGCATATTTACTCACTTTGAATTTGGACACGACACTCGGCAAACATTATTATCTGTAGATACATATGTGATGCGACCTCAGAGACTCTGTTGTAGTGTTATTCATAATGCATAAACAAAAATCTATTTCTAGAGCACTGTTTCCTAGACATCACTAACACATTTTGGTCTAACCATTATCGAGTGCTCTCGAGGTTGAAGTTTCTTGTACATATTACATAACACATACCTCAGGTTTATTACATAACACCGAATCTATTTAAGTGGTGTGCAAGTTTCTTGTACACATTAACCGTGCTGTTACATTTGGACTACTCTTGGCAAGAAAGGGTCACTGGTAAGATCCCTTAGCTACCTGGTTACACAAAGCTTAAGTGCAATTTCTGGTGTGGGTTTGGTCAGACGTCAATTGATCAGGTGGTGGTGCATACATGGTTGCATCAGGTTACAACATTGGCATTGCACCTGGTGAAGAGATTATTGGTTTGTTGTGTTTATGGTGCATTTGGCCACCATACCTATTACAGGCGCTGAACTCTGCTAAAAGCTTTGGCTCTGCTGTTATTACAGTGGAAAACAAAAAAAACTTGGGATGTCGAAGTAAGTTTTCTACTTTTAATAAAGTAAGTTGCAGTCTTTAAGCATTCTTTACAAAATAGGTTATGTATATGTTCTTCCTCCCCCTTTTGAACAAAGGCGTGCATCTATATATAGCAAGAGAATATGTACCGGATTAGGCCAAATAAGTGCCTAGATCTAATTACGAGATGGCTTAGGAAGTTAGACTAGGTACAAAGCAGGTTTCTAGATGCAAGTGCAGAAAGGCTTAGAGCCGTGATAAGCACAAAAGGTCTGGAGCCAAGGGTGAACTTAGAAAGCTAATTAAGTACAACCATGGGGCTTTTTTACGCAATGGTATTTCTTTCAAAGGTAAATATTGATATACTTCTATATATGCATCACCTAAACCTTATATTTACATCATCTTTGTCATCCTAAACTATCAGCCTACCTGCTGATTGACGGATTGTGGGTGGTGAAGGCTGTAAATGAATTTTTTGCAGTAGGTAATGGGGATAATAAACTACGCACATGTGCTTTACAATATGAATATTGATATCAAATAGACAAGGCGAAACTCTGTACTCTTTATATATATAGCCTCCATGTGTATCCTTTTCATAGAGATAAAAGATTTTGACTACAAGCGTATATATAGATATTGTGTATATATATATGTACTCGATGTATGCACTTATCACATATATGTCTCTTGGAAGACATGGTTGACAGCCTCGATGCTTGACCATTACCTGTTAAGAGGCCCTTGACTTATCACTTGCCTAAAGACTCATATTTTGTTCAAAGTCTATTTGAAAGCTCAGTTTTGGAGCAATTATACATTGTTAGCAAATAAAAGAATGGTCGTGAAACACTCTGGCCAAACTTGATGCTACATAGCACTCGATCAAAAGTTGAATAAAAACAGAGTTCAAGATAAGAAGATTAAAGTTGGTCTGATTATGCATCCCGACTTCGTCACTAATGAAAGCATCATTTGGCTAAAAAAGAAAGGAAGGCATAAAATACAAGAGTTCAAACAACTCTCTAAGGGTAATTTGAATGATATTACCGAAGCATCAACTGATGAAAGTACTAGTAATTATTGTGAAGAACTTAAGCTAGAAACTGGAGACCTGCATATACAGGAGCATTGTTGCTTGAATGCATAGGTTCGGTGACATAAGTCTTAAGGAGGATGTTCATAATGCTCATGAAACTGCTCTTGTTTAACCTGTCAAAACCCAAGCGAATGTATGCTTTTTGTTCGCATCCATGATAATGGAGGATGCATTTGTATGCTCAAAGTTATCAACTTCCGAGACTACAAAACAGCTTCTTAAGCTACTGTGACCCGATTATGAACCTCCAGTTAGAGCACAAGCAGCAGCTGCTTTGAAGTCTCTTTCGGCTTAGAGGAAACAAGCAAGAAGAGATATAGCCCTAATGGCATTCCTTCTTTGATTAACGCTACAATAGCTCCATCTAAAGAATTTATGCAAGGTGAAGATGCACAAGCCTAAAAGGAAAATGCATGTGTGTAGTTAGAAACATTTCTGGTAGATCGTGCCATATCATCACAAGTCTTAGTCAAAGTCTTAACTCATGCACATCATTTGCACATGTGGCAGACACCTTAATTATGAGCTTTGGCTTCTGCTTTTATGATATATGATAGTAATGCAGAAACTACGTGAATATCAGATCCATTTGATATTGAGCTGATATTAGCAAAACAGTTCAAGCCTTTTACATTTTTTAGTCCCAGAACGCACCATAAAAGCTCTTGCCAGTTTGTATGGGAATGTAATGTTGCAAGCGAACTTGCGAATTCTAATTCAAAACATCTGTCAGTTGGTTTGATCATTATGGAACCCAAGGAAGCTCCAGATGAGCTGATAAAATAGCTGCTTACTTATACTCTGCAGCAATAAGGGTACTTCATGGCATTCTCTTTAAGCTCGTGAGGCTGTGAGGGTGTTCAGATGTTGATTTCTCTTCTTGGACATTCATCAGAGCACTAGCAAGAATGTGCAGTTGCATTGTTGTGTCTTTTGTCTAACGAAAGTGATGACAATAAGTGAGCCATCACCGCTGCAGGTGGTATATGTCCACTTGTTCAAATTCTAGATAAGTTGTCTGCAAAAGCAAGGGAAGATTCTGCAACAATTTTGGGCAATCTCTGTAATTACAGTGAAGATATATGCCAATTGTGTTGTAGTTATTGAAAAACGGAAGCCAAATGCTAAAGCAATAATAATAAAAATAACAACAATAATAATAAAGCCCATCCTTTAAGCAACTTTCAATTCGGATCATAAAAGCCTAGGTGCCTCAAGGCTAAGTAATCATGTAGGTGAAAAACTTTAATAAGTGTAAGCCAAGGCTAAACACTTGAAGAAAATCTTCCTTTTTTCATCCATTGGATGTAGTATAGATGCTTCTCATTGGGAAGCAAGATACAAAATAAAATAAAATCACATAAGTGTGAGTTACAAAGGGTAACAAGCCAAAAACGGGGCTTAACACTAACCAAAGTTATTCATCTTTTTATTCATCGGATAAAAAGATAAGCACTTCTCACTGGGAAGTGATATTGATGAAGGGAAAGCAAAGAGATAATTCCACCCACATCAATTTTACGTCTTATTCATTAATCGGATGATAAGATAAGCGCTTCCTATTGGGAAGCGGCGCGCGAAATATTCTATTCATCTTTTTATTCATCGGATAAAAAGGTAAGCACTTCTCATCAGGAAGGAAGTGACGATCAATAAAATTTGTAAGACCCAGACGTGGGCAAAACATATTTAAAAATTTAAAACCAAAGATGTTAATAAGAAGTCCTTTAACAATTGACTCTGGAGACATCATACTAGCATTGGCTAAAGAGATTATGTTCCTCCGTAATAAAACGGGCATGGATTATGTTCCTCCGTAATAAGGGCTGGCATGGATTATGTTCCTCCGTATGAAGGTGTGGCACTGTGTAAGTTTAGACACAAGCATATTTGAGAAACTTCTTTGTGTCTAAACTTGGGGGGCTTGATCACGTATGTATTTACATATACATTAACAAGAATGGTATATGTACATTAATAAAATATATTTGTGTAAACGAAATATATAAGTTTATTTATATAGGTCAAACAAATGACAACAAGTCATTATATGTTGCTAATCAGCCAAGTCGACCATATATATGTTATAAATATATACATATGCTTATGACAAGTTTGTGTCGGCAGTGAAAAAGCCCAACTCTCTGGCTTACTAATATAAAAGCCCAACCCATTGGCCTCATAAAAGGATCTACCCATCTAAGTTGGAGGACACTCACTTGCTCATTATTTAGCTTATAAACTCCTTCCTCACAAATGAAAATATTCACATTCATTGATTCACTCACATAATCAATCATTCATAGCCTAAAATCACACACATTTCTATCCTCCAAAGATCGAAACATCTCTTTGGGAAGATCATCATTCACCTTAGGTTCGTGAAGAACTTAGTATGTTTGCACTCTTATATTGAGGAGATTTTGATGATCTTCGTGGTTAAATCCATTCGTGATTGAGCTCGACAATCCATGCTCAAACAATCGTCAGAAGTGGCTAAACTCCGGCGTGCCACCCCTTTTCATCCGTCACCACCACTGGCGACCTCCTTTTCTGCCAAACCAATAGATAGATGGATGGAGATATGGATTTTGGATATAAATTGGAAATAGATAGATATAAAAGATGAGATATAGATATACAAAAATTGATATAGATATATGTAGACAGAGAGACTGAGAGAGATAGAGAAGGGGAGCGGTGGGTGGGTGGGTGAATATATGGGTGGAGATTATTTTTTTATAAATAGAAGAAAAGGGAGAATCGGCAAATCGGCACTATAGCTTCAAGTTTGGCAAGTTTTTGGCTAAAATTGGCTTTTTTTTTGCTTGGCCACGTGTCAGCTTGTGATTGGGTGTAAACCTTGCCAAAATTTTGCAAATTGGCACACACCGCTTATAATGGGTTTGGGTCAAATGGGTAAATCTTATTTGCGGGTTGAAACCAATTGCGTTGGCTACTGGGCCAACCGACAAGCACCTTTTAATTTATAAATATCGGTGTATAGTTATTCACGTGGACGGCATACGAAGAAGGGGAAGGCCTAAGATGAGGTGGGAGGATCGAGTAACGAAGGACCTATTAGAGCTTGGCTTGTCGGAGAACATGATGTCAGATAGGACGGCTTGGAGGACTAGGATTAGAGCAGAGGATTAGGTTAGGGTAGGACTTTTTGATCGACTTTTTTACCCATATTGCCTTGCCTAAGGCTGCTATTGATGGGTGGCTTTGGAGTAATGGGCCCAAGGTGACTCAACGCTACAGGGGACTTAGACCTGATAGGAGAAGAGGTAGGTCGAGCGGAGGATCTGAACAAGGAAGGCAAGGCATATGGGAATAGGTTTTTAAGTAGACTTTTTAGTTTAGACTTTGGTTCTCTATAACCTCAGTAGGGGTTTTTGGCCTTGAGTCTCGATAGGCCTAAACCAAGTGCTTTCGTCTGTAGGAGGACATGACCAATGATAGGTTGTCTATAGGACTAGGGCTTAGGCTTACTTTAGGGGTTTTGTAAGTTTCGTGGAGGACTAGGAGTTTAGTTTTCTTAGGCGGCGCTAGTTCCCTACTTCGTAGGTTGAGCATGAATCTTTTACTCTCTTGGAATTTCTTAGTCATTTTCCTTTTTGTTTATATGTTTTGTTTGTCTTTCGGTGTTAAGGTTTTTTGCTAGGTTGCATGTTTGCCACCCTCCCCTACTCTCAAGGTGGTCGGCCCCAACAGACCCAGGTATGTCTTGCTAAGCATTTTCGTTGTGAGTCAGGTATGGTACTTCTAAACCCTTTACTCTTCCCGACTTTTACCGCTTTTGTGGCCGGAGGTCCTTATGGAAGCAGTCTCTCTACCTTTGGGTAGAGGCAAGACTGTCTACAGTTTCACCTCCCCCATACCCCGCACAGGGATTGGGTACTGTTGTTGTTGTTGTTGTTGTTGTTGTATAGTTATTATAACTATCCTAAAATGCCTGCATCTTTTTTCGTGCTCTTTTTTATTTTTTTCTTTGTTTTCTTCTAAAACTTTGTATACAACGACGTCGTTTGGGATGTGATATTAATTGATGGGCCACGTGGGTACTTTCCAAATGCACCCGGGAGAGTCGGCTATTTTTACTGCTGGGGTTTTGGCCAGGAGTAAAAAAGATGGGTCACGTGACACGCACTTGTTCGTTCATGAGATAGATAGGCTTTTTTTTCTTTTCCTTCCGTCGTTCGTTTTCTTCGGTATTCTCTTTTAGGCCATAAGCCCATCACCTTTTTGTCGTTTTCTTCACAATTTTATTTCGGATGACTACTTTTGTTTTTTAACTTCCTTTCTCATATTTCATTCAAACATAATGTAGAATGTTAAATTAAGTTTGAAACTACTCAATTTTTCTTCTTTTCTTTGGTTCATAGTGTATTTTGTTTATTGTTGTCATTTTTTAGTGATAATATATCTATTTCTAATATTTGATATTATCATTTTACTAAATTTGTTATATTTTTAAAGTTATTCCATTTTATTACACATGCACTACTGTATGTGTGTTTTCTAATATTTTTTGACGTTTATGCTTTAATTGTGTTTGTATTATTATTTTCTTTCAAAACTATATCACTTTTTAATATGTTACTAGAACGGTACCTTCGCGATGCGGCGGCTGTGATGGGTGGTGACAATGTAATGGCGGTGCCCGTGGTAGTGGTGAGTGGTGTAACATCCGCACGGCAGATCGACAGTAGTGGCGGCAGCGGCGGCAATTGGTGGTGGTGGCGGTGGTAGCGGCGGTGATTGGTGGCGATGGCGACGGGGAATAGTGTATGTTATTGGTGTAATGTGTGCTTTGACGAATTATTGAACCTTAAAATTCAATGTTGAAATTTGAAAGTTGAAAATGAGTTTTGCTTTATAATATAGTATAGATATAGATATAGATAAACTAATTAAGTTTTGAAATTTTTTTGATGTATAATAACTTTTTTATTAAAATCAATGTCAAGTAAGTTCTTCCAACTGTATAATGTTTTTAAAACACGTTATATGTTTTATAAGTTATCTCATATGTAAACATAATGTCTCCCGGGGCAACGCCCGGGTACATATCTCGTTGATTACAAAAACTCTGCCTCATATCAATAATCTTAACTTCTTTCATAAAGTGATGTATAATCTTTTATGCTTTTTAATACATCATTGCGGATGACTTTTTACTCCTTGATTCATTTCAGTTGTATTTAGATTTGACTTAACCAATTTGACCAGGAAGTTATTGGAATCTGACCAATTCTATGTAGGTTGGTCGAAATTGCTACTTGCAAGTAAAACCAGAAATAGGGTATACAAACATATATGTGTCCGTTTCTTGTATTATACGACACATATGTATATTTGTTTTGCTGTAAAAAAATAGTTTCTATATATAGTCATTTTGATTAAACTGAATAAGGAGTAATACTGATTGTATTTTAAAATGTTATCATGGTTTTGCTTCTCTTTGCGCCATATGTGTGAAAGAACAGAAATAATAATGTTGAAATTAATGACAAGAAAAGTGGTTTCCATATTTTGGAGTAATTAAGATAAGAGTAGAGGTATAATTTATAAGCGAGAAAATTACATTTTGGGTACCTGAATTTGTCAATATTTTTTACTTATAGTCTCTAAGTGAAAAAATTACATTTTTGGTACTTGAAGTTGGTTATTTTTTTCATTTTTGATACCAAGCACATACGCCGTTTGTTTTTCCGTTAACGCCCTCACGTGACCAACACGTGAGGGTATCAAAAATGAAATTTTTTCCAGTTAGAGACTATAATTGAAAACTTTGACAACTTTATGTACCAAAAATGTAATTTTCTTGAAAATTAATGACTATGGGTTTTTCAAGAGTTTAATTATTTCAACACATTTAAGCTTTGGTTTATCTACATTATATTATAACATATATACGAGTACTATTTTTAAAATCTTTTAAGGTTAAGTCATAAACATACGGATAACTTGTTATTAAAAAAAACATACTATTTTAGCTCTATTGTGTAACAATTGAATTCGGCTTCCAAGTCGTTGCTTGTTGAGACGATTATGTATATTGTGTGGCGGTCGATTTGGAAGTTTGTCAATAAAGAAATCTTCCGCTCCATTAACAAACCCGATAAAGTTATTCATACGTTGTACATTTTATGAGGTTGTTTTTAACTAACAAGTTATACGTATGTTTATGACTTAACCTTAAAAGATTTTTAAAAATAGTACTCGTATATATGTTATAATATAATGTAGATAAAAACCCAAAGCTTAAATGTGTTAAAATAATTAAATAAACTCTTCAAAAACCCATGGTCATTATTTTTCAAGAAATTACATTTTTGGTACCTGAAGTTGTCAAAATTTTCAATTATAGTCTCTAAGTGAAAAAAATTTCATTTTTGATACCCTCACGTGTTGGTCACGTGAGGGCGTTAACGGAAAAAACAAACGGCGTATGTGCTTGGTATCAAAATGAAAAAAATAACCAACTTCAGGTACCAAAAATGTAATTTTTTCACTTAGAGACTATAAGTGAAAATTTTGACAACTTCAGGTACCAAAAATGTAATTTTCTCTTTATAAGCAGGGCGAATGGGGTGCACATATAACACAGCATGCGTTAAAATCTTTTAAGAACTTACACTTAGGTTAATATCGACTGGAGTCCACAAGATATTTAACAAGACTTGACTTGGAAGTCTTTCAAGAGTCCGTGGCCACATACATATCAATGTTAACGACGGTCAATAGTTTGTTGACTGCAGTGTTAAATACGTAAACTTTCTTTCAATAACCAAAATTTCGCTTTAATTTACTTAAAATAAGATGTGTCTTTTATGAACGTATACTTGGGTTGATATTGACTTGAGTCCACAAGACATTTAAAAGTAGACTTGGAAGTCTTTCAAGAGATAGTGGCCACATACATATCAATGTTAACGACGGTCAATAGTTTGTTGACTGCAGTGTTAAATACGTAAACTTTCTTTCAATAACCAAAATTTCGCTTTAATTTACTTAAAATAAGATGTGTCTTTTATGAACGTATACTTGGGTTGATATTGACTTGAGTCCACAAGACATTTAAAAGTAGACTTGGAAGTCTTTCAAGAGTCCGTGGCCACATACATATCAATGTTAACGACGGTCAATAGTTGATGGCTGCAGTGTTAAATACGTAAACTTTCTTTCAATAACCAAAATTTCGCTTTAATTTACTTAAAATAAGATGTGTCTTTTATGAACGTATACTTAGGTTGATATTGACTTGAGTCCACAAGACATTTAAAAGTTGACTTGGAAGTCTTTCAAGAGATAGTGGCCAGGTTAACGTGTTACACCTATTATTGACAGCTATTGCTTGTGACTGCAGTGTCATGATCAAGAATTTAACAGTAACTTGGAGCTATAAATGGTACAAAGTCTTTCAAGAGTCCGTGGCCACATACATATCAATGTTAACGACGGTCAATAGTTGATGGCTGCAGTGTTAAACACGTAAATTTTCCATCGATTGCCAAAATTTTGATCTCTGTACGTATGTGTATTCTTACTTTCTTAGGTGGTTTTCTGCTAATTCAATTCTCAATTAAATTCTAAGTATTGGTTTAATGCTGGAATACTTTTGTACTAGTATATCTCAAATAAGTAATTCTAATCCGGGGGTTGAAACCGACTGTGTGTATTACCGTAGATGTTAAAAAAGTTGTTTGTTGGATAGAGCTGCAACTTTTGCCACTTATGATAACAAGATAGTACACTTTTGTTATATATACGGTTATTGTCTTTTTCATGCTTTAATTGAAAATTTTGCTAATATCTTTACATAACAAACATCACCCTAACTCGTAGTTTTGTAGAGCATGGTAACATGATTTCAATACAATTGTTGCCCACTGGATTGAACTTATTTGATTCCATCAATTTGTAGCCTAGTTTCTATGTAGTATGTTTCCAGACCGTGGTTAAGAAGTTCCATCGCCTTACTCTAGCATTAGACGCGGCGTAATGACTCTTTTTGCTTCCTTCTGGAGTGAACTTCCTTTTCTTAAAAAGGCCTCCGTTATATGCATGCTAATGGGACAAGTATGTTTTTCATTGTGGTTTACCTTCATCATATAGCCTAATTGACTGCAAGTTGAATAAGCTATGACCCTCTTTAGATCGTTCTGTAATATTCCAGTGGTTGCCGCAAGGAATGACGTCATAGCTCCTGCAAAAGTAATAACAATCAAAGCCGTAGGTGAGTATTCAAATAAAGGGGAGCACCTTGCTGTCATGAAAAACGCCAGCTGTTACCATATGGAATCTTTTGACATGTATAGAACATTTTGAGTTATAAATTTGTTATGCCTAAAAATTAGATTGGAAGATTTATTGATAGCATCGGAAGTAAAGATAAGTACAATTTTGGATCCCACATATGGCACATATCATGATTTTAATGGCTAGTTTTACTTTTTTTTTTAAAGTGATGAAATAGTAAAAGCTAATTGACTAAATAGGTAAAAATATTTGTAGGTGTCTAAATTTAGATATACACCTTTATATTAAGGGAAAAGTGAATATGTGGCTATCATGTACCCAAGCTTAGGTATGGATCCTCTCACATATCAATTTTTTAATATTTGTTGTAAAATCACATGTCTCCCATGAATTTTGGGTTCTATATCCAATATTAGATATATGATAGCCACATATTCCCTTTCCTCTTATATTAAACCATTTAGGTAATTTAAAAAAATATAAGGGTATATGGGTGGGAACCCTCTGGTCCCATGTACCGTTTTGGTACACAGAGCGCACACCGCATAGAACTCATGCTCGGTAAGTCACCATCCTCACACATGGGATCACATGATATAGTTTCTCCACTTGGTAAGTTTTAAACTTGTGACCTCTAGCCTTCATCTGTGGGCCCATGTGGTCACATGATGACGGTACCACTGGGGTTTCACCCCATCGGTACCATTTAGATAATTTTCCCATAATTAATCTATAATATTATAATGACGATGATTTGGTAAGCAGTGTGAAGGTGTTACGTTTGGTAGCATGAAATAGTGCAAGGAATGGAAAAGCACATCCCATTTTCATAAAAAATTATTGTTTTTTTGACCTTAATGAATGAAAAAGTTTATTATTCTTTGAATCATATTCGGGATTAATAATGTACAGATGGTTCAAGGAATATACCATTTTGTTATCATTTGTAGCATGTGATCTAAAAAAATTACATATCGATAACGGTTAAGTATCTAAACGCTAATAGAAGCTACTATAAATAGCTATTAATAAATTGACAACATATGTGTCTAAGTCATCAAAGAGAACGTGCATTAAAGGTATTACCTTTTTTATATAGTTTAGGCAATTTGAAAGCACGGGCAAGTTTTTTCCTTCTTGTTTGACTTCATCGTGGCCCAATCTCATTTATGGGTTGTTAGTAGATGTAGGAAACTTGGTGTCTCACGAGATGAAAGGTTTAAAACCCCGCTTTTTGTGTAAGTTCTTTCCGTTCCTTGGGGTTTATTTGAGATTGCATCAAAAACATTAAAGAGTGAAAACTTGTGGTTCGCCCTCTGTAGACGAGGGTTTTTTGCGTGTCCTATATTGTAATTGGCACGAGCATTTTGACTTTTTTTTACGCTCCTCACAATTTTAGTCTTAAGAGGCATCTAGGACTCCGTTGCTATTGTTTATTTTCTTACATAATGTATTTAGAGGGTAATTATCAATGTAAACTTATAACTTCTTGAAGAAAAACATAATTAAACTGAACTAAAACTTACGCATTAGAGATGATGAAAGAAAGCCTATGGAATAATATTTTGTTGATGATATTGAATAAATTGGGTTTGTTAGTATCACCATAAAAAAACTCAAATGAAAGAACAATATAGTTATAGAAAAAACAATAAAAAACAAAAGGCGCGTTTAATTGTAAAAAACACCCCATATTTTCTAAAAAACATATAAAACAAAAAACAGGATCAAATTAGAGTTTTCTATAAAAAATTTCCAAGAAAATGGAAAACGCCAATTTCCATTTTAACATGAATTTAAAATTTTCTATTTTCTTTGATGTTTAACTATTATTCACAACGACCAATTACCATCAGTTAGTGTTCCGGTAAATTTACAACCGTCAAAGTTACATCAAAGAAAAGAGCATCAATCATCCCATGTAATTGAGTAATTTTTTTCTCTATTTTTCTATATCATAAAAATCCTAACGCTTTAACATCCTCAAAAATCTTTACAATGCTAACCTTACCCTTAGCGAATCCTTTTTTGTTCCAAGTTTTCCAGAGACACAACGTGCAACGGGTCACTTAAAAATTTTAATCCCATTGATTTAATATTATTAGGATTTACTTGGTCCTCTACTTCAAGTTCCTAGCAAATGTTGGAGTCACTCCGCTCCTAAAAAAGTCTTCCACATGTTCTGCCATTTCATAATTGCTATGTGCCGATGTGGATTCTCTAAAGTTGCAAAACAACTTTACTTATGAAGTTGTGAGTTTTGTGAGTATAAAAAATATGTGGGGTCCTTATTAGACAATTAGATCAGATGCAGATATCCTTACAAAGCCATTGTCCTTTGAAAGATTTCTCGTTTTACGGTCCAAGCTAAGAGTCTCTTGCGGGAGAATATTAGACAATTAGACATATATTTATACATTATAATAATAGGTGGACTAGAGTGTAAATGTATTATCTATATATTGTACCCTAATTATTCTTAATAATACGTACAATCATTCATCAGTTTTATTGGTCCTTATTGTGGGTCCGATTTATTATTTTATTGACTTTCATTCTCTCACAAAAATCACAACTTTATAGATAAAGTTGTTTTTCAATTTGAGAGGATCCTCAGTCTTCACTCTCTGTTTCAATAGCTCATCAGACAGCAGCTGTTCAGAACCTCAATGACTAATCCATGTTTGTGAGAATTTTATTTTGATCGTTTTAGAATCTTCTTCATTTCTGATGTGACAAGGTCAAACTGTTTGGTTAATGATTTTGGCATATTTGTTTATGTATTGATAGGTACCCGTAAAACGAAGCTTAATTGCTCAGTCTGTCAGTTTATACACTGGTAAATGGTCACTTAGACTAGTATTTGCCATCCTTCGCTTTTATTTCCAACTTAATTATTTTAAAGTGCTTATCTGCTTTGTAAGCTACCAACAGGAATAAGCATGTGCCAAATAAACACTGGCTTTAGTAAACGTAAAGATTTAACAGTTAACCAAACGATTGAATGTCCATATGCTGGCTTCTGTTTTTGTTGTTTAATGATTTACTAATAGGTATGGATTTCAATTTTTGTCAGGATGTTCTATGGTCCGGGTGGGCCATACGCATTGTTTGCAGGAAAGGATGCAAGCAGGGCACTTGCAAAAATGTCGTTCGAAGAGAAGGATCTGACCGGTGATATCACTGGTATAGGGGCTTTTGAGCTTGATGCATTGCAAGATTGGGAATACAAGTTCATGAGCAAGTATGTCAAGGTTGGAACCATCAAGAAATCTGAAGGTGCGGTCGAGCCATCAACTGCTGCACAGAGGCGGTACCAGGATAAAATCTCGGAGGGGGCAAAATTAAAAATTCATGAAATATAAATCTAAAAGGGGGCAAAATGTTAAAAACCTATAGAAAATTTTTTAAAATCCATGAAAAATTTAAAAATACATAACAAAATTTAAATTTTGAAGGGGGCATTAGCCCCCCTTGCCCCCCCTTTAGGCACGCCCTGCTGCCGAAACCTGATGGCAACGAAGCCAGCCATGCTGAGTCAAATGCAGCAGAACTGCGGCTGTTCCCAAAGAAGCTACAGATGAAAAGGAGGAAGGAACTTCAACCACAACAGAAGTCGGTAAAGATGAGTAGAGTTTTATGATGGCTGAGTAGGGTTTGGGCTGAGTGCCCGTTATTGTTAATTAATATCTTGCGAACAAGTTATACCTCCTATAATTAAGCTTGAGTTAATGACTAAGATAACTGTACTTATTCCAAATAATGCAGGAGATCTCGTGACTGCTGCAGATAATCCAGTGAGAATCATACCCCAAGGGGTCTCACATTATATCATATGTTGGTGCATTGACTTCTAGTAATAATAATAACTAGAAATAGAAGAGCCTTTTGCTTTAAATACATCTTTCATATCTCATACGTGATAGTTCTGGGCCAAGTTAGTTGCATGTTGTCCTTTCACAACGAAAAGAATTCCTATGTTTTAAGAACGATATGTTTAGAAAAGCTTTATAACGGGGATTGATTTTGCATAGCAGCACAACGAAAAGAATTCCTATGTTTTAAGAATTGTTTTAACCTATTCTGTAATTTCACAATATGCTGATAAATATATGGCATTTCCCAATTAAGGGTATAAAAGGACAACATTTAACAGCAAATAACCAAATGGGATCAAGTATGTTGCGCAATCATTCCGTCGACTAGGAATGACTGCAACATTTTGCAGTAAATATATGACATCTCAGAATTAAGAATATAGTTAATAACACTTGCACATAAATAGCCAAATGTATGTCGTTCATAAACAAGCCGGAGGTTTTTTGCAATAACACTAAAAACACAGATGAGTTCACTTTACGATGAGCAAAACTATAAGCTTGTCTAATAACTTGAAGTCAATACAATTCAAAAGCACCATTCTGCCACCACCTGTCACCAACTCACCATACATCTTCATCTTCACCAATGCAAATGTCCTTTTTTTCCATGAGTTTTGCTGAAAATGAAACCATGTTGTTAGTAACTTAGTGTGATGTTCAATATTTCATCAACATAACCTGAGAACACATAATTTTATTTGTTTTTTTTGGTGTGTGTTGTGTGGTGGGTCCCGGTGGGGGTCAACGGGCCGTTGGGAGTGGCTGTGGTAACCACTCACCAGCACTTGTTCATCAACATAACCCAAAAAGACACAATAAGAACACTTTCATGGGGATGCTGATCACGGTGGAGGTAAAAGCAACCTGCAACATGATTTCTTCTTAATTCCAAAAGTAATCGTGAATTGTCCAGGGTGCAAAATAGAGGTAAAATTGATTTATCACAGGGGGGGAGCAATGATATGAAACTGATATAGCTCGCCCGGTTGTCCTTAACAAACCTGGTGCTCTAAATATTTTCAAATGATAGTGGTAGTTTAAAACCAGTAAAAACTAAAAACCAAAACACAGTAAGGTGAATCTGAGTATCTAATTACAAAACTTAACTTATTATAACAGAAAAAGGGTTTTTTTTTATTATTATTTTGCAAAAAAAAACAACACCCTATCAGATTTTCATCCATAAAGATAGAACAGGGAGCGTATTTAAAAGTCAATTCTAATTTCTTCTGTAAAGAATATATCCATTGTCTAGGTAATCACAACCTCTATTCTCTTTTTGATCACAGTAAGCAATTAATCTAGGCCTAATCAAAACCTTCAAATGGGATACAATAGCATACGACAAACATTTAAACAGGATGGAAGACCTGCGAGATGATGGTTATGACAAACATTTGAATGCGAGCAACATTCACGTATCTAGGATTTTCCTATTGGGGCATCCAAGGTCAATGCTTTAGCCATATTTAATGGAGAACAATCTAATAGGATGAACCTTGACGCCTTAATCTCCATCTTCAGGGGCTCCTATTCTCATGTACAATGAGTTACAACACTGGACGGAGTCTTCAAAATCATATAAACAATGCAGATTTAAAAGAAAGAAATTTCATGTTTACAAAGAGCTGACAAACTTATCATTACACGCAAACTAACTTTTCAGAAGAGAAGAGTATTGACTAGTAGATATCAATAGAATGTCAATGTTTTGATTGAACTAGTGCTTTCATTCAACGGTATTTAGCATTATTTTCCATCTATAAACAGTGTCATGAGTATATGTGTCTTCATTCTATCAAAAATTCAAATGAAATATTAAATAGTCCCTTGTGCTCTCTATATCAGATGAACGGCATATCCAGTCACAATACGACATCTAAACCTACTAGTCTCCTAAATACGTCTACTTGACCACGAGCTCATCAACATATATCTGTGATATGTTAACAAAATATGAGATTAATCTCAATTCAAACACAAGCATCGATTAAAATGTCATCCATCTGAATTTATATTACTTGAACTGATCTGCACCAATATGAAAAGAAAAGAAAAACAATAAGCTGAGATATGATGCTTTATACTCCGTATATTACAATGGCACATTAAACACTTCCATTGCATGTAAACAAAGCATACAAAATCTCATCAAATCAGACAGCTACAAGTATATAGAAAGAAACTAAAATTAACAGTTTCCTTATTGGCAGAATATGAGTTTAACCAACTAAAACTTGTTATTTCCTTAACTTTAAAGTGACAATATTTCTGCATATAATTAACACAACCATTAACTTTGAAAACTTTATTTCCTTAACTTTAAAGTGACAATATTTCTGCATATAATTAACACAACCATTAACTTTGAAAACACTCCATCTGTCATATATAATCTGAAGCATATTGAATTATTTTAGAATCCAAGCATTTGCAAAGCAATAAGTTTTAAGCAAGTCTTAAATGATGCAACTAAAGATATCACCTAAACAAAACCAAAGTAATTTATTTTACCTTATAAACAAGCCAGGTCCCTCCCTGATGAAGTAGTAGATCATATACCTACTATTGGAAGATATATATAACCATCAGGCTTATCAAGCAGAAGTAGCGTTTCCATATAGGAACACATAAAGGACGAAAAATATTTTCCATCAATCTCAAGATTCTCGACGTATTCATTATTCGGCTCATAAATTTGAACATCGGTTGTTTTTTCGGATTTGTGTTAAGTCTCCATTATTAGTTCACCAGTCTTCCTAAATCCTAGTATTTGGATTATTGAGGCATCTGGTAGGTTAATGGCGTATAGCTTTGTAAATGATCTACTAACACCTTGCTCCTTCATCATCCAAAGACAACAACGACTGATACGTCTTCCTCAAAATGGTATTGCAAGCAAAACAAGAGACTCCCGTAGCTTAGATATAGACTGAATACTTTACAACGCAGTTTGTTAAACTACCTGTGAGACTTATCTCTTTAAATTCTTTGGCAGTCAAATCAAATGACATGATCAGAAAACGTGATTGAGATAAGCTTCTTCAGCATCAATACCATCTTCAGGATCAAAGATATCATAAGCAACCCAATATATAAATCTATCGATAACGACCTGACACCCTCTAAGGCTAATTGATTTACGGGGAAGATTGGTAGATAGAATACTCCAAGTCCCGGTGCTCAAAGTAAAAACTCCAACTTTCCAAGGGACTCTAATGCGAGACATATCATTCCTATTCCGCATATAATCAAAAGTAATCTTGAGAATAGTGGGATCAAAACTGACAGGACAAACCCCAAAACCGAAAACATTATCAACATTAAGCTTACAAAACTTTCCATTTGGCTTATCATAGAAATATGGCACTCGAATACCAATGGATTTCCTAATTGAAACATTCCAAAGAACAACCATCTCTGTTCTACTGGAATAAGTATCTGAGTATTCATAGTAATAACCCTGAAAGCACAGCAAACCGTGAGAGCTACCAACTATACTTTCACATAGGGGTACCAGGTTCTTAATAATAACCGCTAAAGCACATCTCTGTTCATGGAATGATCGAGGGTTTAAGGGTCTTAATGAGGTCAGGAACAGGGGGAATAAATTCTTGTTGGACAAAACTATTTTCATTATCATTATCAGCAAAAGTTAAAAATCTTTCCTCAGGAGGATAATGTAAATACCAAGGAAGTGTATACCTTAATATGAAACGATCATGTGGCTGCTGAAGGTGGTGATGAACACTGTAAGAAATAATAAAATCAGGGCTGTCGATCAAACACTTGTATGATTTTGAAACAGTTCGGAATTGGAGTAATGGCTTTGTAGGAAGCCTTTTCAAGATTTCCGCCTGAATTTCGAAAGGGATATGCTCTGACATTAGATTTTCTGATTTTCTGATTTTTTATTTTGGGAAATAGTAGTGAAATACCAGAATGTTGTTGAATATCTAGGGGGTTGCAAAGTGAATAAGATCAGTTAACTTTCTACGAGTATTTACTACTTCCGGAACCCGAAAGTTTGTTTTTCTTTTTTCTTTCTTGAAAGTAAAATTAAGAAAACAAAAATAAAAAAAATAGAAATTAAACCCCATGCCTAGGGGTATTATAGTCGCTAAACTAGATTAAAAAAAACAAATATTAAATATAGAAACAGTAATGAAACACAAATGGAAAAAAAAATACAAAACAATTATAAAACTCAAAAACAAAAAAGAAAAACCAAAAAAGGACCTTCACCCACACAGTCGAAGACCCAAACCACCACACCATTCATCAATGTTGTCTTTAAAATTGTTATTCACTATATTTATACTAATAACGCAGGAAAAGACAAAAAAGCTACTGTCTCACATGCTTCTATTGATTTATTTCAATTTCAATTGGAATTATATTATATTATATTATATTATATTATATTATATTATACTATACTATATTATATTATATTATATTATATTATATTATATTATATTATATTATATTATATTATATTATATTATATTATATTATATTATATTATATTATATTATATTATATTATATTATATTATATTATATTATATTATATTATATTATATTATATTATATTATATTATATTATATTATATTATATTATATTATATTATATTATATTATATTATATTATATTATATTATATTATATTATATTATATTATATTATATTATATTATATTATATTATATTATATTATATTATATTATATTATATTATATTATATTATATTATATTATATTATATTATATTATATTATATTATATTATATTATATTATATTAT
The DNA here is from genome assembly GCA_034093135.1 of Erigeron breviscapus. Classification (NCBI taxonomy): domain Eukaryota; kingdom Viridiplantae; phylum Streptophyta; class Magnoliopsida; order Asterales; family Asteraceae; genus Erigeron; species Erigeron breviscapus. Next base: position 221,628,919 of record CM067167.1, on the reverse strand, counting down.
ATTATATTATATTATATTATATTATATTATATTATATTATATTATATTATATTATATTATATTATATTATATTATATTATATTATATTATATTATATTATATTATATTATATTATATTATATTATATTATATTATATTATATTATATTATATTATATTATATTATATTATATTATATTATATTATATTATATTATATTATATTATATTATATTATATTATATTATATTATATTATATTATATTATATTATATTATATTATATTATATTATATTATATTATATTATATTATATTATATTATATTATATTATATTATATTATATTATATTATATTATATTATATTATATTATATTATATTATATTATATTATATTATATTATATTATATTATATTATATTATATTATATTATATTATATTTATTATTATTATTTATATTATATTATATTATATTATATTATATTTTAGTTTTAAACATATTGGATGAATTTTTTTATAATGTTTAAATGATGCAATCATGTAACAACAAATGAAATGAAAGAATAAAGTACATAAAATATACAAATAAATCATCAACATAAGTTAAATTTCAATGCAAAAAGCAAAAAGTGAAAGGGTTAAATTTCAAAAAATGAATAATTTATTGAATTTGAGTAAAAGATTGAATTTTTATTTATAACTAAAAAACTAAAAAAGATCTTCTAAAATTCAAATGATAAAAAAATAACTATATCATATTTCATTCAATGCTAAAATAATTCGATATACTTGATATGTAATTAATACTCTAAATATAACTTAAATAAGTATGCAACCAAGTTTAAAATTTGAAAGTTCTTATTCATCATATAATCTTAAATAATAATTTGACTAAGTATTTCATTTAAATAATATCACAAACTACTAAAAAGAGTAAAAAATAACAAATAAGCAAAAAACTTAGTTGACACTCAAAGACTTAAGCCACATTAGCCATGAATTATCCACATTAAATATAAAGAGATTAAATAAATTAACTATAGATACATATTAAATATAAAGAGATTACATAAATTGAAAGATTACAAATAGATAACTACAAAGTTTTCTTTAATAATTAATAATCACATTTGTAACACCCCAAGCCGAGGCTCGGAATATCACGGAAAACACATAGCACCAGGTGGAATTACAATAGAACAAGCTAAATGCAATTAGAGGATTCAGTGAATCCATACAAACGATAAACAAGTAACAAAATACAACAGGAGCAAGTAACATCAAGATTACAACCGACAACAAAAGAAGGCTATCAATCCTAAATACAATGCAACATAAGGCAAATGGATCCTTGATCCATATCAGTCCAGTCCGGGTTCAACAGTAAGCAAACAATCAAACTCCACGTCCTGGATAACCTGGTTACCTGAAAAGTGTACTAAGCATAGTCAACACAAGGTTGGTGAGTTCGTAGTAATGGTCGTAAAGAACCAACATCAATAATCACAATATAAGAATAGAGGCTAGACATGACTTACAGTGAGCCTCTACATAACACAACATCGCCCAACAACAAGATTACACAAGACAAGTAAATGTGTAAATAAGGAATGCATGAATGATATGAGTATCAATGCAAATGCCGGAATGCATGAATAAGCCAATATGCCTATCCTGAGCGTGACCTTCAGTCACCTATGCAACGATACCCTTCTGCCATCGATATGGACAAGGCTGTATCTCAAAATCATCGAGATATATATGTCTATATACTCGGGGTCAAGACTACATCCAAAATGGGTGCATACATCTATGCACCAGGATGCCGGCAAATCCCCTGCCGAGGGTCCAACAATAATGTATGCAATGCTTACAATCAAATGTAAATGCATAAATCGTAAACCAACGATCGATATACGATGAATATGAATCAATAATCAATATTCGCCAACCTGAGTCATCAATCAATAAACGTCAATCATAAACCAATAATCACCATTCATCAACATCGGCCATTAATACTTAACCAAAATATTAACCAGGTCAATCAACCTATGATGACCCATAAACTAATAATCAATAATCGTCAATCTTAACCCACTAATCAACATTCGACAACCATAAGCCACCAACCACAATTTAAACCAACTATACGTACATATACTTCAGAGGATTCTACTTCCTTCGAGTCTCAGATGCTTATATATAGGGTCACCCGCAGCCTTCCCACCACATCTAAAACCCAACGAAGGCATAACCGACTTTCATGTATGTACATCTATCCTAATATTACTAGATACTTAACAATTATAAACTAAGTCCTTCGAACGTGAAAATCATCTCAACAATTCAATACTCCAACCAATTTAACCAATCAAACGAAAGGAAACATCACACCAATCCAACAACTAAAACAATCAATCAATAAATCAATCAATAAATGCAAGTAAACACACCAGGTTTACACTTTTCAGCCCGGATCTCAAGTGAGTAGGGAGATACGAAACTCACCTTGATCGGCAAAGAAGCTTAAGTCGAGTTATTAAGAGATTAATAGCGAGTATTAGGATCCGCACGGCCACAACCTATAAATATACATCATAATACCATAATTTCAACTATACAATCTTAAACAAGTTGGTTTAGCACAATTAGGTCAAATCGCAAACCCTAGACGCCTTTACAACTTAAACGAGTAAGAACAAGACACTTTGACTCGACACTTTTTGAAATGGAAGAAGGTTCATATAAAACGAGTGTCATAACATGAAACTAGACTCTCCTACGATTCTAACGATAGGTCATATGACTCGATTGGACTTACGGATCAAAAGTTATTGACGTTTGAAAACTGACGCGCACACATTCACAGTAACAAACCACTGCGCCGCAGTGAGCCATTGCCAAGCTCACTGCGCCGCAGTGAGCTAATCTCGAACCAGACCTTAGCCACTGCGCCGCAGTGGGCTAGGCCTAAGCCACTGTGCCGCAGTGGCCCTTTTCTGGCCAGAACCACAAGCAGCAGCAGCAGCAACAACAACCCAAAACCCTAAAACACGACCCAAACCAACCCAAATCGATTTGTAAAGCCTTATAACTTGATTTGAAGTATAAATAAACACCACTAATCATAAATAAACATAACCCAATCCACAAACTTGACCCAAAACATCAAAATCATACCCAAATCTTAAAACCCTAATTTAAACCTAATTTGACCCAAATCGTCTTTTGACTCGATTCAAGGCTCGAAATGGCTGGACACCAACTAGAAATAGATAAACAAACATAAATAGAAGTAAATGGGATGAATTTGACTTACCAAAACCTTCACCTAGTCTCTAACCCGAATTTGACCCGAAATGGCTAGAAATCTTGCACTTTGAAACCCAAATTTTTTTGATATGTTGTTAAGATGAGGTTGATGATGAAAACCCCAACAAAATCTTGCTTAATTCCCAATATATGAGATAGAAATCTAGAGAGAGAGAGAGGTATGTGTTTGTGTGTGTTCTTGGAGGAGAAAAGAGAGAAAGAGATAGAAAATGAGAGGGGGAGAAGGGATAAGGGGGAGTTGGGTCTTGGGTGGCTGGTGGGTTGTGGACTACCCACGGGCCGACCCGCTTCTCATCCCAAGCCAAATTACACACGTTAGGCATTTAAACATCGATTATAACATATTATCGACCCGACGAATATACCACGTTGTCATTTAGTCACAAAACGACCCAAATATTTCATTAACCTAAATTGTCAGTCAAATCGCACGTAAAGTCAAACGGTCAAATTTCACGGATGTTACATTATTCCCCCGTTGAAAGAATTTCGTCCCGAAATTCAACAAAACCCTAATTGGCAAATAAATGCGGATACTTAGACTTCCTGTAATCCTTTCGCTCCCAACTGAACTCGGCTCCACGCCCAGCGTTTCCACCTAACCCTATCAATCGTGTAGAGCTTATTCTTGAGTTTCTTGACTCAGCGGTCCAAGATCTCTACCGGTTCTTCAATAAAATTCAAATTCGAATCAACCCTAATCTCGTCCATAGGCACATGATATGTAGGGTCCGCCAAACACTCGCGTAGGTTGCAAATATGAAACACATCATGTACACCGCTAAGCTCTTGTGGTAATTCTATTCGATAAGCAACTTTTCCAACCCTTTTCGAGGATCTTGAAAGGACAATTATACCTCGGCCCGAGGTTGCCTCGCTTCACGAATCGGATGACGCCTTTCCACTGTGATACTTTCAAACGTACAAAGTCACCCACTTTCAACTCTAACGGTCTCAGCCTCACATCGGCATACTCCTTACTTAGCATGTGAGTTAGCTGGGCTATTCTCCTAACTTGAGAAGTTGTTCTTGTCGTTCCTATTAGAAATCCTAACCCGCTACTTTGGCTTTCTTTGCTCCTTGGTTCGTCCCAGTGGAGAATAACATCTCTACTACTTGGTGCTTCGGTCAGTGTCATTCGAATACTCACGTAACAACCGTCGTTGCACAGGATTGCCGTCATGGTTATAAGTACATTATCTTCACATGTGATCAAGTCTCACGATGGGTTGAGTGCCCGTTGCTCATTGGATGGCTCCCTGATTTGGGGTTGAGCGACTTTCTTTATCTGGAAGGACAGAAATCGAGTCTTCGTGTACCTAACCCATTTCTTCTAAACACCAATGTGCCCAGTTGTCAAATTTTACCGGTTTCGTCATATCATGATCACTTCTTGTCGTCGGCGACTTCACGGCGAAGTCCATTCCAATTCGTTTTTCTTCCAATCTCTCTCCCGTCTTTCATTACATGCTTATTCACGTCTCAGAAGTCTATAAGGGCTTTGACTACGCGCGCGATGTTGGGAAGTTGAGCATAAACGAAATTTAAGTTATCGAGATGGGACAAGCCCGGTAAGTCGCCCGGAAAAGCCTCGGGAGACTCAAGATTAACAGAGACAACGTTAGCTTTCAGATTCTTGAGACGGTAGCTCTAAGGACGCCTAAGTTGGAAGACTTACACGGAACCCTAAGAATCCTATCGTTAGATATTTTACACTAGTAACCCTACTACGCAACTTTAGAACTGTCTTACCCGGTGGCATCCAGATTACACTCACTTTTTCGCCAAGAATCTTTAGATCATAGGCACCAAGTAAATGAGGAGTTTTGTCGTCTTTTAGAGTCTAGATAGATACACGGGGTATTTGAATAAATTTAGTTAGTGAGTCGCTAAACAGTCAAAATTGTAAACATATAATTCCAAAACACACGAACGAATGTAACTCAAAGGAGCAACGTTAGAGTAAACGAGATTCATAGTCGGTTTCGATATCGAATAGTGTAGTAACATAACAACCATTAGGAGGAATGTACCTTAACCAACGTTAGGATCACTTTGGTCTCCTTTGCCATTCTCTGCAAAAGCTCGGCTACGAGGTTGAACTTGATGGTCTTGCTGGCCACGGCTTTGGTTATAAACGACTATTTGTAGTTGATTGCGAGGAACCGCCACTTGGGCTTGTGGTTCAGTCCATCTAGGACAAGCATTTCTGTAGTGGTCGGGGCTACCACACACAAAACAAATACCTTGATGGTTCCGAGGGTGGTCAGCTTGGGGATGAACGGTTTGAAGAGGCGTTACATTCAATGGTGTCGCTTTCGGTGCTCTACAAATCTTAGCCTCGTGCCTGATTCGATTACAATTAAAGCAAGTCCCACATTGGTTAGTGGGAGAGTGATGGCGATTACACCTTCCACACAAGGGGTGAGATCCTAAGTAAGTTTTCCTTGCCGGCTCTGCTACTTCAGCTTGTTGTCCAATCCATTCCGGACAATTTTTCACGTAGTGTGCACGACTACCACATCCAAAACACTCGCCTTTCTGTTGATTACCTTGGGGAGGGACGACATGAATAGGAGCCACGTTCGTTGGGCCCGTTCTCGGGGCTCTACAATTCTTGGACATGTGGCCAACTTGGTTGCAATTAAAACACGCCCGACATTGAAAGTTGATGGGGTGGTGATTGTCACATCCTTTACATGACGGATGAGGTCCTACATAAGCTTTCTTCACCGGTCCCATCGCCGCCCTGGCTCTACCCTTATTATGACCATAGGGGTCAAACCCCGCTTTCTTTGCCTCACTAGGTTCTCCGATTTCTTTCTTTTTGATGAGGCTCTACCCGACACCTTCTCGTCACCCATATTTACTCTAGTTCCACGCGTCTCATTGTTTCCTTGGAGGCTTGCCATGACTTGGGCTACGATAGTGGGTATGGCGTTTACCACTGCTTGGGCAATCACGGTTGCTAAATCCGGCTCATCGCTATGGCTAGTCGTATCCCTTCTTGATCTCACCATTTTCTACAAGGTAAGTAACGCGTTGACCCGAAAGTTAGCCTCACAATGCTCACATATTAGTCACACAAGTAATTAATGCTCTCATACCATATAACATACTCATTTCATATCATTAAACTAAGGTAAGAGTGTTAGAATCCTATGAAATTTGTTACTTATTATTTTATCATGTTAAGTTCATTACCATTGGTTATCTTTAATTCATGTAATCGTGTCAATACATCCTACAAAATAAACTAACTTGTTAACTTCATTTATACAATCGTCCATTTACTAATACATTTTACACGTGTATTACCAGTTATCCCCTAACCCGCATGCAATCAAGTTTAACTATGCCTCATACGTTTTTAAGTTCACATACCATTAAGCAACATATCCCTATTGTTCACCGATTATGATTAACATTATTAGTGTTGGAAAATCATTCGTTTATAATACATATGAGTTAGGATGTTTACAAATGTAACACCCGACGTTTAAAAATATGGGTTTTCAAAAATCTTTCACCTAACGGTGTTAAATTGCGGAAGTAAAGACCGTAAAAGTCAAAACCGATAAAACATTTCGATTTCTGCGTTTAGTTGGTGTTACTTGCCATATCAAA